>JADLZK010010606.1:0-310223 GCA_015847255.1 Hyparrhenia diplandra | reverse complement strand
TGGGCCTGCATTACATCCTATCGGGCTGCAAGAGCTTGAAGAAGCTAGAGATCAGGGACTGCCCATTTGGTGATAAGCCCTTGCTGGCAAAATGCTGCCAAGCTGGAGACGCAATCGCGATCCCTTTGGATGTCAGGCACGTGACTCACTGACTCACTAGTGCGCATGCCTGCGACAGCTTACCGCGCACAAGATGCGCATGTAGTGTGGAGGTCATGAATGATCCTCGGCGGGGATGCCTTGGGCGCTCTTACAGAAGAGAGCCCTGTTGAGACATTGTATGTCTACGGACAGTTGCAGGTCCAAGGTCTGACACACACACCAGCCTGTGTGCAGATTGTCTAAGCCAAGCACCTGCTGTGGTTTTACAAAAGGTACTACAAAGGTACTATGGAAGTGCCCATTTTTCCAATATCATTGTGTATCTTCAACGCCTTGCTAGCATAACTTGGATAGTCTCTTTGAAGTAGAAAGGCTGGTGATCTTTATAATCCTATCATAATATCTGCTCCAGCTACAACTGTTTTCTGCGAGTTTAGGGGGCGAGACTCACGGAGCCCCCTTTTTCAGGTGTTAATAACTGTAGGGAGGGAGACTGGATGAGTTACAGGAACTACTAGATAGCCTCTTGAGAAAACTTTTGGTTTTGTTTTTCTTGGCGTGCTTAGTTCTCATGTATATATATGGGATCATTCCAATGCCTGCAATGTACTGTACTACTATTCCGGGTACAATTGTACCTAGGAGCCCTCCACGGTGACCTCCTTACTCTAGTATGGGTTTGCTAGTTTGCTCAGCGCACCACAGCGATCTGTGAATGCTAAATAATTCAAGCTCGTATATGGCTCTCTGCCTTCATGTGGTGTCTCGTTCTGGAGGAGAATGGTGACTTCATTGGTTGTAGCTCTCCACCCTACCCTTATTAAGGCGAAGCGAGCATCTGAACTGGAAGTGTATCCCCCTGTGACTGAGGAGGCTGTGACGCTGGGTGATTTAGAGGTCAGTCAATTTGCAGTTAAGTTGTGAAAATTCAGTTGGAGTTGTAAAGACGATACTCTTCTCCAGCTGAAGTTGAATTTACCACTAGGGATTAGGGAAGAGTTGGTGTTGGAATTTTAGTCACATGTGAGATCCATCCATATCAGCGCTGGCTTATCAGCACGTATTCTCAGCATGGCTTATCAGCCATGAGTACGAAACACATAAACAGAACAACACACATCCGAGAATGCATTTGTCTTCCTAGGCTTGAATTTATCATCTGTCTGGCTGTGACTACTGTGTTGTGTGCTCTCTAAACCTTCACAACTCTGCATGCATTGCGCTATCTAGATCCCTCCATAGTTGGGTTTAAGCCAAGCATATGATAGATCCTGACAATGGGATCCGATATCAGATGTGTGTTGCCTTTCCATAGTTAAAACAACGTCCTTCACTGTTGTTCCTGGAAGTGAGGGATCGTCTTACATTCCGTTAAAAACCAATGTGTACCTGCATTTCACATGGGTAGAGATCGTGCATATTTTTACCAATGTGATTCAGAGCTCAATGGATTCCAGGACAGCAGCAAGGGGACGGTAGCACGCAGCTGCGTCACTGTCAATACTTTGTCACTGACCATATGTCAACCGATGGAGCGAACAACACTGCATTGTTTAGTGAGAAAAAGTTCAGATTCCCTCACCGTATCGCGAGAAGTGCACTATATACCACCGAAAGCTAGGACAAAATCACCTCCGGTCGGTTTTGGCGTTGAGAGAGGAAAAAGTGAGCTTTCGTAGTTACAGGCTCGAACTTCTTTTCTTCTAGTGATGGACAAAAAGATTGCAGGAGAGAAGCGCGGATCTCCTCGCACAGAAACAGAAAAGCCCTGCAGTGTGCGAGTCTGCGATATCCTGATGCGGCGGCTTCCACGAGAGAGGAAGGAGAAGCAGTCCATTTGTGGGCTGTATCGAGAGCAGGCCTTGTGAGCCCGAGGTGTAGCATGTTTGTGGCCCAGCCATGAGCCGCAAATCTACTAGTATGTTTGTAGCCCAATTTAGGATGAAGACAGTCATATTTGAAAGCTACACAAAAAGATGGCTAGAGTCCGAATTTTCCTCTCTCCAAAAACTGTTAAACCAGACTGAAAGCTATCGCAGACAAATTGTCTTTCGGTCTAAATCAATCCCTTTGTACCACGATGCCGTTGACACGGCAGTTATTTTGACGACTTCTAAATTACATACATTTGCTTTTTAAGGAGTAATTTCTAGAATTTAGCTTCGCGTTATTTTAGAAAATGCGATGTCGTTATCAATTTAAGAGATAATGTTTATTAACCATCACTCTTTGTGCAAACCAACACTCCGTGCAACCATGCAAATTATCCATCGAGAAAACTCATCAAGCGGCCATAAGCCCAGATGAGCAGCGCCATTTTGCAATTGCGCATCGCGCTATCTGCCCTAGTGTTTTTGTGGTAACCCCAGCGTACGCTGCTGCCCTCACGGAATCTCTGCTTGAGAGAAAAATAGAGGCTGAGGGAGGACCGGCGATGCTGATGGCCCGCGGGCCGCAGGTGGCCTCCTGAGCTGCAAGATCACGATTAGCCTCATGGGTATGGGACCGGCTTGAGGATGCGGTGGCCTCCATGAGCTGCCAGTCGATGGGCGGGCGAGCGGCCGAGCCATGGTAGGGCGGCCAGCCTTGGCGTCGCCGGCAGGCGTCGGCTGTGCGGCATAAGATCCCAGAAATTTGTGACGGCCAATCTCTAGAGGCTAGCGGTAGCGGCCAATATCCAGTGAGCGGCAAGCGGCCAATCTCCAACGGTGGCATTCAGTGCACTCAGCGAGCTGGAGAATGTCTGGGCGTCGGGAGAAGACAAGGATCACTTTGGAAAATATCACGGCCTGCACAAATTTGGCGGCGTCTTTTACAAAATCGCGTCTCTCCTTCCACACGCCATCGGATGTGAGATCTTTGGCCTCGATGCAAAAGTTTGCTGCGATTCTGGTCATTGGTTTTGCGCAGTGCACACGCCCTACAAATAGTCCCACAAATGTTTAGTCAAACTAAATAAACTTTGAGTATTGAGAAAGCAAGACGTATGACTTCTTTCTAACCTAAATCAGCGGTTCATTCGCACTGTTTTGCACTCTTGTTGGCGCCGATTTCAATCACATACTGCGAGAGGGGTTACATGGCCTCGCATTTGCATCACGATCGATAAAGCGTAAGCACATTTGGTTTCTGAAAAGTGAATCCGAAAATGTCTTTACTACGTATCGAAATCGCGATTGAAATGTCTTACTTACGCATGCACGTGGAGCGATTAGATATGAGTTAAAACGCAATCAAATTCTGTGGCGGTTTAATAAGACGAAGTGTGAGACGAAATCTTTTAGAGTCTCAATTAGTACGATGGTGAATGACGATACTCGCACGTCGCAAAGCGAAAAGTGTTCACCGATAAGCCGAAAGACCCATATGTTCACCAACTAAAGCACCCACAATGGTCGTTTTCTCAGCGGCGAGGTCGATTAGACGGGCATTCTTTGCTAGAGAAACCACCTAGAAGAGATAGAGATGCGCAGTGATTTCTTAGGAATGAAGACCAGAAATTAGGTACGGTGACGATTTCACAAGCCGGCCCTCCGAGGTCAAAACGATAACCGGTCCACACCCCAGATTTAAAGCAGTGTGAGTGTGGCCCGAAGTTATGAGTGAAAAAGCCAAAAGACGACCCTCAGTAGCCAGCTGTTAGCTAACCAAAGCCATAGATGTTAAAAGTGGACGGCGAAAGGTCAGTGTCGAAGCTGTGCATGGTGACGCATGGCGGCGTGCTATATATCTTTCTCTCTCTTCCTTTCTTCTATCCACTCTCAGCTTTGAGATGTTGGTGGAGTGGATCTGACTCGATTTTGTTTATGTATATATAATATCGTCATCAGGCGGCGGCTGCCTCGTGATGATAATATCAAAAGCAATCGAGCGAAAATTATGATGCGCGCACATGGATGATGCTCTCGCCGGACGGACGAGAGATGATGATGATTATTACAACAGGAGTAAGTAGCGCGAGTGAGTTTGAGAGGACAGCTCCGGGCAAGAACACCACCACAGCCAGAAGAGGAGAGAGAAGAGAAGGGCTCGTCTCGTCTTCGTCTTCGTCGCCGCGCACCGGAGCCGGCCGGAGAGCCTGCGATGCGTCGGCGTCGCTTTGGCCTCGCCGGCAACTGGGCAACCGCCGGCGCCGACCTACGCCAAGTGCCGAGTCCCTTCTGCCAGGTCCTCTTGCGGGTCCTTCTCGCTTGACCGGCCGGCGGGCGAGCGCACGCAGGTACGCGCACCCGGACGGGACCCCTTCGATTCTCTTCCCTTAACCCTAAGCTTTAGCTATTTGGCTATGGATCTGATCTCACCTAATCCTAAAAGCTTCGATGTTGTTGTTGTCAAAAATTATTGGAGTATCTTTTATTATTGGGTGTATGGTTATGTACATAGTCCTCCTACATGTGTGTGTAGTGTACACGCCCCATGTCCATTCCACTTGGTCTGGTCCGTCCTCGTCCCAGGCCGCGCCGGTACAGCTGAGGCGTCAGCAGGGAATCTTGCTGCGAGGCTGCATTTTGATCTCGTTTCGTATTCTTGTTGTTGCAGGCCCAACATTTGGTTTTGTGCTCAGCTTTAACCCCCGGACTTGTTCTCTGTGCAGGACACTGGGTACAGCGCTGGTTATTGCTTCATCTTATCTATCTGCTGCAGCAAATTGGAGGCCAAAGGCTCTTACAGGAGCTGGGTAAGGAAGTAGACTGCTTTGCTGTCAATCTGAAACTTTTGTAGCACACCGGCGCCCCAGGTATGTGTTTCTTTCACTCATACTAGATGTTTCTCATTTCATATTTGTTCATCATACTCTTCATCCTTTTATGAAATAATATGTCTTTGCCTCATGAGATCAACACTTCATATATCGTTCACCTTGTGAGCGTGCTATGGTTATGTGTTGTCAAATTATGTATTTGTTGCTTAACATTTTTTGAGGGATGTATAAGAACCAACTCCAGGAGCTTACACAGGAGCTACTTCAATCTGCAATCCTATTCACCATCCGGGAGGACCGGATCGCGCGGTTTTAAGGCCACGGTTAATTTCAATGGGGAATGTTGAGAGCCGGTGTTTTGTTCTACTGCGGCAGGCGGAGCATGCAGCGGCTGAGGTTGCGCTCAATGAGTTATCAAAGAGGGGGCCTTCACGACGGCAGCTGGCTGCCAAAGTTCTGGTTAGTTCTTTGTCGATACCTCTTTATGAAACTTATGCTCCATGGCAGCCTGCAGTACAATATGGAAATCATTTTATGTTGCTTGGCCTTAGAATCTCCTTTGATCGCCCTTCCTAGAGATTACTTGACTACCAGGGTACAGTGGTCACCTTAGATATCTCAGTAACTTTTATTGTAGTATAATATGCCAAATAATATACTTCCTTGGTTTCTACCACCAAGTATAGCACCACGAGATGATATTATCTTTCATCTTTTGCTGGCCATCTATCGATGACTACAATACAGTTTAATAATCTTACAATCATCCTGTACTATCCCAGAGAATCCCTTTGTTTCCCCTGGAGCTCAAAACGAATAACAACATTTTCACCTCTTGATTTCAGGAAGTCATGTTTCTGCAGGTTACTTATAATCCAGTGCGATAGATATGTTTTTGAGAAGTTTAGGCACCTAGGCGTTTTCCCAGTCTGTACCGCTTGACTATGCAGATGCTTCTTCCTGTATTTTTTTTGAAGGATCTGCTTCTTCCTGGGTTCGTTACCATGGTTACAGGCATACAGCTGATTTTTGTGCTTGGTTCTAAGACGAAGATTGATTTTCTGATGAACATTGTGGTTGTGTAGGATAAATGTCCATGGTATAAAATCATATCAAACTGATTAGTGTTCTTGGTATATGCTGAATATTTAACAACATAGCATTTTTAGACTAATTGGTAAATATCATCTCTGTTTCTTCTATGAAGTTGTGTTTTCATCTTTAGTCAACCTTGCAGAAACTTCCTGTTTCAGACTTTTTTATTTTTCTATATATACAAGATTTACCATTGCCAATGGACATTATGGTGAAGTGTCACAGATGTTAGTTGCAAGCCATCCTTTTCCCGAGTCAAAGAACAATCAATTTTGTTATAAAAAAAAAAGACAATCAATTTCATCTGGTTTGTAGATCTGTGTAGAAACTGCCTAATCAGTGTCAGAGTATATTGATATTTCACTGTTCTTGACAGTTCATACTGCAATAAGTCAAACCAAAGAGGTGTTATTATTATCGATTGGTTGGGAAGGTGATATCTTTTATGTCTGATGTTGACTTGCTAATTGTCCCATCCTCATTGCCTGCTTTGACAGGTAAGTACAATACAAGTGGTTTGAAATTTCAGTGTGGCATGTTTGTGAACTTTTTCTTCCCTGTACATCAATAGTCAGTACTTTTATGTCATTGATATCATCTATTCAGTATTTGTATTTTTCTCGAACAATCTATTCAGTATTTGTATGGGTCATTAGAGAGGAAATCTGTGCTTAATATGCATGTTTCTTTCATTTTAATTACATGAGTGACAATGTAACAACTTGAGGAATGTTGTTGAAGCATAGAAATTCTTTGTTTATTCCACAGGATGAAACCGGATATACAAGAATCTTCTTCAAGAAACTGCTCATCGAGCTGGTCTAAAAACTCCCCATCTATACTACTATTAGATCTGGGCCAGGTCATACACCTGTGTTCACATGCACAGTGGAGTTACAGGAAAGATATTTACTGGTAATCCTGGCAAGACCAAAGAAGCAGGCTGAAAAAAATGCTGCAAATGGCTGCCTGTCTGAATTGAAGCAACGTGAGTACCTTCTATTCGGTACCAACTTGAGTTTCATGATGCATGGTTCTTGATTTTGTTGGCCGGTTGTGCCTTCTTTTGTTTTAGTGCAACACATTTGGTAGAATAGTTTTTTTTTTTTTGACAACAGGTAGGAATAGTTGATAAGTGATTCTTTGGATACTAGAATATAAGAAAAAAACTATCATATCCTCAATAAGTTTATGTGCCTATCTAATATTTAATCCGTAAGTTGTTATTGTAGTGACATTTTAATTTATTGTTAATTAATTTGCCCTCTGACTGTTTAATTTGCTGTTCCAACAGTGCCCAGGGTAGTGAGCCGTCGTCCTCATAAAGTGTCCGTCTGATCAGGATGATGAAGAGCAGAACAGGTCATAGTTACTGTACCTTGCAAGCTTGAACCAGGCAAATAGTGGCAAGGTGCCACATCAAAAGGGAAAACAACAAAGCAATAACCGTCATTATCACGAATCTTATCCTAAACCAAATACATCATTCTACCCGACCATATATGCAAAATCAGGCTTATCCTAGTGTTCCCACCAGATCAAGCTATGTACCATCTGTGGCATCGGATACCAAGCGACACAATAGCATATAAACTTAAATCTATGGGTAATACAAGGTTTCCCCCACCAGCTATACTCCCCATGTACCCTCCACCCCTCGAGGGCAATTCTCCTAATCCGGCTAACCAGAGTGCTCTGGGCCTTCTTCCATGTTTTCCCGAGGGGTGCTCCTGCTCCACACGGTACTTCTCACTACCCTGTCTCCTATGTGCCAAGAAGTCCTTTGCCGAGTAACTGTTCACAAAATTTATGAGAAAAAGCGGGACCATGCTGAAACAGTTGAGCTTCCACTGTGGTATTCTCGCCATGCCACTACCCTAGACTCCTTTTAGGACATCAGATGTGGTGGTCCATGCAAGGTTCAAGAACCAACCAAAAATGGGAAAGAAGGCTGTACAGGGAGCAGTACTTCCCGGAGGAAGAACATGACACAATCACTGTCCCAAGCCCAAGCTCTACCACACAACCGTCATTGCACAACTTGAACCAAAATGAAGATAAGCAAACATTGCAGGCAGGTTTGAAGCAGCCCCATGAAATAAACAGTTGATGTCATCCTCATCCCGTGTTAGTCTTATAATAATTCCTTCAGTTTACAGCACAGAAATTCTGTCCAGCGAAAGCATTATGCTAGCTCCATCCAGCATGATGAGCCTATACAAAAGGAATGCCCGGCGTATAATCAAGAATTGCCTGATCTGTGGTCTTTGCCTCGGCCAAACTCTACCTAGATTTGGATCTGCACTTCCTGTAAACTCACCAACTTCAGTGTTCCAGCAGCGCGACCCTCCTTGGTTGGCTGCACCTGTTACAGTTCGAACCGCTGTTCCTGTCTGCTCAGCCAGACCAAAATGTGGTGAGGCTCTACCACCAGGACAGCTCCAGCAAGACCTGCTGCCCAGAACCGCTCTGCACCAGCTAGGGCCGAGCCTGAATCTCACGCACAATGGAGACAGAGATCGGAACAGAAGCACTGTAGCAACTGGAGTTCTGAATTCAGTAAACTCCATATTTGAGCTGCGGTTTTGGTTCTGCTGAGCTTTTAGTTAGCGCTGCAGTTTTGTTTTTCTTACTTTTTACTTCACTTCACTTGCGTCTTTTATTTAGTTATTAGATAGGTTGAGCCCTCCAAAGGAGCTGCTTGAGTGCAGGCCAGTGCTTGCAGTTCCCACACACTTAGATTTTCATTTTACATATTTACATATGACTGGCTGAACAGTTCCTTATGATGATAAATGGACGAGAATTGGCATATAGAAAAATGCGGAGTACTTTCTCATGTGATCAATATCAAAGTTATTACCTTCCTTTGTTGATTGATTGAGCGCGAATGTTTGCGAACTTTGGCTGAGGCTTCACAGTTCACATGCGTCTCATGTGACTAACTTGTTGTTGCCTCATATCTGATGTAGTCTGTAATCAATTATAATTAAATTTAGTGTGGGTTTACTTTCATCCAGCGTGGAGCTCACATTTGTAGCTCCAGCCCTCAGAAATGTAACTACTTCCCGCCCAGATATTCGTGGTCTCGATCTTTTTATTTATGGAAAAGATCTAAATTACACCTGACGATTTGTGTTTTGTCTTGTTAACCCTCGATCTATATAAAACCATGTATCGAGCACATTAAACTTTTTCATTTCCAGTCAATATACCCCCTGGCTTGAGAGTGGAAGCTGATGATGCAGCTACTTCGTCGACCCTGCTAGCAGTTACATAGCTGAATCTCAGCGAGCGTGGAGCCACATCGTCATGGATCCACTCGTTCCTAAGACTTTGCTGCTACCCATGACGCCGCCAGCTTGCCTCATGTGTTGGGGATGACCAGCAATAGCTTGCCGGCAGCTAGCTCCTAACAGGCTCACTGAAACAGAGATGGGAATCGTGTTTTGGTGCTGAAAAAAAAAAAAAAAGAGAACGATTGCAGAACGATACTGAATCAAATGCTAGACTGACTAAACTGAAGAGAACCAAAACAAGGGCCTACTGTACAATGTGTGAAAACTATGGACTCTTGATAACTTTACATTCAAATCAGATGAGGTGTTCAACATCAGTTTCTTGCCCTGAACATGAGGAACCGACGGCATTGCCAGTGGTGGTAATCTTTGCAGAACTTTGCACGCAGCAGCATCTTACGTACGGGGGCATCAGCAGCGATGGCGTTGAATGTATTACGGAAGGTGTTGCTCATCATCACCATGGACGCTGCTGCTTGTCAAACAACAAATTTTGTTCAAGGCATTCAGGTAGGCTATGACACGGATACAACAATATCCTTATAGATTCGCCGCTCCCACTGAAATCGAATCAACATATACAAAAAGGAGAGGTGATGTAGTAGAAAAAAAGCATGCATGGTACATTGGCATGGAACAAAGAATATAATGGAAACCGATTTCAATGGACGACTATAATAACCTGAAAAGATTTGCCAGCCAAGGCATGTATGGCGGCACTGTTGTTCTCATCTGCAGTGGCCTTTTAACGACAACAACAACTTGAGTTCTTACAAAATGAGTCAGTGTCACCTTTTGGGACTACTGAGGTTGTATATTTTTGGACAATGTTTGAAATCTATTTTTCAAAAAAAAAAAAAAAGGATGTATTGTTATGTAGCTCATCAATAAGATTAGTTTCTCTTCATTAATAATGTGATTGTCCAATGGTCAACCAAAAGAATTAAAAATACAGCATATATGTTCTTCCATTGTTTTACTGTCACTGTTATTATAAATTAAAAAGGTAGGTACCTACCTACAAGTGCAAGGAATTAAAGTGTGGTGGCAACAAACCTTGATTATTTCATTAACAGCTTTGTAAGCTGCATCGATCAGACCTGTTCCATTTGAACATGCTATTTTTCTCCCCCCTGCATCTGCTGACACAATTTTCACCGTTGCCTTTAGGTACACCAACTGAACCACCTGTTGCCTGGAAACGACATTTCAAGGTTGTCATACACACCCACATGCAGTATGTTTCTGGTAATTAATTAACAAATTAAGTTTAGTACTAGCTAGGTAAAATAAAATGAAGTTTAGTGCTTAGTACTAGCTAGAGGTAAAATAAAATGAATTTTAGTGCTAGCTAGGGGTAATCGATTGAACTGCAGCTCAGGCTAAAAAAAAAACATCGGCTATATACCATTACACTTGTAAGGGACCAAATATCCTTGTGCTCAATTGTCGGGTCTCATTATTTAATGGTGACACCGTCTTGTCGTGCAATGTCCCCAGTAGCGGAGCGCTTGGCCCTAAATTGGTCGGCTCCAGCTCATGGTGTATATTGTACTCTGGCTCGCTGCTCAAAGCTAGCTGCTCCTCTCCGCGAGAGTCTCCTTATCATTGGGGCTCCACCTGTGCATGACGAAGACCCATGGCAAAACGCCCCAATCAAATATGATTGATTGCAAACAATTTAGCAGTGGTTGGTCAGAAAGCAGCTTTGTACTAGTACTACACAAGGGCAAGGAGACTTCGTTCTTGGGGGCCTTACTTGTTGCCAGTCTGAGTGGCGCTCATGGCCTCAGGGTCATCCCCGGGGGGGGGCTTCTCGACACTAACGGTGACAACACCACCCCTGTCATTGGAGGGTGCTTGCTGCCCCCCAAGGAAGACACTTCTAGGCTATCGTACAATAAGGCATCCAGAGTGGGGCTTCTAGATGCCGCCAGTGATTGTTGGTGCTCAAAGTTAGACGCTTCACAGCTTTCTATCCAAGAAGGCTTTGTGGCATCTGGACGCATTGGAGGGTGACTGCTCGCGTCCCAATAAGGCAGATGCTATGTACGTGCCATGGACAACCCTCCTCATCTCCTCCCCGTCCTGCTCGGTTGGGTGCTGCTTCCTCTTACTGGATGCTTCCGCAGCCTGTAGTGCATAAATTGTTCAGTTAATTATAATAGCATCACAATTTGATCGATTGGGATTGAGGTAGTCGACATCACATCATATTGTTTGGTCGTCTCCTCCCCGTCCTGCTCGGTTGGAGTGCTGCTTCCTCTTACGGATGATTCCGCATCCTGTAGTGCATAAATTGTTCAGTTAATTATAATAGCATCACAATTTGATCGATTGGGATTAAGGTAGTCGACATCATCATATTGTTTGGTCGTCTTTTGCAATTACGTTCACATCCATTTGGCTTTCTGAATTGGTTGTTTAAACTGTCTGAATTGGTTGTTTATCCATGATTAAACATCAGCAATGAAATAAGAAAAAAATATATTAATCTGTACTTATTCAGAACATGCAGATTTGGCATGTAGAAACACAAAAACTTGCTGACCAGCTGAATTCTAGTAGACATGCAGATTTCTAGAAAAAACAGCTGATTATGGCATACAGAAATACAATCAGCACCTCGACTACTTAGCACAAGTGGCCAAATACCCATTTTCAGATCATTCATGAGCTAGTAACTCTAGTCAACACTACATGTGCATGCCTATATTTCGAGCAAATAATATCATAACAAGACACTCGTTACCAAGGGTAACATACCAGAAGTTGTTGTGTCTCCGTAAATGGCATAGAACCTCCATCATTTTGAGCAATATCTTGTGATTTGAAGCCACATTCCTGTGCACATTTTTGGAATTTAGTGCACCAATGAGCACACACAGACTAGGCCACACCTCCTCAGAACACCACTTGAGCCTAGCATCCAAGTAATGTTCATACTGCAGGTATGTCCGGCGAGCTTGTAAATGTGTAAATTGAGACGAGTCTTTTTGGTCCTGTAGTACTCCATCACACATTCCGTACGCCACTGATTCGTCATTTGCCTCACCCTCTCTGCAAATAGGTTTCAAGACGATCGGCCTCTTTGTTGGTCTTCTTTGCTGACTTCAAACAAACGCTGCATGTTTACAAGATAAGCAAGATGAACAAAAGCAACTTATCTATGCAAGTTGTACTCGTTACTTGAAAAACAAAGTGTTGCTTACCCAAAATTCAGAGAGCACACGATCTGCACTTTCTGACACCCCGTTTCATTCGCAGGATCTAGAAAAGAATAATCTTTCCAGTAGAGTGCTGGACGCTTAATTAGTGCCCCATTCTCGTCCTCCTGTCCTCAATCAACA
Source organism: Hyparrhenia diplandra (assembly GCA_015847255.1). Taxonomy (NCBI): domain Eukaryota; kingdom Viridiplantae; phylum Streptophyta; class Magnoliopsida; order Poales; family Poaceae; genus Hyparrhenia; species Hyparrhenia diplandra. The sequence continues at coordinate 297,675 of JADLZK010010606.1, read as the reverse complement.
CAGCGGGGTATTCTCTTCCTAAGAATGACTCCAAGTTGAGTGGAGTATTTGTAAGGGGATCCTTGTTCTCATAGCCGACATGATCGAACGGCGGCTGCCTGCAATCACAAAATATTTGTTTTATTGAGGTGTTTCAATGTTTATAATAACATGAATCATCGATTAGTAATATACACCTGTCCTTATTTGGTTTAAGAAGCACCTTGGTGCTAGGCTTAGCTGGTATGAATTCTGCAAAACTCCCCACCTTCCCTTCCTACTCTTTTATTATTTTTTCTTCTTGTTTTAGGTGGCTCTTCTGGAGCAGGAGCACCTCTGGTCATTTTTTCTGATGCTGCACCTCTATTCATCACAAGGAGAGGTTGTACATCATAATCATCACATGGGAGCCACGATTGCTAGTACCACGGTTGGTTTGAACATGACGACGTCATCCGCACAGAAAGTATAGTAAGTTAGCATATATAGGGAAGAAATAAATAACCAGGACAAAAGTCAAGTCTGTATATGAAATAAATAACTAAGTCTGCACAAAAAGGTAAATGCATGAAATGAATAACCAGCAAGAACTAAAATTTAAATAGTCCACACACACAGGTAATAATAATATACTCCAGTAGATTGAACATTTGCGGTTGTCAGACAAGAAACTGCATTACATCACATTACAACAAAACACACTCGGCTGGACTTACTGCTGCGGGATGCGGCCGTTCCCTGTCCCCCCGATCGAGCGGCGGTGGGATCGTGGTGGAGGAGAAGAGACCGAATGAAAGGATCCTGCCTACGACTGATCTGTTGACTGACGACAACGCAGCACAGTTAACGATCGATCGACAGCCGGACGGCGGGGCAGATCGACACTGCAACGGCGGCTCGGCTGCTCGGGTGCGGGGGCTGGCGGTGGCGCAAGAAGACGTGGAAATGGGTGGCTTTGGGCTTTTACAGAGAGAAGAGAAGAGGGCAGACCCGGTCTTTTCTAAATCTGGGGAGGACCTGGGCTCCAAATCAGGTGTAAGTCACCACTCAAAAGCACATATATATCCCTCCCATTCTATTTCCTGTTCTGCCGTTACGTACCCACGTTAACTACTGCTTCCATCCCAAAGCTTTTCATCCATCTCAGTGATTCATTCAGTGGAGACGAAATTCCTCTCGTGCTATGATTCATCTGTCCTTTGATCTGATCTGACAGGTTGATGGCGCCAAGAGCTGACACCTGTTACGCCTAGCTGTTATTTGTTGAATAAAATGATGACTCATGTGAATTCACGCACTTTAACTAGTTGATGTAAGCAAAGGATCCAGCAAGATATAACCTTTTCATATTTTTTAGTGTTTGTGTTTTTTTTTATTTTTTTGCTGGGAAGGGTCTTTTGAAGCATGCAGCATGCTTGTCCTGTGTGTGTGGAATTAAAATGTACAGGTATTGCATCAATTCTATGGAAAATGCATGTAACTCCAATGCAATCTATCAACAGCTTCTAGTCTAGAGCCATCATTTTTCTTTCACAACAAACACAATTTCATTTCAACAGAATCTAGCTGTTAGGACCATTTTACAAGTCAATTGTTACACACTGAAGTGCAGCTGCTAATGTGCACCGGTTTACATGATCGGCATTTGAACAGAGAAAGGAAGGAACAAAAGTAGTTGAATCTATGTCCCTAAGCCGCCTTCCCAGACTATCAGCAGTTTGAATCCTCCTCCCTTTTGATCTTGAAAGTTGTTGTACCTCCATTTGGACTCATCTTAGAAAAATGCAAGCAAAACATGTCTGTCAAACCTTGAAATGGTAAAACATAAAAGGCTTTTGTGAAGTAGTAATTTGGTAAAACATAAAAGATGCTAACATAATAACCATTTTGTTTCAGTGGTTTCCTCCTCCAAGCCTACGACCAGTTCAATGTTTGCAGTCCCTTTGGCAAAAAGACAAAAATGTCCTCAACTCCTTAGAATTTTCTGTTCCTAAAACTTAATAAATGGCTAAATGTGTTTGCGGGGACAAGGTGCAAAACAAGATACTAGGCACGAGTGTCTTCTGAATCCCACATCCCAACCCGAAACCGACTTTATTTTTCATTGACCAATGACCACAAATTCCAATTTCAGAATCGAATTTTAAACCACCAACACTTATTATAGAAGACCCCAAAATGTCGGCAGTAACTACCATGAGTAAGTATTAACCATGCTCTGGTGCTGGGAGTTGTTGCCAGAAACTGAAACCATTCCATACCATTTGTATGCATCACACCAATAACCAAATGATACCTAGAACTAGCTAGTGTCTACAAGGTTTCCCCAATCTAAAACTAGCCTATCGACCATCTGTCTCCCAGTTTCAGCTTGAGAAACTGAATATTTCGGATCTCTACAACCACCAATGCCGCTATGAAAGCACTCAATGCCCAATCCCCCAAATGCGACCTTGAACACATCCCAACAAAGGAATTGGGCAGAGAATCAAAAATTTTGTTTGCTTTTGTTTCCCGCCTGCTCACCTCCTTCTCGTTGCACATTGGAATCTGCACGGGCACCATGGGGAAGAAGAAGTCCCCAGTTGTGCCGCCTCGACGTCGTCCGACCCTTTGCCAGCAGCCTTGGGAACAGGCTTGATTGCCGCTTGGGGATCACATACCGCTGGACCACCCGCCGCCGTTGATCGCCCTGAGCAGTAAAAAATAGTGTCTGTTAGGTGGTGCTGTAGGATGCTGTGTTACAGAACATTTACTCAGACCTGAGCTTGCAAACATGCACATAAACAGCCCAAGGACTCCAGATCGGCAACTCAGAAATTCCAGCGACTTCATCTGATTTCCCAGATTTCGACTCAAGACACACTGGCACTTTGGAACTAACTGAAATAATAAGATGCACTGCTATAGGCTACAAGTGTTCCATTGTAGTAATGCGAAAAACACAGAAACAGAATAAGTCTGCAACAGAAGTTGTCATCCATGTAAACAACTAGCAATGATGAAGATGTTAACAGTAATACCTTTGGAAACAAAAGACTAGGTCCACTTTTAATTGTTGCTTGTGTATTTCAGAAGGAGATGTTTACAATACAATACAATACAATACCTTTAGAAACAAAAGACCAGGTCCATTTTGGGGAATTTATCATGAGGACTTGCACGAGTTGAAGTTACTGATTGAATCATCGATGGTAGTACTATGTTTATTGTTTGAGAGTTGCAAAGAAGGGTGGGGTGGGGCGGTTATTGGGAGCGGTAAACACTCACTTATAAGCGTGTGGCAATGGGCAGCGAGCTCCGCTTTGCTCTGCTCAGCCAATCCATCGAACGAATGGCGGGCGTGGCGAATCACCTAAGTGCCCCGCAGCTAATAACGGAAGCAGCGCGCAGTCGCGACGCGGTGGTGGGCATTCGGCGGCGGAGCAGCTCACCTCGACCAGAAGACTCCACACGACGGCGGCTCGCGCGGAAGGGAGGGCTGCGCCGCCGGGCGACTCGACAGAGGGTGGGCGGTCGCGCAGCTCTAGCACGACGACGACGACTCCCACCAAGGCTTCGCCGCCCTCGATGCCGCGTACAGACGGCTTCCACCACGGCAATCCCGCCGCCAATGTCGAGATCTGCCGTTCGCGAGCCTGGGCGCGGCGAAAAAAGACCTTTTCTTTGGCTTCCCATGGAAGATGCAAGCCATGGGTTTGCTTTTAGATTTTGGATCAAACCAAATCAGCACAAAATAAATAATATGCAACAACATGAGTACCCAGGAAATTATTATTTCCATCCATTGATATGTGCACAAAATGCATAATATATTCATTTTAGACTGTTTTCATAAATTGCAAATTTCAGGGTGTTACAATTTTATCCCTAACTTAATCGGCCAACAAATCTGATTCATCTCCTAGTCCGCCTCACACTTGAATATCTTGACCAAGTAATTAATGGATGCATTTTTTGATGGATAATGGCTGCGAATATAGAAATCCTTTTCCCACGTCTCTAAAATCTTTCCTTGCTTACCCAAATGTGACGACGACCTGGACTTGCATTGAACACCCTTTGGCCCCACAAGCATAATCCAAAACACCTCAGGGGACTAAAATAGTATAAGGTACTTTTAGGCATACTTCCCGCCAAATCTATATTTTTACGAGCCACATTATACTAAATATAGAAATTATTAAGAAGATTTCGGGCCCTCACCCTGAGCTACAACCCGCAGCCCGGGGGTGTGGATCCGCCCCCTCGCTGGCCCCTGTTGCAACTTAAGCAAATATATCAACCAAGTCCGCGGTGTTGCACCGAATTATTTTTTGATTAAACCTCACACACGTCTACGTGAGCTCGGTAGACACGTGAATTCATATACATATATGGTCATTATTATTTTCCTTCATTGATAGGGATTGTTAAGTCTCTGAACGGTGTGCAACAATTTCTCGATCTGATTTTCATGTAGCACTCTAGTCTTATAAATTAAACATCAGCTTCACGGTGATTACGCAACTTGCTTGATTTTGCTTCTTGGTTTATACAATAGCTACCACTATTGTTTTCGTATCTATCAAAGTGTAGCTATCAAGGTCTGAACTCTAGACTATCAATAAAATCAATCTTGATACGCCCCTTTTTTTTTTTTTTTGACATTACAAGATAACGCAGACGCCAACACGCACGCACACCTCACCCTATGAACACACGAGACGCAAAACCCTACCCCCATGAGCACCTTCAATGACCGAGCCGCAAATCTTGGTTCAAGTCACCACCGGGCGCCGCTATCGACGGGACGCGCCTACCACTTAATGCACAATACGAAAATCCTGAAATAAATCCAGATAAAGCGTCGCGACCCGCGATTTGAACCCTAGGTCCCTTTAATTAATTCTCCAAATCATTGCATAGTATAACATGATAAGCTGTGACGTTCACAAGCATATTCGACATATTGTATAGAAATAACACAAGCTAACATCCACAATTCTGTTTTTATATACATACCGTCAGATCTAGATAGAAAAACGTTAAACAGCTCGTATGGATTGTTGCAACAATGTCTTTATAAACCTTAATCCAAAATGTAACCATTTTGAACAATAATAATGTGTAGACAATGTGTGTGTATATCACAATGTGAGACAGGCAATCAAGTTAGTGCAAACACAACACAGGAGGAGCATGCATGCATGCATGAACTTTTGTATATAGTCATGATTAACAATAATCCCGCTTTGTGATCCACCGGCGGTGTCACGGCCCTCTACCACGGCAGTTAAGCTTTACCGGGACGCCTTCTTCCGGCAAGACCGCCATCGCCTCCTACAAGCTCAAAGAACGTCACAAAGGGCGAAAGTGGCATATCCTTCGCCCAATGGCAAGGGCTGCCATGTGAGGAGGGGCAACATGGGAGCTCTGACGGACTCAAGCACGGTACCAGACTTTTGCTCGAGGACAAGCTATCTCTCGCAGGCGGGAGATGTTATGTCGCCTCTAGTACCCGGTACGTCGAGAAGGGCCACGCGAGTGGCTAGATGGAGGCGCCGCCGCACGGAGGTAATACGATATTTAGATGGGCTAGGCCCAAACACCACTACAGGTTGGATTAACCGCGGCGTCAAATCCGATAATCCCGCGGCGTTTCACGATCGCCACGGAGTGAGGGCTTATTTGCCCGCCAATCGCTATTGAAAAAAAGAAAAGCCCAAATCTAGATGGGCCTAGATCTGATCTGGAGCACGCCATCGCCGGGAACCACGCCGTGGCCGACACCCGCCCGAAAGCGCCCACGCCGGGCCGCCTCCCGGCCTCGGAAGCGCAGCCACGCCGGTACGCTACTGCCCGGAAAGCAGCCACACCGTGGCCGCCTCCGCACCGGTGGGGAAGAAGGGACGGGAAGCTCCACCGCCGCTGCCGGAGCTCCTAGGGTTCCATGCCTACGGTTTGGGAAGAAGGGGAAGGAGCTCACCGCCGGGCCACCGGAGCTCCTAGGGTTCCACGCCACCGTTGGGGAAGAAGGGGGGAAGGAAGCTCCCCGCCGGGCCTTGGGATCCGCCGTGTCCGTTCCTCCACTAGATCCGTTAGATCCACGGCTTGACCGCCACCGCCCGGCGCCGCCGGCGCCGCCAACGCGCCGACAACGCCTTTCCCGGATCCGCCTGCCGCCGAGGATGAGGATGGGGAACGCAGACCGCCACCGCCGAGTCCGAAGCCGCGGGGGCCAACGGATGGGAGGGAGAGAGTAGAGGGAGGAGCGTCGCGTCGCCGCAACCACCGGGATGGGAAGGGAGGTGGTGCTCCAGTCGGGAGATGCGCAAGGAGGGAGAGAAGTGAGATGAGGGAGGAGAGGCGGGAAGAGGAGGAGGGATCGAGACGGGGAGGGACACTACCGGTCCGGGAAACCCTAGTGACTCACTTCCTCCCTCTCCATATATACGAGCCCCGATTTTTGGGCTTTTTCCTCGGCTTTTGTGTCGGTGGTTGGGCCACATTAATCGCGGGTAATTTTTAATCGATTTACTATGGCGTTTTTATAACCGCCACGGTGAAATCTCATGTTTGGTTTTTGTAAATTGATGACACTTTATTATGCTAATCCCTTTGCTCTAAGTGTGATTAAGAGATAGGATTGCATGGATGACTTGGAGCAACATGATCATGGACATGGATGTTGATGATGGACATGGCGAATCATCGAGCCCACGCGTTGGAAAGGAAAAGGAGTCGGAGATCAAGGCAAAGGTATAACTTGATATGGTTTTACTTTCGGTGATCAAGACACTATAGAAAGTGTGATCACATTTTGGATAGATAGCCCGCTATCAAGAGGGAATGCCACAGCAATCCGATGATGAAGTGCCTCTAGGTTCATATTGACTTGCATATGCATTTAGAACCTAGTGCACTAACTTCACCTTTGAAATGGATTGTGAATTTGCTAACACACTTGCACATGGAGATGTACCACGTGGTGGTGTTGGCACATTTGCAAAGGCGGCGGCAGTTCGTGGTTGAGTTGAGTTCGACGCTTTTGAGAAAATGAGATGCCTATTTTTCTATTGGCAGGATGCAATTTGTCGAGAAATCTTAACCCTCATGCTCAAGATGGTATACTTGTTGCAGCAAGTTGAACGAAAAGACGCCAACGCCGTGATGAAGTGGGCTTTCAATCGCCAGCCGACCGAATCACAATCGCCGGACGCCGCCCAACGCCCCGGCGTGTGAAGATCTCTAGATTGGTTTTGGCTAATTAGTGACATCCTTAGACTAATCTCTATGCTAAGTGTTTGTTTTAGTTGGAGATTGGTCAAGCCAAGGTTTGTGCATGATGGTCATGGTGGATGGATCGAGATGATTCAAATGATGATCAAGTGCATGACTTGAGTGGATCGAGGATCAAAATGGCTCAAGGCAAAGGTATATCCATAGGGCCATTTTGATTTTACACTCAAGACACCATAGAGGGTGTGAGTGATTATAGGATCGATAAGCCGCACTATAAAGAGGGGAAAACTATCGTATTATATCGATCCTCATGTGCCTCTAGGTTCAAAATCATTTGCATGCATTCTAACCTAGAGAGCTAACCTCGTGACTTGATGGAAAATGTTTTCAAAATGCTAACATATGGTGTCGGGGTGTTCTTCGACGCACGGCAACAAGAATCAAGTGACGGAAGCTCTGCTGGAGCAAAGGCTAACGAACGAATTCGAAACGGCGAAATTCTCGCGAAATTGGGGAGGCTTACCGGATCGCACCGACCACGACCGAAGATAGTAGATCGATCGGACGCACGTGGCAGGTTCCGCCAAAGAAACAGAGATGCATTCGCGGGTTGTTCTCGGGAGTGACCGGACGATGCACCGAAGAGCGACCTGACGCATGGTTCCCTCGACCGACGATAAGGGGTTCTATTTTGGCCGGTTGGGTTTAATGATATTTCATCGATTATCGACGGACTCATGCATGAGTCCTGGCCGGGCGCCAGCCCCACCGCCCGGCAGAATTGCATGTTTCTCCCCAACGCTCCATTTTTAGGTGGAGCCTATTTATACCCCTTGCTTTCCGCCATGGGAGGTCTCTTGAACGCTTGAAATCATTCCTAACACCTCTAGAGTTGAGCACTCATCCTCCTCCTCACCCTTGCTTGAGAGCATCCATTCTATGAGTTGAGGTGATTCAAGTGCACTTTGCTTTGATCTTTTGCATCTAGTGGCTGAGGATCGCTGTGGTTCCAGGTGGTTTTCTTTGTTGCTCTTGGAGAGCACCACTCCTAGCCGGCTTGGTGATTGAGGAGGCGTTAGCAGCAAGAGAAGGTGTATATTCTTGCCACCTCCCAAGTGATTTGTGAGAGGATCACACACTCCTCGTCGGGAAGACAAAGTGTGAATAATCTATTGCTCGTGTCTTGGGTACCTCTCATTTGCATTGGGTGCAAGAAGCCTAAAGGCAATTGGCTTTGAGTGAGCTCCACCTTGACCCTTGCGTGAAGGTCGCACAACGGAGATTAGCTTGAGGGTGCTCAAGTGAACTTCGGGTTAAATCTCGTGTCTCCATTTGTCTCGGTGATTGGCTTCAATTTGGTAATCATATTGTTTCATCCTTGGTGGTTGGATTGACTAGCCTCGACATTGTGGTATATCACCTCTACACTCTTGCATTACTTTCATATATCTTGTGCTAGTATAGCTTGAGTAGACTTGCTTAGTTGCTAGAGTAATTAGCTTGTTCACCTAGTGGTAAAGTAGTGACTTAGCCCTTGTGTGTTAATTAGAGACTATAGCAACTAGAATTGTCAATAGGAGGCTTACCGGCAAGTAGAGCTAGAGCAAACGCGATTTCACAGCTTTGTTATTTACTAACAAGTTGCTCTAGTGTTTTTGTAGAAATTTTATTAGGCTTCACCCCGACCATTTAGGACCTTTTCGGCGTGGTGGCCGCGAGACGGTGGAAAAACGTTGCGTCGGGCGCTGTCTCGCTTCCTCGCTTGGACGGGACGCGTCCGGGCGGGATTTGACCTTCTGACACGGCCCAAGATCACGGGCGGCCGGGCGCTTCGGTCCGGCGCGTTTGTTTCAAGGCTGTGGACGCAAATCCCGTAGAGGAATACGCCGGAGTTCTTCGGCCGGCGACGCTGAACGTGAGCGTCAAGCGCGTGTTGGAAATTGTGTTTGAAAAGGGAACAACGGGACGCGTGGAGCCTTATTGCGGCGGACGCCAGAAGGCCCCAGCACCTCTACTCGCAGCGCCCGGTCCGGCGTGCATGCAAGAGGTTTTGCCCCCAACTTCACCATCTCTTTGGGGGGCTTAAATAGAGGTGTGGCCGCTCTTTTAGAGTCTCTTGCATATTTGAACACTCTAACACTCTTGTGAGCCAAAGAGACTCCCCTCCACTCATCTCTCTTGTCTAACTTCGATCCTTGGTGAGATTGGGTGAGATTCAAGTGCATATATCTAGTTGATTGCATCTAGAGGCACTTGATCCTTGAAGGAGTCTGAGGATTCGTTTCTCTTGGGAATTTGCTTGGTTCCCTAGCGGCTTGGAGTTCATGGTGGTGTTGAGCTCGATTGGTGTTTGTTCAAGGCCACACCAATGAACTTGTGAGGGGTTGATCCTACCCCGCGGAGATTCGCGAAAAGGAGTCACTAGTGGATTGCTCAGGGCTTGTGGATCCCCCTCTTGTAAGTGATTCATTGAGCTCCTCAAAGGGATTTGGCACCGGCTATTAAGCTTGTGGATCATCAAGTGGGTGTATCGCCATTAACGAGGAGTAGCGTGTCGAAAAACACGCGAACCTGAGAAAATCATCGTGTCAAGTGTGCTTTGCTCGTTGGAGATTTCATTGAGCCGATGATTGGCCACTACATCTACTCGACACCGCCGGTATTGTATCCTACCACTACTTTGCATTACTTCCATAGTTTTGACTTGGAGTAGTTTGCTTAGTTATCGTGATTGACTATCTTGTGTAGCCGATTTACTTAGTATATCTTGATCACCTAGGAGTTCTTAGTGACAAAGCCTTTATGTGTATCTAGAGATATTACAATCACTAGAATTGCTAGGTGGCTTGTCTAGTTAGCTTGTAGCACCCTTTGGTTTGGACTCGCCATCTTATTTACTAACCGATTTGCTTAAGTGTTGTTGTAGAAATTTTAATAGGCTACTCACCCCCTAGCCATTAGGACCTTTCACACGGTTAATAAAAAAGCCGCCATGGTTAATTGGAACATTAACCGCGGCAGTTTTCTAAATAACGCCACGCAGTAAATCTTTTGTAAGTGTCTCCCAAAAAAATCAATTACCAGTAGTAGTGAAATTATCTTTGAATATTTCCTTATAGAATTATTAGAATTGAGGGAGAGATATAAATACCTCTAAATATTGGATTTGGAAATTAAGCAAGTTGTAACCTAATTGTTGTCGGCTTCCCTTAGGGAGCCTAATTCGCAACCTAGTCGCCACCCCCTTCTCCGGCCAAATCCACGGCCTTACGACCGGTTCATCGCAGTTCAAACCTAAACCCCTTGAATCTCCCACTCATACAACCTAATCTCCCACTAAGGAGTTCTCTTGACATGCAAGCATGCCACCTCCGCAATCCCACTAAGACCATGACATCCAGTGGCGGGTCCCTACCGTTTGAACTAATAAAAAAAATTTTATAACTCACAAAACCTAAAAACCAAATTAAATTTCGACATAATTCATTGAATTCCTTTTAATAAATCCTTCAAAACAAGATCTCTTATAGATATTTTTCATGAAATTGTAGGTGGGCCCTACCGATGGTAGTTGGTATAGAGTAAAAGTAAAAAATAAAAAAAAAAAGAGAATAAAAAAGGGAAAAAAAGAATAGAAGGGTGATAGTAATATTCGATCTAACTCATAAATTTATCCTTCATACCAAAGAACGCTACAAGAGAATCCACCTACTTATATGAATAGAGATTTGTCTTGAAAATACTTTTTATAAAGTATAAATATATCACTTTTTCATGATTTTATAATAACAAGAGCTCAAAGTTGTCTTTTTTGGAGACCATGATGCAATATTAAATGACTTCCTTTATGAGTAAATTTTTTTTCTTATATATATATTTGGTCAAAGTTAAAAGCTACTTCAAAAACGAGAGAACAATACTTATTTTGGGACGTAGGGATATTACTGCTATTTTTTTTTTTTTAAATCAGGCCACAACGTACGAGATTTAAGCTGTAAACTACTCAGAAAAAGGTCAGCACAACCGTGATATACTGTAGGTACACTTAGATCGTCAAACAAATAAATCTGGCCAGATAGGGAAAACATTTAAGGCAATTAAGGAGTACATAAACTGGACCACCTGTTAGTATTTAAAGGTAATATTTGGTGTGGAGCCGGGATGTATTCAGTTTTTTTATCATTTTCTACCGCTGATTCAGATTAGCTGGAATGGGATAAGGCGAATGTTCTATAAGGGGTTAGCGTCGAATGTTCTATGCGGGCCCGTTCCTGCCGTTGTTGTCATCGCTTCATTGGCCGTCGCGACCATACTTCCCTGTCCACACTACGTGCCTCGCCTGAACAGTCAGAGCCGTTGTCGTATGGCCATTGGCTGGATAGCTCGGCCCAGCGACCATACATACCTCCCTCCAAATGTTTGCCTTTCCCCGAGATCATCCCACCAGGTTGTCGCTGACCGCCGGCCCTGCCCCAACCAAACCGTCGCGGCCCCACGAATCAGTGGAACAATAGCTGCCGTAGTTCCCTTCCTCCTGTGCGATTACAAAAATTCACGCCTACAATTTTCTCCAGCTACCCATCCCCGACGGCCGTCCCCATCTAGGCCACCCGCACACGCTTCCACCTCCTCTCCTCTTCGGCTGGTAAACTCTTCCTCTCCTCTTACAGGCTTTCTCCTCCGATCTCTATCCTTCCCAGTCGATCCACTCTAATAGATCTGAGCTCAGGTGCAAGTGCTCGCAAGAAGACCCCGTGCGCTGCTGCAGCGTTCCAGCGACGTCCAACGCGAGCTGCTCCCGCATATCCAGCCGCCGAAACAGGTGATGAGTTCTTTTTGTTTCTCTCACCATCTGCTGCGCCGATTTGTGCCCACCCCCCCTTCACTATGTCAGCAGTTCCACTGATTCCTTCTTTCCCTTCCAGCCAACGCGGCGCCTGTCAAGACTCTTCCCTCACCAGATCCGCAGACGCCTTCAAAGGAAGTGGTATGTCTCTGCAACACCACAGTCTATGATTAAGCAACTTAGTTTTTGAACCGTCAAATCAGTAAAAATTCCCTGTTATTTACAAGAAACAAATGGGTCGCTTAGATCGATACTGAAACACCGTGTTGCCTATATAGTTTCAGAGTACATCTTTCCATTGGCTTTTCAACTGTGCGTTCTTAACACAAAAGCTTCATATGTACACTAATTAGAATAGATAACAACTATACATTACTTTTGAAATTGACTATAGAATGAGAACCTAGGGACAATGGACAGTCCTCACGTTCTATCATTCTACGCACCATGAATCTAACACTGAAAACCTAAGACTTCTTTCCAACTAATTTTTGAGGGGATTCATAACAAAAATATAGCCAACCCTGCCATATGCTCAGATAAAAGTGCATCCATCGCTGCTCGGTTTAAAAGCTGTAACCAACACTACCTGGATAAACTATTGTCAGCACTGCCATATGCTGGGGATTCAATTTCACCTTGTTTAGCATCACGTTGATTATGTCATAGCGTACATATAACTGTCGTTTATATCTCCAGGCTCCACCTGTACCTACAACAAACAAATGGGTGGGTTCACTCGATACTGAAACACCATGTTGCCTATATGGTTTCAGAACACATCTTTCCATTAGCTTTTTGCAATTGTGCATTCTGAAGACCTCACGCCCATCTGTACACCGCCGTATGCTCAAATATATGCCAACACTGCCGTATGCTCAAATACAAGTGCACTTATCACTGCTCAGCTAAAAACTGTGACCAACACTACCTAGAAAAAAACTGTAGTCAGCACTGCCATATGCTAGGAGTTACATTTAACCTTATTTAACATCACGTTTATTATCCAATGGCATATATATAACCACCGTTTCTTTCTCCAGGCTCTGGACCTCAACCCCTAGCAGTCATCAAGACCAACAACGACGGTATTATGATAGAACAACACTTTGCAAAACTCTCGCGCCGCGGACCGATGTCCCGCCCAAACGATGGCACCATCACAGCCGCCACATCCGCCAAGCTATACACCAGCAATTTGCTTATGAGGCCATCCCTCTAACCATAACAAGGTTCGAGCAGACTTTGTTGTTGAGTTTGGCCCCCCGCGGAGAGGGACATGGTCGCAGGAGCTCTACAAATACAAAACCACTCAGCTTGATGCACTCCTAGGGACATGGAACAACCTATACGGTGGTACAACCGCCTTTATCGACACCATAGTGACCATCGACATTTCGGCTTTCAAAGACACGCTTTCACCAATGCCGCTACTATGAACCATTGCTCGACCATCTTTGTACAATCCAAGCCTGCCGATCGTCCTCTCAAAAGGAATATGCCGCGTTCATGCCTATGCCCAAAGCAAAAAACTCTATCCCAACCTATGGAACCATAGCGCTCTAGTATGAAAAAGAAAGGCATACAAAACATCACCTTCCCAAAGGACGATGAGGACCTATCTCTACTCGCAAGCACCACCACTTGACGAGGACCCTTCCCTATATGAGCCCCCATTCTCACGACGGCGGTTCGGCCTCCATAGACACAGTATTGCTTCACTCTTGCCGTATCAAACAACATTACTCCCTACCCGCATTGATCAATGAACTAACATATCCTTCATCTATGACAATTTGGAAATCGTTTGGGTGTGACAGGGAGATGCTCGAAGTCTCCGAGGAAGAAATGTATGAGATGTACTATAACCTACACACATAAATAGACTCAACTTACAATGAACACATCCCCTCGACATTATACCTTTCTTTTCCAGTGAGCAGAGAGCTCGACCCTCTATACAAAGGAACACCTCGGGGCAAATGTATGATTACGAGGGCAGGCTTTGGAGGCGTGAGTACTCGCCTGAGGATTGAGTCCGGACAGGAGGCCGGTCACTACTAACGGCGTTAATGCAGCATACACAGCCATCGACCTTACCATCGTTGCGAGGAATTGCTACATACTTCCTCGCTGAGGCTTGAAAGACCATTGCCGTGTCTATCAAGTCCCCTCCCTAGCTTTAAGCTGTAGTTCATCCGCTGTAAGGTGCCTACAGCTATGTTGTTGTGTACTGATCTATCGGACTCGTAATATTTGGATCATGTTTCCTGTTTTTTACGTACTATGTAGTTCATATTTGGACACCTCGTTATCTTTTGTTCCATCTGTCTTTGTAGTACTTGCTCCATCCCTGAACATTTGGTATTTACTCTAATATCTATGTGCATTTTATTTACAAATACTCTTCTGGCAATTGCTCGCTGGCTTTGGCGCAAATCACTAGTACATAATTAATATATAATTAATATATACAACCAGAGCAGTGGCATCCTCTGCTGGCTTCATATATCATTCAGTGTGATTGACTCGCCACAAAGTCTAAAACCCAAGGCCGAAAGCATCTCGTTCGTTGGCGGCAATGGCACCTCTTAAAACATGCCCCTGCTTTCTCCATTTCGCTGTTATATTCACCACCGTCACCATGGTCGCCACATCTGTAGCCGGGCTATCGTCCGAGTCCCAGGTTGCCACTGCTGCGGCGCCACCATCTTCCGCGGAGGCGTTGGCGTTCCTCCATGCACGCTGCGCCAACACCACATACGCGACTGTTTGCTACAACACCCTCCTGCCATTTGCCGGCTCCTTCAACGGCAGCCAGGTAAAGATCACTAGCGCAGCCACCGCGGTGGCGTTTGGGCAGTTCAAGATTCTCCTCAAGAAAGTTAAGGGCGTCCAAGCTGCTGGAGGATTGGGCACCGGGCGCCGCGGGATTTTGCGTTGGGGATTGTGTGCACGATCTAGAAATGACCATCTACGACGAGGCGGAGGCATTCGCTGCTCTCCGCGTGCTTGACGGTGGTTCAGGCTGGAGAGGATAAGCGCGCTGATGCACTCTATGATCTGAACATGTATCTTGTCCAGGGAGGTGCGGACTGGTGCATAAACGATTTGACGGATGCAGGAGATGCAGCTCTCTCTTCTTTGGTTGCCAAGAAGGTGATGGCCATGGCTACATACTGCAATCAGTACCAGCAGATTGCCTCTGACCTTGTGCAGGGCATAACACTGTAAGGGACCATCGATTGCCTCTTTGATAACACAATAAAGCAGTTTCACATGATATATACGAGACTATTTACTTTCTGCTAGATGGTCTTGGTGCTTGAGAACAAAAATATGTATCTTCCAATATTTGAATCATGACATAGGATTGCCCGAGATATGCGATCTCTCTAACTGGTTCACATACATATAGAAGGATGAGTTGTTTGGCATGATTTTTGGGACCTAAATAGAATGCTTAGGGACACTTCTTTATAGACAAAAACCCACATGAACCAATATATGCTAATAACAACAATATTTATAGCATCAGGTACTTCGCCATCACCAAACAAGATTTGAATTGACTTTCTCCAACAGTTTGCATGCCTTCTAGTCCACAAGCACAACACTTGGATACTAGCTGTGTTTGGTTCAGTCTTGGGGGTGGCAACATTAATGGAACTAGGAGAATTCTACGCGTTTTTTCTGGAAGTAACAAAAGAATGCAATGGCCATAAGAAAGAGTTTCATCGTATCATCTCATCTCGACAGAGACAATCAAGAAGGTTGGAAAGTCAGCTTCAGAAACAACATGTGTATAATTCTTATAATGCTCTAATTTTCTCCTGCATGCTTCTCACTGATTACATAGGCACAATAATTGGAGAAATCACACTTCATAAATAATATGTTTCTAGGTATGACCAACCAAACCTTGCTCAGTACTGTACATTCAACAATCTATATCTTACTGTTTGACTCCAAATGATTGTATAGCCATGTCTTTCACGCTTGACAGGAGGTCACCTATTAAGAACTATAAGAACATTCTTGATGGTGGACAAAAAGCAGGATCAAGAATACTCCAAACTTACTCTATATGTCTGGTTGCCCACGATTGCTTGCAAAGGCATGGGTGAGTGGGGATCCACAGCAGTGAATACATGGAATGGGATTTCTTCTGCCTCTTGAGAGGTCCATGGTTGTGATCAACTACACTGTTACGAGGCAAGCTAGATTGCATTCCCACCTCCCTGCCTTGAGTGCCTACAGAAGTTTATGAATACAAAGCACATTTTAATGATCATGGAATCATTATTGAAGTTACCAATTTCTTCATCTCAATGAATGCAAATGTTTTAACCTTTATACAGGCCTACATGGTACCTTATTCTATGGACGGCCTCCTCTTCATTGACCATGTTTAATAGCATTCTGTGTTCCACATCAGAGACTTTCAACTCTTTTCTTAGTTCAGTGATTAGACTTTCTTTTTCCTGCACAAGACCTTTGTTAAAATTTCTTGGTGAGGAATATCATAAAACTAAAGTAGTCACAAATAAGTTTCCATTGATGGAATTACCCATGTTAGGGCATCCGATTACATTTTTTGAGAGAAACTTGTAGATGCAACAACTGAATAGATATAGTTCTGCAAAGTAATCTGATTCAAAAAGCAAGGCAAAAAGACAAAAAAAGGTAATTGAGGGCGCAGTAGAATATATAGTGCCACGCCACATAATATCATACATGCTTGATACGACAGCTAGGAAATGAATGATAGCCTCCATACACCAGTGGAAATACCCATGATCCAATTTACGACAAACAATACATGATGAGCCAGCGACATCAAATAGGAAAGATGCGGCCATGAGCATATCTTGTGGACACATAGTGAACATGTGGTATTTATCTTGTGACAATCATAAGATTGGAATAAATCAGGCAAAGTGTGTTGAACGCCTGAACTCAAACGTATAGATCACTGGTCAAAAAGCAAGAAAGATCGAGGGCATGGATCGGTATATATAGAACTGAATAATGGCAGAAGGGGAAGTGAAAAGATCATGGATTCATGGCAGCGCTGCTGGCGTCGTGGAAGTGAAGAGCTGCATTACAATTTTTTTAGAAACTGTCCACTCAGTAACTCATAAACGGCTGCATGGATTAAGTAGGCGATCGCATTCGATGCCGCGACAACGCCAGAAGCAAGCGGTTTGGAGCAGCATGCAGTGAAGCGGCGGCATTTTCTTTTGCATTGACTGTGGATCAGCAGGAGAGGAAGTAACGATGGCCTTTTATTTTCTTTTTGATTGAAGGTGGGTGGAGGCGCTCGCATTTACGTAGGGAGGCAGCCGGGTTGTGAGGAAGACGAAGGCGAAGAGGCCACCGGACGAACAACCCGAAGATGCCACGGTGGATGCCTATGTGTCCTATTCGAAGAACTCCCCTAGTGGGTCTTGTCTTTATAAGGGGTTATATCGTGATCGGTGGGACCTGTTTTTGCATTGCAAGGGAAAATAAACAATTTGTTTGGTTTGTTTTATTAATGCTTAGAGTTGGCAGTGAAATCAGTTAAATCTGGAACTACGTATACAATAAAAGAACACTGTGATCTACGACAATATGATCAGGTGGCCAAGCCTGCGCTGGTCGGTGCGCTGTTTGGTCCATCCACACTTACCAGGCTGCTTCAGTTGTGCAAAGTTTTTGAGAAGTGCAAAAACTCATGTAAGCTAGGAATTGTAAGAAGTACGGATGCTGTGGTGCCATTACTTACCAACCGTGGCGCTGTTCATTGTGCCGTATCGGCTGGCAGAGTGGTCGCCGGTGATGATCGTGGCATCCATCCCGTCACCCACCAGCGCGATGTTCCACTGGTCGGCGGTGATCTTGATGTACCCTTGTACACGCCTTTCTGACGTGGATGACGTGCCTCACTGTGCTTCTCAGCGGTGCTGCGGCGATCGCTGCACTGATGCTCTTGTAGGCAGTGGGAGGGCAGGGGCATGCCGCCCCCCGCCCCAAAAAACATTTCCAAGCAAATTTTTATTAGTATAAGTCCATGATTTTTTGGATTTACATTAAGATGGAAAATATAGCAAAATTCTTATCACATATACCTTTTAATATCTTCTAGATAATATATCATATAAAACATGATCAGATAATATTACTAAGCACATTAGAAGGATAGATATAAAGTTTACGAAATCATCTCAGATGTCTTACTGTTAAGAGGTAAAAAAATAGCATCTTTGGTCCAAGAATATATATAAAAATGCGAGTCCTCC
The DNA here is from genome assembly GCA_015847255.1 of Hyparrhenia diplandra. Classification (NCBI taxonomy): domain Eukaryota; kingdom Viridiplantae; phylum Streptophyta; class Magnoliopsida; order Poales; family Poaceae; genus Hyparrhenia; species Hyparrhenia diplandra. The sequence continues at coordinate 279,342 of JADLZK010010606.1, read as the reverse complement.
TCGTGCCGAAGTCAATGAATTAATAGTCACCATGAAAAATCTAAAACTTCGTGTGCTCATTCTTTACAAGTTGGATTTGCTCGCCCCACTTATGAATAATTTATGGCTCCACTGCTTGTAGGTGCCCGTCCCTGTCGAGGGACACGACCACAAATAGCGTTGCCGGTGCCGGCGGTGGCTGACTCCACAGCAGGACATGTGGTGTTCGAGTTGAGGACAACAGCTAGCAGGAGGAAACAGCAAAGGCGTAGCAGCAGCATGGTTTCCATGCCTGTGATCTATGGCAAATGCAGCAGGAGTGTAAGCTCGTGAGCTCCGCGTGTATGTGGCCAATGCGCGCTAGTGTAATGAGTACGTGTACGGGGATGGGGTATATATAGTGCACGTACGTAGATGGATGAACAGACGGCCGGCCTGATACATTGCTTGCTGGCTTCAAGCATGATGCAAGTAAGACAGACTACAACAGACTGCAGCCTAGCTGCAGTTTTGTATAGGCCAGACAAAGCCATTTTTACAAATTATATGTGTCTGGTCTTTCCAGCAGCTCATGTACCAATCAGTTTTTGGGTTTCATTGGATTTGCAAGCGAGATGACCCAGATGTAGTAATATAAAGACGTCTAGACATGTACCAGATAGATATATGTGGTATACGTTCATCTCCACAAGCAAGTAGGTTTCCATCGTGGTTTATGTGGTAAAGTCGGACGATGTATGTTAAAACATATTCAGCGTGCAAGAGAGAAAGACTGGTCTGATCGAGCGAGGTTACGGGCGTGTAAGAGGAGGCGAGGTGTCGCCTGGGGTGGAGGGGGGTCGGTAGTATATATGGCCTTTTCCTGAGGTGGGCCTCATAGAATGTGTGCCTCTGTAGATGGCCCTGGTTTACAGTCTCTCTAAAAATTGAGCATTAAGGAATGAAAAGCAACACAAAGGTTTCAGGATAAAAGACAAAGATAAAATTATACGTGTTTGTTTCGATTAGGTAATTCAATCGGCCGTCACATTTTATATTTATCGTGTTGTTGGTCTTTTGTAAAACCACATACAAAATGATAGTGACATTGAGTCTATGCGTTAGCCATTTAGCGCATAAGGTCTTCATAGTGCTATTTAAGAATTTTGATGATGAGAGGAGGAAAGAGAGATGTGAGAGAAAAGATAATCATTGAGTCATTGTTCACGAAAACAACCACCTCATTATAAGCTAAAATCTAGCACTATGGAGGTCGGGCGTGGTCGCGCCCCAGCCGTGCTTTCACGTGCCGTGCTTGAGCCGGCCCATCGTGCCCGTGTCAAATGGCCAACTTTACAGCTAGCTAAACATAGAATGTAAATGAACATGCAACTAAATATGCACCTTCCTATTTACATCATGTTCACGGCGTATGAACAGGTTGAGTTCAACAAAAGGGAGATCGTCACCGCGCTGAGGCACATCCTCTCTCAGGCGCCAGACGAGGCAACGGAGATGATGGAGATGTGCACTCCACCGGGCCGTAGGCGAGGCGGGCGGGGCGCGCATGGAAGGCGCAACCGCCTTTGGAGGTCCCCCAAGGGTGAGGGCGGCGCGTATGGCATGCGGTGGCGCCCGACGGCCGCACAGAGCTCCACAAGGGTGGTGTTGCATGGCCGCACGGCCGACCCTCTCCCATCCATGGCGAGCCCTCTCCCCCATCCATGGCAGGCACGATGACGCCGCGACCGGATCTAGCAGGAGCGCGGATGGAAACGTAGACACCACCCCAACGCCGCAAGATCGCTTCTTCAACTCGTAGCGCATGAAGACTGACGCCCACCCCAACGCCGTCGCCAAAATCTTTTCTTCGACTTCATAGCGCATGAAGACTTCGACGCTCTAGTTTAGAGTCTTTAGACGTCGTTTCTAGATTTTTCTCCTCTCTCCCTATTAAATCCGCCGGCCACATCAGCAAAAAATGCCTAAGTGACAATGTAATTACAGATATAGACTTCAAGATGGTTTCTCGCGATGTGAGTGCTCTAACTACTAACTACCGTGAAAAGGTTAGCACAACCTTGATACACTGTAATTACACATCTGGAACGTCTAAATAAATAAATTAGCCAGATCTGGACATTTAAGGAAATTAAGGATCGAGTAACATAAAATGGAGATGTTATTAGTACTCCCTCGATGAGTTACTTATAAATTAAAACGGCTAGAATAGATATTATAGTATAATACAACCAGAGCAAAGTGTCACCCCCTTCCTCATCTTTCATCATATATCATTCGCTGTGACTACTGGCCACAAACCCAAAACCAAAACCAGAAGCATCTTCTCGAGCTGATGGCAATGGCGAACTTGTCCTTCCATCTCTTTTGGCTGTTATATTCATCAATGTCACCATGTCTGGCATCTGCAGCCGGCCATCGGAGTCCCAGGTTGCGACTGCGCCATCTTCCGTGGAGGGTGTTGGCGTTTCCTCCATGCACGCTGCACCAACACTGCTATACGCGACTACTTGCCACGACGCCCTCCTCCCATTTGCCAGCCTCCTTCCAATGGGGAGCCAGGTAAAGATTTCTGCCGCAGTTACTGGGTGCGGTGGCATTTTGGACACTTCAAGAGTTTTCTCAAGGAAGTTAAGCGCGTGTCCAAGCTGCTGGAGGAATGGGCACTGGGCGCCGCGGGGATGAAGCACTGGGGATTGTGTGGACGAACCAGAATGGGCCCCTCGACAAAGAGGATTGGTATTTTCGCCCGTTTGCTGACGGCTCAGGCGGGAGCAAGGGATCAACGCGAATTTGCACTCCATAATGTGAAAAATGTTTGTTAGCGCCGCAGGTGCTCACGGATGCATAAGCTACATGATCATGCAGGAGATGTAGCACCCCTCTTCTTTGGTGCCAAGAAGGTGATGGCCATGGCTAGAAATTGCACCAGTACCAGGAGGTTGCCTTGACCTTGTGCTGGGCATAAAAGTCTAAATAAGGACGATATGCGCATGTATATAACGCAATAAAGCAGATTTGAATCATTTTATTTCAATCTTTTAAGGGGTCGCCAAAAGCTTGTTTCAAACCCATTTTTATTAGATGGAGAAAAATAAAAATACAAATAAAAGTTTGACCCGTTTTTTAGTGGAAACCAAGCCCAAAACCACCTATACTTGAGAGTGCGCGCTTATTCATCCCCATCAACTTTGAAAACACGATCCTAACAACTAAATCCACTTTGCCCCCTCTACACTTGATGAACCCTGAGCCAACTAGGCTCTAAAGAGACCCAAATAGCAAACTCAACTGCATCGCAACTATCTAACCACTAAAGCAAATCAAGTAACATCTCGGCCCTAGAACCAACAAGCAAAAACAAATATCTCTACCAGTTAGCACAGAGCACAAACAACCCACCAAAACAGAGAAAACTACAAAAACAAATATCGGAAGCTACCTTGAGAAAAAGCAGAAAATCATGTCCTATACAAAAAATCAGAAAAGCACCATGTACGGTAGAGGAAGAAGGAAAAATATATAAAAAATATGTATAGAAAATTAAAAGTGGGATATACTCTTGCATTACATAATTAAGGAAAACATCACGTGAGGAAACAAATCCATTCAAAAAATAAGTGGTATATAGAAAAAGTAATAGAAAAGAAATTTAGTATACAATAATCATAAATATTTTTATAGATGTTATAAAAAATAAAAGATATGACATGATAATTTTGTTAATTCAATAGTTGACATATATAAAATTATTTGCATATTGGAATAGGAAAGGAATTGTATATATAAGTATTCAAGGATTGCCTATTAGAATAGGAAAGGAAGTGTACAGTCCAGAGATAGCATGATGTAATTGGCTATTGAAATAGGAAAGGAAATTGTACAATTCAAGAGATATAGCCTGAGATAATTGTTTCCATCCAAAAATAAGTGGTATGGAAAAAAATAAAAAGAAATGTAAAAAGAAAATTTGGAACATCCTATATAATAATGATAAAAGATATTTTTTGAGACGATATAACAATACAGATATGACATGATAATTTGTTAATTTAATAGTTGATGAAGTATGTAAAACTATTCAAGGTGGCATATTGGAATAAGAAAAGGAATTGTATATATAAGTATTCAAAGACAAATAGATTGTGAAGGACCTAAACGGCCACCGTATGGGGGGGTTGAATGGGAGCCTCACTTTTGCTTTTCAATTTTGGGTCATCGGCTCAACCCCCAACCTCAAAAAGTTTAACTCACAAAGATACGAATGATACACGCGTATAATCCCAGAAGCAAGATATCAAACGCCAAGAGTTAGGCACAATGAGTCGAACGCGAAAAATCGGATCTCAAATCGGAGCTCGAATCCAACAATCGACTTTGACAAGAGATCAAGCGATAAAAATGAGCTAATTAGAAACTAGAGGAGCCTGCTTGCTTTTGTTTTCCAAAAAACAAAGACGATCAAAACTTCCACTTTGCTAGCTGTTGCTCCTAGTAACTTTACTTGAATAAAAGAAATCCAAGCATCGTAGCTAGAAAGAGATGTCACAAGATTTTGCAAATCAAAACATGGACAAGCTAATAAGCACTTCCTCCGACTTCATAAGTGAGCAACGTGAGCAAGAAAGGCAGCCAAGCTATCGTTGCTCAACGAACGCGCTGAAAGGTGCTAGTCCGAAAACGCCGCAAGAGAACGCAAGTAACACCGGTGATTAGCACCCCTCGCCGTTGGGCAGTCGGCCCCCCTTGTGGGAGCACGCAGACCGATTGATCAGCTGCACCAGTAACTAGGGCGCTGCCCTCATGGATCGAAAAAACAAGAAAATCGATTCAAAGAACAAGCAGTCCAAGGCTCACCAAAAATCACGTACAAGAGACAATAAGCTTTCATCTTGAGAAAAAGCTACTGAAGCATTTCGTCAAACATCTTGTGAGTGCAGAAAAAGCAACATGAAGCTGAGATTATCAAAAGCTAGGAATTTCACACAAGTATTCGATCTAGCAGTCCTGCACAAGAAGAAATCGATTGACCTCGATGGCCAACTCACACAGCAAAGAGAAAATTCAACCTTTTGTTGTCGTAGAGACCAATCTTGGTGCAGGGGTGGTTTGGTGCGGCCGGCTTGGTGGTGCTGCAGCCTGAGTCTTGGTTACCTGCCGCTGGGGCACGCTGTGCAGGGAGCCGGCCGCCCTTTCGTCGTGGCTTGTTGCTGCTGGAGTGCACGAGCCCAGGGAAAAGCCAGCTGCCGAGTGTGGAGGCCAATCTCACGCAGCCGTGCGTGCCCCTGCGCCTGGTGCCGAGCGCCGAGATGGGCACCGCTCGTGCTCCCGTGTTCTGCCTGAAAACGAAGAACAGAAACACAAACTGAGATCCAAAAAATCTTCCAGCAAATCACAAAGAAAAAAGGAAAGAGATTCTGATCCAAAAAGTCCTGAGGCTACGCAGATTCGGTGCTCCCTTCCCCAACTAAAACACCACAAAATATCACTTAATTTGATGTTTTGGACGCCTAAACAAAGAACCCTAAAATTGTGGAAAAAAATAAAACGAAAAATAAGAGAGCCAAAGAGGGAGGAGGCTATCATCCTCCACATATACCCGGAATCCTTCCCAAACTACCCCTAGATACATATGAGCCTCAACCGCCAACCCTAAGGTTAATAATTTGTCCGGTTTAATCAATCGATAATTTGATCCGATGACCACCGCCTCATCCGGCAGCCCTTTGCTCCACGAATCTGGTGCTCCACGCACTATAGTGTGCTGGTTGACGAACGACAAATGGGTGAAGGTCGGCCTTGACTAATAGAAGGTTTCATTTTTCAAGATGTGAACAATATGAAATTAGCCTTGTTTAGATGGCTAAAATTTTTGAACCGCCAAGCATCGCATTACCGTGGACGCTAAGGTATCATCCTCTGGAATCTTTAATCGCCTCGCAGAAGGTTTCATTTTTACAAGAATGTGAAACATTTAATTAATGTGACGGAAATTAGTCTTTAGCCATCTGCCAATGTACAAATTTTTATTGCATAGTTTCAAACGGAAAAGGAGACGTGACGGAGGGGCTACCAATCACGTCGCACGCACGATCACCCTCACCGTCACCGGTCATCACCGGTTTACTTTGCGGCAAACTTGACGTAGGAAAAAAAAAACACATACAGAGGAGACCCGCATGGTACTTGAAGGGCTTCACTTTCCATTAACCTAAGCTTCCCAATTTGGTTTCACTTTTATGGTTCTTGGTTGTTTTGTCCTTGTCCAGATTCAGGGTTAGGTCGTTTACAGTGTTTTCATTATTTATCATATTTCATAATTTATGAAGGATGTAGATTTTTTCTATACAAGGATTAAGGCATCTATTTTTCCTTTTTCATCAATGAATTATTCTATAGATAAAGGACCTTGTGAGTCCTCTATGTATGTAGGAGTCCTGGTGGGTCCGCTGCTTCGCCATCTTTTGTTGAGGTGGCAACGGGCGTGTTTTGTCAAGGATACCGCAGCGGCCATGGGCGATGCGGCAAGGGCGATCGAAGCTTGACCTTCTTGCTCCACAGTCGTCAACGAAGCTTTGATCCGGGGTTAGAGGGGCTTGAGTGTATCCTCGGCCGATGCGCCAACAACGATTTCATCTCGGTCCGCCACGTTGCTTGTGGCTCGCCTAAAGGCCAGCGATGAGGCTCCTCTAGATCTAGGTAAGCACGACGCCTTCTTTGACAACGGGACGATGACGGATCGACGGCGTCAATGGACCTCTCGACATTTCGGGAAGCATTCGGGGGTCCTAGACTTCAATGTAATTTGTTCTTTTTTCTAGCTAGGGGGCTTGTGTAAGATGGCTGGGGCGGTTGTCCACGATCCTCCAATGGTGTATTTGTACATGTATTTGTATGTTTTTTCCCTTATCTAGTATTACAACCATGTTATAAGCTATATTTGTGAAGGACCTTGCATGGAATAAAAATATCTTGGATCCTTTCCCCCTCTTTCTTGTTGCTTCATAAGAGTGAATCCATTTTATGGTTGTTGAGTATTACGTTTTGCCAAAGTGAACAATTAATCTTTTGTTCTAATGTGACATTCTTCTAAGACCCCGCTTAGACGCTTGGAATTGAATTCAATTGTATAAGCTATATTTTTGAAGGAAGAATTCATTAGAGCGTCCACAATGTTCGGTTCGAAGTCGGTCCGATCCTTGATAGACCCGACTCGATACACTCAGGCCTCAACCAGATGGAGAATCCGCCCTATAGATAGCACCCGATCATTCATTAAGAGCATCCTAGTGTATCGAACCCAAAGTTGGTTCAAGTTGGGCCCCACGATTGATTAGATAAAGAAATGATGCACACCCCCACAATGTATCGAATCGGGTTGGTTCTATAGTGGGCTCCACGTTCCAACCGATCCCAAAGATGCAAACATAAGGCGGAGTAGTAACGGCGAGAGAGAGAATACTAGTTGTGCCAGCGCTGGAACGCCCGCGCAAAGGACCCGGGTCTCCATCAAACCATGGCCATAGTGTGACGACCCCCTATCTCAAAGATTCATTGCATCGAACCTATCAAGAACCCAGCAGACCGCGACGCTCTAAAGAAATCTTCTTGCTCTCCCACCGCTCTCTCCTTTGCATGTTCCTCCATGCGCCGGCCTTGTACAATCTGGATAGTTGTTCATGGGGTCCACCCAGATCCGATGTTGGTTCTATACATTGCCACAATTTTAACAAAAGCAATATGGGATAGAACCTAGGCTCAAGTTCTATACATCGTTGTTGTTTTAAGGCACCCATGATAGGGTGACTTATAAGTTACCTATTAGCGTTCTTTTCATATAAAGTTAGTTCTTGCTCAAGAGATAAACTCATACACATATTCTAAGAACCTCGCTCTCGCTCATGCTAGGAGTTACTATATGCTAAGAGTCCGCACTGTTGAACAAATTGGCTAAGACCCAGTAACTAGCTCATGTCTTTGCAAGTGTCCTAAAAATCTGTTAATTAAAGTGTGCTTAAGTTGGGAAAAGGGAATTGTAGGAATCTATTTTTCGTTTCACATACCATGAATTTAATACAGGCTTATATTTTGTCACAATTAAATGATATTTTTGACACCATATGATCTTTAAAGCACAACTTTGACTTCTTTAGACAGGGTTATACTTTTTTGTGTCACAATTTGATGATATTTAGGACAACAATATGATCTTCAAAAGCACGAATTTGACTTTTTTTTTCCTAAATATTTATTTGAAAAGTTATATATATATATGTATGTATATTTTGTCAAAGAAAATTTAAGATAAATCTATTTAACTTTATGAAAGCGCCCTCCGCCGCTCCCAGCCTCTGCGCGGCGCCGCTCCAGCAACCCTTTTTGCGCTGATTGCCCCGGCGCCGTACGGAAGCCGCACCTCCGACGCTCCAGCCTCTCTGCAGGGCGCCGCCGCCGCCGTCACCTCCACCTGTGCCTCCGCTACAGGTTCGTTTCTACGATTTGGGTCTCCACGGCCAAGAAACCTGTCACGAACAGGATGTGGGCCAACAGTAAGGAAGGGATTAGTGACTGAGTCACATCTCGTTTTCTCCAGCTCCGCTCCTCCGCCCCTGCTCACGGCGGCGGTGGCGTCGTCGGCGGAGGCGGAGATGGCGTCCGTGGCCGCGGCGGAGGTCGCGGCGGCGGCGCTCCGCTCGGTTCTGTCGCGCGCGCAGCAGGCGGCGGCGCGGGCGCGGGGCGCGCGCCGGGGTCCGTGCGCGTGGTGGCGGTGAGCAAGACCAAGCCGGTGCCCGTCATCCGGGCCGTCTACGACGCGGGCCACCGCTGCTTCGGCGAGAACTACGTCCAGGAGCTCATCGATAAGGCGCCTCAGGTTGGCTTGGGTTGAATTGGTCACCCGTTTCTCACTCCAAGAAAATCCTGCGTTTGGTCCCATATCATGCAAATTGATAACCTGATGGATGGAACATTAAAATTAGAAACAGCATCATTAGTATCTGTATTCGTGTGAATTGTGATCAATATCTTGAGACTGACGAGCTTCGAAATTTTTTCTAGGTTTAAAAGGAAGAACTAGATACCAATGGGGCCATATTGATTTTTTTGGCAGCCAAATTTTCAAAAATATTTTTACATGAAAACTCATCAAAGTACTAAAGAGTGAATTTAATCGAAAGCATTTCAAGTTAAGCGGAATAGTAGCAAAGGATGCTAGTGACAGTCCTTACAGTCAATTGTAGGTTATGGAATAATTGGTAAGCTAGAAAGGGCCACAACTTTGGTTGCTAGAGGCACCACATCAGAATACACTAATGAAATGGACATATTATCTGTACTATTCAAACTGCTATATATGTTGATCCTGAAAATGTATAGTAGCTTTTGTTCATATTTTAAATGTATGTTCAGTAATTGATAATGTTGTGGCAATGTTAACGATCCATCTTAACTTCTCTCTGCATTTAACATGAGAAGTAGGACATCAGTTGGTCAATCATCTTCGTTTTTGCCTTTTTAAATTTGTAGGACAATCTAGGACCTAAGGTTGGACCATGGTTAATTGGTTATCCAGTAACTGTTGAAAGTTGGCAAGTTTCGATTTTTGTCACCTTTGGGGATATTTTCTCAAGTTTTTATAGATCTGATGTCTAAGTTTGCATAGCTGTCCCCTCGCACCTTACTGGGCACACTTTCTAGTCCTTGTTGTCATTTACCTAATCTTTTTCAATCATGTACCTGTCTAAGCAAGTGTTTTTTTTGTAGCTTCCTGAGGATATTGAGTGGCACTTCATTGGGAATCTGCAAAGCAACAAAGCCAAAAGCCCTACTTGGTTTGTACTACTTCTGTTATTTTTTACGTATATACATTGGCGTGTTTCTGCTACTAATTTTTACCATCGCTTTTTCTAGTTATATGAGAACTTTTCAAAATACAAAGGTATTGACTTCATTAAAAATACAACACTTTTAAGTATGGAAAATCCACTAGTATTCGTGCCATGTGGAAAAATTGTACTCTTTTCATGTATTTTTTATATGTTAATATTTTTTAAATATCGTTGCACCATCAAATGACAGTAAAAAGAATGGAGGGGGCATCTATTTTAGAGTTCCCTGTCTTAACTTCCAGTTCCTTATTTTGCTATTACCTTAGATATTTGTTTGTTGTGTCTATACCCTAAAATATTTCTATTAGTGCTTTGATTGATGTATCCTATTACTTTATTTTGATATTTTGATTCTGTACAGATTTTGGCACTTGTGCCTGATGCCCTTGTCTAGTTCATAGTTTGAGCTAATGTTTCTTTTCTCGTTCCTTTAACTTTTAGCTGGTGTGCCAAACCTTGATATGGTTGAGAGTGTAGATGATGAGAAGGTATGTGATCAATTTAATATTTTATTGTGATTCCATAAATTGCTTTTGCTTTGTTCTGGAAAACACTTACATTTGAGGCACTTCACTAGCTCGCTCTGTCACTCAATTTGGTTGCCTTCTAGTAAAAAGGTCTCCTTTGCTGAGTCAAAAGGAGGTAAATATTATTACTGTCAGACTCACTATCAGCATCTAGTATAACTTGTTATTTTCTGTCTATATAAGATAGAGCTATTCATTAAGTATATTCAACTTGGGTTTATATAGGCTTCAATTTAGCATTCTTCTGTACAGCAAGATATTGTTGCATTAATTAGGTCCTAATTAACAATAGCTGTGGCATAGACCTTTGGGTTACTCATCATGATGTCTTCTCAGTTTTTCAATCTTGAATCAGATTTAGATGTAACAATCATTCTTTCAGATTGCTAACCGCCTTGATCGAAAAAGGTATCTGACTTGGGAGAAAAAACCTCTTAAGATTTTGGTCCAAGTCAACACTAGTGGAGAAGAATGTAAGTACTTTGTTTCCTTTTCATCACTAGTGTGAACTTGGTCTTCAGTTTCCTTCTTCAATACGATACTGAAAGGATGAAAGTTCTTTGGTTATTATAGTGGTTTCGAATGTGGAAACTGTGTTCCATTTAGTTTTGAGCATTGATAGTTGATATGCAGCACATATGTATTTTTCTATTGCAGCTTAAATTTGAGTAGATCCGTCAGATGTGTCGAACTAGCAAAGCATGTCAAATTGAACTGCCCAAACCTAGTGTTCCCTGGTTTGATGACAATTTGAATGCTTGATTACTCTTCAACTCCTGAGAATTTCAAGGTAAACATATATTTTGGGGTTACAGATTTTGAGCATGTATATGTGTGCTAATGTTTATTACGGGCAAGTAAATTCATAGACACTGGCTAACTGCCGGGAAGAGGTGTGCAAGGAGCTTGGAATACCAGAAGAGCAGTGTGAATTGTCTATGGGCATGTCAGCTGATTTTGAACAAGCGGTAAGGGAAATACTGTGATCTCTGAGTGGATAAGAGATATGGTAGTCTGATAGCTGCATTGGTAACGATATACTATGTTTCTATGTGCCTGCAGATTGAAATGGGAAGCACAAATGTAAGAGTTGATCAACCATATTTGGTGCAAGAGAATACCCAAAGAAGAACTAGGGTGCTTATATATTCCTATCGCAATGGCACAGACCACGTGGGAGTCTGCAACAGTTCCAAATTTGATGATGCATGCAGTTGTGTGCCCATTCTACCCAGTTGAGAACATTTTGAAACTTTGTTTGCAAAAGTATCAATAAGGATGTTGTTTTGCCATTGCTGCCCTTTTGTTAATAAAAGCATACAAACCAGAGCATCGATTGTATTTTGACATCGATTGACTGGTTCTTCATTAGCCATTCATTACTTGCAGATTTAGTCGTGCGTACTTGCAGTGTACACTGTCTACAGATTTTGTTCACAGTTCAGTCATCCCTGTTAGTATTCAAAATTATACAAGCAGGTTCATTCGAACTTCAGTGAGGGCTTCTGCAGACTATGTGTATTCATACATTCTAGACTTTACTGAAAGGAAATAGCATACATCACAGGGAAATTTTGGTAAGTTAAATTATACTGTTTCGGTCAGTATTTTACGAGCTCATGGACATATTTTGCCCCCAACAAAAACCTGATTCTGAGCACAGCAACGCTAGTACACCTGCTATCAAGTTACATGAGTAACACAAACCATTGCTACCAACGCTATACAAAAGATGGTTGTGATCAATCAGCGTCAATCAGCGCCAGCCTCCAGCAAGTATAAGAGGCCTGTAATGAAACCAGGTAAGAGGCGGAATATATGCAGCATCTTCTAGCTTCAAATAAACTCATCTCGATCGTCGATATCATCATCCTCATTCTCTTCATCCTCTTCCGAGCATCTGGGTCCACTCCCTGCAAAACAAGTAAATGAGGAAGGTTTGGGGAAAACGAAAGAAGTATATAAGGTAGACCGAAACAAAAACATGGAAACAAGAACTATCAGTATGATACAATCGATGAGGACATCATCGACTCAGATATGACATTGTTAACCACTCCAAAACTAAAGGCCGAGCTTGAGTCAAGGGTGACTCAAATGCAAGAACGGGGTGATGATGTCCTCATCATATACTGTCCCAAATTATATATGATATACTGCCTCCATCCAAAATTATATTTTTTCTATGTATCTAGATATAAACATATAACTAGATACATATAGGAAGGTTGCGTGCTTAGAAAGAATGACTTATAATTTGGAATTAAAGGAGTAGCTATGAACTGCACAAACCTTCATTTGTTTTTCCAAGCGCCCAATCCAATCTTTTGCAGCTTCATTTTGTGGATTTATTCTGAAACACAATTTAGTTCCTTTTCATGAACTAGAAAGGTAATACCAAGAAACAGGAAAGCACAAGGCAGAATACTAAGCACAGAGTCAGTAAACCACAGGGACAATATCAGCCAGTTGATTTGTACCACAAAGTAGGATTAAAAAAAAAAAAAATAAACAGGAATAAAGCTTATCAGAACACAGAAAGTAGCTATTTACTCGTATACATCAATTACAAAACTGTGATGCTTCTTGGGTAGCTTTTGAGCTGTAAACATGTGGTTTGGGCCATGTGGTTTGGGCCTTGCAGGATAAGGATGGAAGGGAACTATCTTGTCAATTCAGAATAGTTCAATTCTTCCAAAATCAGCAGAATAACCAAAATATTAGTTGAAAATACAAATTATTCAACTAACCCACTCAATCCTGTCATAGCAATCTCAAGGTGTGGTTGGAAGTTGAAGGAGAGACATGATTAGTACAAAACTTTCCACAATTTAGTAATTTATTTACAATTGTAGATGGTACATAAACCCAACTCCAGGAACTATCATCAAAAACCTTACCTCAATAATCAGATTTACTCCTACATATTCATATACTAAACTTTATTTATGTACCACGTCTTCAGGATTCAAAACCAACAGCAAAGAAAAAGGTTAATAGATGATGAATGCTATTGCAGAATTGCTACTTAAATAAGAAAGAAATGCGCACCTTAGTGCAGATTGATAATGGGAAAGTGCATCAGAAAAGCATATTTGTTGCCGCATGTACTTGAGCCAACTTGATGTGTAGAGAATCATCTGCCCATTGTCTTAGATACTTTTCCAGTAGCATAACAGCCTCCTTATTCCGTCCTTCCGCAACATGCAGATCAGCCAGGGCCAGTGCAGCTCCAAGAAATCCAGGTTTCAAGACCTAATGGCTGATTCATAGAACTTTTTTTGCCTGTAAGTGACGCAAATAATATCTATATCAGCACAATCGACCAACAGGAAGTATCATTCAATAAGTGTACAAAGTTGAATCCATTTGAAGATGTCCATTTGTAATTTGTTTGGGAGTTTGGCCTGTGAGCCACTATAAAAACTTTGCAATTCCCATACCACAGCCGCCAGATTGGGTGTTGGTAATGGTACTGTGAAAAAAGTTTAGGTTTGCCTTCAGCGCCACTGCTTCAAATGAAAAACTTTGTTGCCTCCATACCACAATTTTCATATTATTTTTGTTTAATTTCACAAAAAGATATGATTTGATAAAGTCTTAAAAATATAAATCATGAACATAAATTTTATATGTTTCTAGTTTTAAGTTTTTTTCATTTGATGCTAAAAAAAATTAATGAGACATTTACACCTAAGGGTATTTTTGACTTTTCATGCCTACAGTTTGACACCGTTAGAGTCCAATCGGACGGTAGTGGCATGGAGAGCAAAAAAAAAGTTTGAAGCAGTGGCACTGAAGTCCACCAAACTTTTTCAGTGGCACACAACAAATTGCAAAACTTTTATAGTGGCTCACAGGTAATTCTCTTGAAAGATATATATAAGTCAATTTCAATAAAGTCACAGTAACTTAATTGAGAAAAAAGAAAAGGTTACAAAGCACATATACTTTTCTTAAGAGGATCCTTTGTTCAATAGTCTGCTGCTGGTCTTGCGCAGAAGTCTGCAAATGCAGACCAATCTTCAGTCAAGGCTGCAGCTCGGTGAGAACACTAGACTAAAAGTCTGCAACTGCAGACAACTTTCAAAGGTTGAATAGCACCTCAAGCTATAGTGAGAACATTAGACTAGAAGGGTGTGTTTGGTTCGTTTCTTATACGAGTCTGTCTAGCAAAAACTAAGCCAGGCTAGCCTAAGCCTGTCTCTAGCAAAGCCAAGACCAGGCTAGCCTAAGCCTGTCTCTAGCAAAGCCAAGACCCAGGCTAGCCTAAGCCTAAGCCCGCTCTAGCAAGCCAAGACCCGTGATATGTTTGGTTGTCTGGCGCTGCTGAGCCTGGTTAGGATGAGTTCGTGTTTGGTTGGTTGGCTTCGCTTGCATACAGTCACCTCTTTCCCTTGAGTTGGTGAGTTCACCACCTTTGACACAATTCATCGAGCATCTGGCGTGCCTCACTTAATAGCAGCAGCAAGTGTGCTTCTTTGCTTCTCGCCAGTAACGGTCACCTGCAGGAACAATCGAGAAAGAAACTAGCATCCATCGGTGATCTTTTTGTCGCCAATCCATCTCGCATTGTTTATTAGATTGGACGGTGGTGTACCTTAGTAGAGAAGCCAAACACGGATTGGGTGCCCTCGAAGAGGATGGAGCAGTCAGCCATGAAGCTGATGTCCGAGGCCCCGAACAAGCCACTCGCACTTCACCTCCATGATTTTTTGTTGACTGGTCGAACTTGGTCAATTGTGGACCAACCAGGCGATTAATCATGATTAATCGTGACTCAGTCTATTAATCGCCCTGGTCGAGCCTGTCATCCAGTGGTGTTTTAGGGTATATACTCTAAATATACTATATATATAGCTCTCTATACATACTATATTGTAATCCTCTATAGTTGAAAAGAAAAGATGTTTTGGAAAAGGTTTGGGTCAAACACCGAACATAAATCATGAATAACCCCTGTTCGCTTAGGGCGCCGCTTAGGCGGGATTCCTAGCGCTCTAGGTGCTAGGGCGGCTGCACCGTGGAGCCTAGGGAGTCGGAGTTCTAGGGCGGGCGCTGCTGCAGGCGTTTGGAAGGCGATTCGGCGGGCGCTCAAGCAGCGCCAAGCAGCGCCTGTGCGCCGAGTAGGCGGGGGGAGAAGTGGAATCGCGGGAAAATTTCACTAACGCTAACGCGCTGGGGCGTAATGGCGTCCGGGCGCGGAAAATTAGGGTGGGGGCGGGAGGATTACACGGCGGTGGAGGGAAAAGACCGCCGCTCCCTCCCGACGGCAGCTCGCGGCTCGTCCTCCTCGCTCTACCACCGACACCGCTCGCCCAACTCCCGCCCGATGAGGGCGCCGGTCGCCTCGGCTGCGCCGCCCGCTCCCCAGGCGCGCTGCGCCGTAGGGGCTCGTCCCGATTGCCCAGCCTGGAAGCTCCATCCCGCCGGCCGCCGGGTCTCATCCCCGGCCGGAAGCTGGTTGTCCCCGCCTCGAAGCTGCTCGCCTCCCGCACCGCCGCTTTGGCTGCTTCCAAGTCCAAGGTCGTCTGCTGCCCCATCTCTCTTCTCCCCTGCTCGGCTGCTGCCTTCTCCCCTGCTCCCATCTCTGCTCTGAAACTGCAAGTCTGAAATTGAATGCTCTGAATTGCCCGTGAAATATGTTGGAATGTGAATGCCTGATCTGAAATATGTTGTTTCTTCTGAACCTGATTGCCCGACCTGAATGCCTCGTGACTGAATGTGAGTGCTTGTGCTTGATCTGAAATCATGTTGTTACTATGATTTGTATTAATTGCTGATATATATTCAGCTATATATGCTAAATTGGCAAAATGCCAAAAACGCTTAGAAAAACGCCTTAGCGCCGCCTAGTCACTAAGTACTCCCGACTAGATGCTAGGCGTAGGGTCGCCGAGGAAAATCGCCTAGCGCCTAGCGAAACAGGTGAATAACTTTTAAGTCGCTGAGTTCAGAAATGTGAAAATCATATCAATAGATTAGTCTTGAAAAATACTTTTTATAAAAGTATACATATAAAATTTTTTAATAAATATTTTTATAAAAAAAGAGAAGTCAAAGTTGCGCTTTGGAGACCGTGTCGTTGTCCTAAACGCCTTTCTTTTCAACTATGGAGGGAGTACACAATAAAGGAAGCATCAAGACTGCATTAGCGTTTTAGGTATATACTCTAAAGATACTATATATATAGCTCTCTATATATACTATATTATACACAATAAAAAGGAAGGAGCAAGCCCAGCAGCCCACATGCCAATCCAGCAAAACAGGCCCAAAAAGTCGCCCAATGACCTGGTCGTGATTAGTCGCTGACTAATCGACGACTAGGTTACTGGGTTGAGCTGGGTCGGGTCGGACCACCCAATTGAACCCCGACGACCAGACTGACTAATCGCGATTAATTGGACGACCAAAAAATCGACGATGACGCCTCTCCAGTCCACCGTGCCGCTGCTCCACCCGCGAAAGCACGGACGCGAATGCATTCTGCGTCATGTTGGGGCCATGTCCGGAAGCCTCCTCGCCATGGCTGGGAGACGCTACAGTGCACCGCCGCCTCCTCGCCTCCTCCGACGAGGACCTCCGCTGATCTCTAAGAGTACACCAGGGAGGTGGCCCGATGGAGATGCATAGAGGACGCCAGGGAGGAGATGCGGACGGTCGCCGCAGGCAGTGGAGATGCAGTTTGACACAGCAGCCGCGCTGTTGCAGCCACGGCGAAGAAGAACGGCGGTGAGGGAGGAGCACGGACAGAGAGGTGACCATGGAGGCCATGAAGGGAAAGGTGGACGGGGCTGTCTCTGGCTCGTGCCAGGATCGAACAACCGATGCGGTTGTTCTACTGGAGCCAGGCCACGAGCATACGGCTGGCCCATTCTAGCCTGGCTACAACCCATAGACAAGCAACCAAACATCCAATTTTTGGCCCAATGTAGCCTGGTTGAGAAAAAGTGATGCAACCAAACACACCCGAAGTGTAGTGGGGACAGACTTTTGGTGGGCTAGTAGTGTCCCTTAGCTAATAAGTTTTGCAGGCTGATCCTGCAGCTATAGGACAGTAGTTTTTGACTGCAGTACAGCAGCGCACCTTCAGCTGGTTAAACATACTAGCTATCGAGCTGCATGCTTGCTTCCAGAACCCCAAAAATATAAAAATCCTTGAATCAATGAGTCAGTGACCCATGGAAAAATAAGATTACCTTCTCCCTCCCATTGGAACTAATTGCATGAACATCGCCAACTAGCTTGAGAGTTTTTGCAGACTGATGCATAACCTTCATTGCCTCACGTGCAGTGAATAATGCATCTTTTGCATTTAGAAAGTGCTAGATAAGCACGCACCAAACCTGGAGAATACCTCTATTTAGACTAACAATATGACAATAGATTTTGAATTCCAGATGCACTAAGCCTACCAACCTTGATAAGAACGAAGATCAGCTCTCAATTCTTGAGCCCCCTGAAGTCTGTCACTGCCAAATCTGGTCGATTCAATGAAAGATGCAGATTGCCCTTGAAAAGAACAGTAGGCAAACAATGACAAACCAATGAGGGGAAATCATGATATGCCCTAGCAATGGAAGATGGCGATCCTAAAAAGCAAAGATGGTAGCAGACGAAAAATCTAAACATGAACTTCCGAGAGAAAATAAGCAGCAACCATCCATGTGCCAGAAAATTGTAATGCAAGAGGAATCACCATAAATAATGTAAATCCAGTTGCATAGACAATATCTTGCGGTATTACCTTCATAATATAGCCAGTTATATGCCTGTCATCAACTCGAGGCTCTGAAAAGAAAGACATCGTAAGAAGCATTAGATTTTTTAGATAAAGAAAGAAGCATTAGATGAAAGGTGAGTTTCGATCAAACCCACAAGGTGTGTACCTTTTCTGCATATGTCAAAGCTTTTCTTTCATCCTTTCTTTCCCACATTGCTGCTAGAGCAACACATGTCTCTGGTCTTGCAGGATCAATATGCAGCATATCATGTACCAACTTATTCAGTTTGATGTAGTCAGATTTTGACTTTAGAAGAATTGCATACTCATCCATATATGTCATATTGTTTGGATCAATCAACCTAACCTGCAAAAAAAGAGGGAAAGAAAAAAAAAAACAGTGAATATAGCAAATGTTTATATAACCATGTTACTTGTTCACACGATTTCGAATCAGGGGCTTTAGCTCTGTACATTTTCAATTTACCTTCTCAAAGTTCATTATTGCTTCATCATTCCTGCCCATGATGGCTTCAACCTTCAAACAAGAAGCTCAAACATCAGGATCAACACATGAAGGTCATAAAAACCACCAAGATAAAGCTGGAAACGAACAATTAACTTCAAATGTTCTCTATACACTGACATCAAAGTTGAAGGAATATATGATCTAAGAAAAAATCTGAGAGAACTTGACAGCTCTTAATTTCCAGGTTAACAAATCTTCCACATAGTGAGGACAATAATACAGATTAGAGAAGTGAAGAAAGACAAACCTAGCAATTTCCAGCAAGATATGCACATTATTGGGGAACCGTTGCATTAGTTCTAGATATATGTCAAGGCCACCTATAAAAACAAGCAACAGTAAGCCTAGTTATATGTGATCGCAAGAAATGAATACATGTCAATATTACTGATTTAAAAATCTGCAACTTTATGTTCAACATATACAGGTGGAGTCTACAAAAAGTAATATTATCTAATAATCTACATCAAATAAAAAGAATACACATTATGAAAGTATTTTTGTGGTGAATCTAATAACATCAAACATTTTCAGTGAACAAGATTTTTTATCTCTTGATGGTCAAAGAGACAGAAGTTTGACCAAAATGAATACTAAAATGACTTCACATTTTGGATCAGATGGAGTATCCATTACTGATAAATATAAAGAAATGACATCCCTGTAAAAATACTTTCAAAGCTACGAGTTTATGCTTAACAGATACAAGTAAAAGTTAGGAAGTGTCTACTACAAAGTTACATTCAGTGGCCAAGAGTCAGTGCTGATCCTAGATCACTTATCATCTAACAATAATAACAATGGAAGCTCTCAATGAGAACGTAAATTATTACTTCACAAGTTCAACGAAATTCAACTATATGTTGGAATCCTCAGATAAAATGTTTCATAAGGACACTTATGTTACCTTTATAATCATGTGAAGCAATGCAACACTGCGCCCAACATACCGCTGTCAAGAAAATTATAATTGAAGTGAATAATCAATCTGAACCAATTTATAAAAAGAAAAAAATGCAGTATGATCATCTCTGGATGAGTAGACATAGTTTCTTGAAAACCACAACTAAATTCAAAATTGCAATAACAAGTACTGTTCTGAAAGAAACATATCTATCAGACTTCATCAATGACGGTGCAACGAGGCAGACATAAACATGCATATAAATTGCATAATTGGTGGCAAAATTATGCAATTCACATAATCAGAAGGAGGCCAGATGCATTCCCCACCCCAACACACAAAAAAATAAGCATCAGACACGTGATCAAAACATGGAGCTAAGAAGGTGATGACGCCACTGGGATACAATTTCAATTTAACAGAGTTTAGCATTTATATATGCAAATGTGGTATTGGAGTCCAATGGTTTATGCCCTGTTTTAAGAAACATTTTTAAACGCCGTTTAATCGCTGAACTGTGGCCTAGCATTGCATTTTTAATCACAGTGTCGCTTTAACCACAACACACGCTTAATCATGTTTAATCTACGCTTAATCACAAAAACTCTAAACCATAGGCAAGCGCTCACATAGCGTCTAGTGTTTTTTAAAACATGGGGGTTTATGAGAGTTAATAGCAAATCAAACATAAGATGGCAAACCACAAATCTAGTTACTTGATGGAATAGGCTGTTTAAGATTAAAAATTGGGTGGCATTTATGCCTCAACATGTTCACTTACACTCCACCAATGTTGTGAATCTAGTTACTTGATAGAGAAGGATATTTAAGATTATTAAGCATCGAAAGTGCTCTGCACGTTTATGCCTCAACATTGTTCACTTACACTCCACCAACGTTGTGCATCTACAAAGTCACCCGGCACCTTGCCTCCTCTATTTGGTGCCTGCAAGGAAGTTTAACTGACAAATGACTAAAATTTACAGATAAAAGGTTGTTGAATAAGCTGATGTATGCGTATTATTGTTTCTGTAAAGCTTTACATGTGTCGCATGTGGTATTCAAACAAAAATGAAACCCAACAGTCCATGTGGATTATATGTACAGAAACAGAATAAATGTAAAACTATAAAAGGTTTGACAGGATATGATTCTGAGTTTGTCAGATCGTGCTAAGGTACTGTGTACAAAATGAGAAGAAAATTTCAGTGTTCAGCAATGGAAAAAGTAAGAACTTCCTCACAGGATTGACAATATCAACATCTTTTGGTATAAAATGCAAAGTGATGGTTTTTTGTCACAGTACATTAGAGGAAACAATAGCCTATCAATTGTTGTTGCAAATCTGGCAAGCATGTAAAGCATGAATAGACTCTGATAGATCAAATGTTGTACAATAGATTAGAGGAAACAATAGCCTATCAAGTTTTGTTGCAAATCTGGCAGGCATGTAGAGCATGAATAGATTCTGATAGCTCAAACAAACAATAAAGTTGACGACCAGGACATCTTGACAATGAAGCACAGAGAAGTCCTGAATTCTACCATGGTTAAAAACTTATCCGCCTCAGAACTTCCTATTTACAGCTTATAAGCAAACAAAACATACACTTACTTGTGGAAATAATAAAGAAAATTCCTTTGCTGAAAGCCCCCATTTCTGCCAAAGCTGTGATAGCTTCAAAACATAAGGACATTGCCTGAAAAAAAGAAGTATGGAGATGTAGACAGTCTTGTGAGCATAGAAAAGTTGAGTAGTTTCTGTAACCAAGTTTAGAAAGAATTTTCTACAGAAGAACAAAACGGGCAACTTATGTCGATGAGGTTGGAGAACACAATCTCCAAGGAAGCAATTTCTTTGATATGTTATACCTCAAGCACTCCTTATAACAGACAGCAGCTGTACGACTATTTCTTGATATTCGATAAAGCTTCCCTAACATCAAATTCATTTTCAGTGTTCTCACTTTCAAGGAATGCCTTCCATCTGCAGAAATCATATACATCACATCATTTGCATTTGTAAAACAGGATAATCAGGTTGAAAATGAAGATAAAACATAAGTAAACGAAAAATAAGTAACCTCATGAAGTGCTTCACGATGCTCACATAGAGCAGAATGGCAGAGAGCAATCTTGAACTTCACCTGCAACAGCACAGCAAGACTGAATGAGATACTTGCTACCTGTGACATACAACATGAGAACACAAGAGTGCCATGTTCAGCCATTCACACCTCATTTTCATTGAAGGATAAGAGATTTGAAGAATTTGGAGAAGGTGACCGCCTGTGGCGGATACTGAACTTCTGGTGTTACTTGTTGCTTGCCTCGTATACTTTTACTATATTGCAGAGCTTGCTTGTACGCACTCTGCCATGGAAGAAAGGGAAATTAGAAACAAAGATATCAATCTATCAATGTGTTTACTTCTGCAACTTGTTGTAAGCAAATCATGAGTATTTTTGGAAATATTACCAGCGCCCTGCGGAATTCTTTTCTCTCCATAGAAAGCATCAGCATGCTGGACCTGCACGATAGGCCAACAAGCATATATCAGCTCAAAAGAAAAAAAGGGCCCTGCAAGCAACAGAACTGTCATCGAAAATGTACTTGTGTAGGGCAATCCGTGCATTGACTATCAAGAAACTAGTAATCAACAACCACAGTTTGGCATCAGAATTGAGACAGGAAGTGGAGTAGACAGAATCATAGCAATAAGTTAGACCAAACTAGCACACCACTTGCAGAGCTGCTGCTAAGGGAATCTCCACCTTACCAGGCTCTCCACCTTGATGGACATGCCAGCATCGTTGCCCGCACCCGCCGACGACACAAGGAAACACCCCTGCAAGTGAAGGAGAAGAGCGATGATAAATGATAATGACTGTTCTGCAGCGACGGAAACCTCGCTCCATCACCCAATGCAGCAACCCAGCCCCGCTCGCACACGTCGCAGGCGAGAGGCCCTAGGCCTGCCCCCAGACGCGCCCGGCGAACCCCGAAACAGGTTTTGCTCCGCCCGAAACCCTAGAGATTCGAGCGCAGGGAGGATGGGAGGCAAAGAGGAGGGAAGGGGAGGCAGGATCGCGGCACGCGTACCAGAGTTTGGGCGGGGCCGAAGAGGCCCGCGTCGAGGAGCGCCGCCATGGACTCCCGCGCCGCATCCATCCCCGGCGGCGAGCTCTGCCGAGGGAATTTGAAATCGGAGCCTGCGGGTGTTCGATTGGTTTGATTTGCTGACAACAGTCGCAGTGTAGAGACAGGAGGAGTAGACAGAAGAGGTTTTTTTTTTTTTTTTGAAATGAGAAGACATGGAACAGTATCTGGGCTTGTGCTTTTGAGTCGAAGCTGGGCTTGTGTTTTTGGAAAAAGTCTAGTTTCGTCTCTCCCAACTTTTACGAAAACGATTTTGATTATTAAAAAGCAACAAAACCTGACAAAATAAAATTGGTCTCAACTTTTCAAACCGTGCAGATTTCAATGGTCTTTTGGACGGTGATTTTCACGCTAAGAATCCGGTTTTTCTACAGTAAATAGTTTCGTTTTTTTTTTTTCTTATTTATTTCGGGCTGAATCTTTCAAAAATCATAGTAAATCACAGAAAATTCATAAAATAGAAAATCAAATTTTGTTGGACTCCACATGAGTAGAGCTAAAAATGAATATATAATATGATATACTTTAGTATAAAAGTTTTTGCTAGAAGGTTTTGCCTTTTTTCTTTTTTATTTATTTCAACTCAATCTTTAAAAATTTTAGTAAACTATAAAAAATCATAAAATTGAAAAACCAATTTTGCTAGACTCCACATGAGCATATTTACACAATAAAGATATATAGGTGTACTATTTAATTTATTGGCCAGATCCATCGACGGGGTTCACAAATTTCATGACGCACGCACGCAAGAAAACCTAGCTAACCTAACCCAGCTAAAGAGCCACAAGAAATACGCATCGTGTTATTGCGCGCCTCATGTGGAGTCCAACAAAATTGAATTTTTTTTATTTTATAATTTTTCCTGTAATTTACTTAGATTTTTTAAAGATTGAGTCGAAATAAATAAAAAAGAAAAAGGCAAAACCTTCTAGCAAAAACTTTGTACTAAAGTATACCATATTATATATTCATTGCATAGCTCTACTCATGTGGAGTCCAACAAAATTGGATTTTCTATTTTATGAATTTTTGTGATTTACTATGATTTTTGAAAGATTTAGCCGAAATAAATAAGAAAAGAGAAAAAATGAAACCAAAGTCACCAGAAGCAACCCGAGTTATCAGAAGAAACCACCATCCAAACCCGCCGAGGGACGAAATCTGCACGGTTTGAAAAGTTGAGGGACCCGGTTGTCCTGGGTTTTTAGAGTTGAGGACCAAAAAATCGACTTTGAACACACGAAAAGTTGAGCGGACCAAAAGTAGACTTTTTCCTTCTTTTTTAAGTCAAAGCTGGGCTTGTGCTATTTCGGGGCCAATTTTGGCCCAACAGTTTTCTTTTCGGTTTCCCTCCCTGTCGCCCAGAACAACGGAAAAATAAAATCCTGTCAGACCGAGAAGCGTATCAATTTTAAATTTAAAATAATATCTACTTGGAAACATCAACGAAACAACAAAACCAAGCACAGAATTGGACAATGGATTGAAGTTGAGCTTTGAATATCACAAACGGTTAACAGGCTAGAGCTTCAGCACTGATAGAGCAGAAGCTTCAGCTATGTAGCAAAAAAAAATGGCCAAAAAAAAAAAAAAAAAAAAAATCGGGCGCAATCAAATAACAATCCACAGCCATGTACGAACTGAAGACAACGTATTACATATTACATAAAGGCGTAAAGCCGTAGTCAGGATTGAACTACATGTACATACATCCTGCCGAGGCAGTGAGCATTCAATCAGGCCCTCCTGGTAGTGTTGAGACATCAGCATGGCCAAACCACGAGCCTCAACAAGTTCAAAAGACCACTATGGCACTTACAACAAGCTTCAGGAAACAGGCGGCGATGGATCTAATACACTAGCTAAGTTACAGTGACTGATTGATGCAATTCCGAGGATGTTGCGACGGTTACTTGGCAGTCCGAAACTCATGCCTCTTCCACTTGCTCTTCCTCTTCCTGGAGAAGGTTCTCCCTGTTGTCGTGAGCCCAGAAGCCACGCACATCTATAAGCATGCTGGCGATAGTCCCACCTTGCTTGCAAGAAAGAAGATCTGATAGCGAGATCCTGAGAGGATCTGCGGGCTTCACCATGTCCCAGATTTCATCCCTCACATCTTCGATGCAAAGCTCATAGTTCCCACCCTCAATCCATTTCTGGTGTACGTCTCTGAAAACATGAAAAAAAGGGTTGCATGAGACATGAATGATCAAATTAAACAGAAAGCAGTCCACTGATGTCATGGCGCACATCATAGAACAAGTTCAATACATAAAGACTCCACTAGCATGTTGTTGAGCACTACTTGTAACCATATTTTGAAGACTATTGATAAATGAGAAAGTATCTATCAAAAAATGAGATCAACTATCTGAGTTGACTAACTTATTGTATTAAGCATTTTCTAGGATTAGTTATAATTATCATTAAATGCATAAAGCAAAACAGCAACTGAACAGCCCTGTTAAAGCCGTCTGGGACTATATTTGTCAATCACATCCCACGTGTTGCCTAACAACATTGGAACTGGTGACTAAAATTAAATTACAAAGAAAAATAAATAGAGGATGCCTTGTAGCTGTGGGTGCAAAAGGAGAAATAAATAATAGCATCTGGTGGCTAGAGATTAACTATTGAAGCAGCTGATATACTGCCTGTTAAGGCCAGCAGAACAGACTAAAAGTTCAGGCTGTTCAGCAAGCACAAAAAATGACAGATTCAATCTAGGAAGATGGTATCAGGTAGGAATGTTAACTCTAACAGCCTCCTTTCTTTTCTTCCAGAGTACAGGTGCTTCCCAAAATAAGAATTGAACAGAACCCAATCTTTGTACTTCGCAGTACTATTGAACACAAATTTCAATTTTTTTGTTTGATATATATGTATACCCATAATGATGACAGGCTGACCCTAGGCAGCTTGAAATAAAAGAAATAGGTAATGTAACTGAGTTGACGAAAAGTAAGTTTCAAGCCAACCCCATGTAGTTTAATAGTCAGTCCTTTTTCCCCTCTTTTACTATTAGGCAGGTAGATTTCCACAAAAATACAAATAACAAAGTAGAGCGCAATGGAGCAAGTCAAACCAAAGTTCGTCTCCATCTGCTTTTAAGCCAAATAGATTGATCACAAGGGTATCACTTTTCAAATTTAAGTTTGAAATGGTACGCTAAAACACTTTAATTCGCCATCAGAAAAAAAGAGACCTGCATCAACATGTCCATGACTATGACTATGAACAAGTAGATTTATCATAAGACTCGAAGCATCCATAAGAATTCAATAACAATACAGTGTACATTAGTCCATACATAATTACATACCTAAATAGAGAATGGATATCTGCAGTTGTAAGGAATCCCCTTCCATTAAGATCAAGACATCTAAATAAATATGTCAAGCCTTCAGGGGTATCTTTGTTTTCTAGAGCCAAAACAAAATCAAGAAAGCTTTCAAAGTCCATCTCACGACTGTTTCCACCTCCAACTTTGTCCGACGGACATGCTCATCAAAAACTGAAAAACACAACCACATTGTTGTTATGTATTCATGAACAAACTCTCAAAAAATAATTCACGATCTATGCCTAAAGACACTTGTATTGGGACAACAACAAAAATATAAAAAATAACAGTAGCAGAGTTTAACCTCTTTCAATGAAAATCTCAGTCAATGTGCCATCTGCATATTCCTTGAGCTCTTGTTTGCTCAGTGTACCATTCGTATCCTTATCTAGTGCAAGAAACATGTCTGCACAGGCATGAGGTAAAAATCAAACACGGACCATACACCACAATAGAATGGTAGGTATAGAAAAATACATTTCAAATCCATCAGGCAAAACAACTATTTACTAGAATTCCAGCTGCCATACCACATATGCGCTGAGCTGAAGTTAAGGAAAACCAATTTTCTGCCTGCTCGGTATCAGTTACCTCTTCCTCGCTCTCCTGAAAATACAAGTGCTGACAATCATCAAAATGCACAAATCCCCAAACCATGTGCAATTGGAGTGTGCAGCAACATTGCACTGTAAAAATACCAAGATTCTCAAGTTCACCACATTGAACAGTGCAAAAAATATATTAAAAAGGTACCTGATGTAGTTCCATTAGCTCCTGAAGACAATTGCTCAGTAACACTTTTTTATGCATGCTTTCCCTGAAAGCATAAACAGTATAATACAGCATAGACAATTAATCTCATAATGTTGTTTTTCGATATAAATCCACTGTATAAGTGTAGGTCTTTTTTTATACCCCGTCTGTGTGGATCACAGAAGAAAAAGAACTTGGCGCAGCTATGCGGCAGTACATCTGAACAAATGCAGTGGGCATGTCACGCAATTGTGCCAAATTGGGGATGAGTCCTCTAATATATGCTTCCATTTCCTATGAAAAAAATGAGTGAGTCCTCTTATACATGCTTCCATTTCCTACGAGAACAATTAAGGCATAAAAAACACTTCTAAGGTGCAAAGTATCATCAACATGTCCTGGGTGTCCTTACATGAGGCTGAAGGAAACCATCAGAATCCTCATCAAGCTCACTCATATCAATTCTTGCTTGAGTAAGAGAAACCTGCACAAGCACCAGTAAGCAAATGATCAGTATATAGCACCATAATTTGCACAATTCGATTCTAAGGTGCAGCCTAACATTTATTTAGCAAACCTGGTATAAACAATGAAATGGGATAATTAATGAAGCAAAAATTAATAAAGAATGGAATTGCTAACGATGTGGGTTTTAATCAACCCACAATATATCAGATAAAAAAGTGAAACATGTGGTACAAAAAGTAGCTAGCAATTTTAACTCCTCTTCATTGCAGAAAATAACTCACCGTTCGCATGACGTAAAGATAAAATGGTAGGATCGCAATCCTGCCAGAATCATCCTTCTCAAACTTCATGAAGTTTGAAGGGCTGAAGAAACGTTTGCATTTCTGACCAATCTGCTCCGTGCAGACTGTAGCAATATGGCAGAAATCTTCATAATTCATCTGCAGTATTCCAGGAAGAAATAAAAAAGGGAGATATAATAATGAAAACAGTGCTACATGAACAGCTAAAGAAACATAACGGACATCACTCATGTAGCTGTTAGCAGTGAGCCGGTGTGCACATAACGAAACCAGTATGCCAATATTCAGACATGCAACAAGAACAAAGACTTTACAAGTGGATGTGATGTAAAATGTATCAAAAAGAATCTTACCTTTTCAGCACCAGTAGAATCATCAATAACACAATTTTCTCTGAGACAAACCCACATGGCATCAAGATCATCAGCATTCAGCAGAAGCTCTGATTGTTTCTGTAATTGGTAATGAAAAGCTCCCATAAGGCACAAGTCATGGACAGGACAATGCCAACAAAATAAAGCTTAGTGTGTCACCAAATCAAAAGAAAAAGCCTGATGTTACCTTTAGAAACCTGTATTTGGCCAACCTCTGAACTCTAGAGCTAATGGATCCTTCTTCAGGTTTCTGGACACAAGATGGAGATTAGTTTAGTATCCGCAACTATAAGGTGTTAAATTCTACAAAATAGAACTAAGTGTAATTACTGAGGGAACCGAAAAGAAATTTCCACCCTCTACCTATGCAGGCAGCTAGAGCTGCAACTGTTGTATTTTAGTTAAGCTGTAAGTTTAATCTTAAGGGTACAAATAAAAAAAAGAACAAGGAACAGTCAACAAACTGAATCATGCACCTTCTTGTAAAAACTTGGGATGGAACCAGCTTCAGCACTCCTCCGCTGCCGCTCCTTGAAAATCTCAAGCAATATCCTTTTAGTCTCCAGTTCTGCGAATTGTGCGCTTAGAACAAATAATGAGTCTGGTGCGAAATGTATGTGTTGATTAACAAAGCAACCATGAGATTCTAGCATTTTATTTAAATAAAGCTTGTTTCCAAAGAGAACTGGCTAGTTTTTTTGTATCACTTTCCTGCACCCATGAGTAAGGAACTAGTACCAAACTACTTTATAATTCAATAATAATTGTAATAAATTACAAAAGATAAAAGGGTCCTAGTTCTCCGTGCAGGTGCAGTGACAGAGAATTCCTAGCACTCAGCCCACTGTCCTGAGTATCCCCCTGTCATCAAATTATGAGTATGGATGTATAGTGCAAACTCAAACAGCACATCAAAACCAAAACCACCTCTTCAGAAAGCCCATCCCCCAAATGAATCAACACCAAATCAACAACTGCAAATCATCAGTACCCAACTTTTTTCAGACACCCGTGGAGTTGCATTACGTCACCATAAATCCTATGGTGCGCAGATCCCATCCTCCTAGCACCTACATTTCAAACTGGGGCGGATGTAAACCCTAGTCCTAGTTAGCACCTAACCACCACTTCGAAATCCAAAGCGACCGAGCCTAGCCTAGAGCGGAGGAGGCCGGGGAGGGAGGACTAAGGGAGGAGCAGAGGCGAGAGGCACTGAACTAACCCATGAGGGCCTCGGATCCGAGGCCGGCGCCCGTGCCGACGAAGCGGCGGAGGTTGCGGACCCACGGCATGGACGAGGCCGGCGGGATCCGCCTCCCGGCGGGCCCCGACGCGGCCGCAGCCGCGGAGGAGGCTCCGTCGCCGCCGGCTTCCGCGCCGTCGCCGGAGGCCGTGCTCATCGCGGTGGTGGATCGGGAGCTCGGGGCGAGCGCGTGGGGAGCAATGAGTGAGACGGGCTCTGTGGGCGGACGGCACGAAACCCCCTGAGAAAACGGGAAAAATAAGGACAAAGATGTTTTTTTTTTTCAACGCGAGAACGACAAATGTTGATAGATTGAGATTTGAAACGCGACGATTTTTATAGCATAGCATTTTTGCCTGTTGGACAAAATGTTGATCGGCTACTATACAAATCGGCGCGAAAATTTTCATCAACATTTTATTTTAGGAAAAAGTCTACTTAACCGTCTAAGTAGCATATTAAACTATCGTAAACCGGCTAAATTACCCCTGGGCGGGTTTGGTAGGGGCAGTTTTGCCACCGTGGCAGCGGTTTTGCCAACGTGGGTGCCCTGTAGGTGGATTGGACACGGTGGCGCAGTGGATGGGTCACATGTGCCGGATTGGGACTGGCGGGTGGGGCCGAGCTGTCAGGAACGCTCCCAGCTCAAATACGCCTTGCCACTCTGAACGCCTGGGCGGCGACGGGGTCGGGCGTGCACTCGACGAGCATCTCCATGACCGAGTCCGCGAGCGGCAGTCACGCTCGCATGACGGCATGCAGCGACACCTTGGGTCCTTGCTGTTCAGCTCGCGCGGCGACACCGCCAGCTTGAAGGAGACCACGTTGTCGTCCATCCACTTGGCGTTGTCCGGTCTCAGGCCCCTCTGGTACACCTTCCACAGAGGCCTGAGCACGTACCCACGAACATGGGCGGCGGCTGATCCTCGCCGGTGCCGCTGCCCGTGGTCAGAGGCAGACGAACCTCATGCATCTACGTACGTGAACATACCTCACATGAAGCTAGCTGCACTGCACCATCGCAACAACATGCATGCGAGATAGTGTGCATGGCCACCACAGGAAGCTAGCTGCTCCCGTTCCTGCTGCCGGACACGACGGTGGCGCCGGCGCCGGCAAAGTCATCGACGACGACAGCTACAGCGACACCTCGTGTTACATCATTACATGCCGGCGATATTATGATCGTGGCACTCACAAGTGGAAAACTCTACCATAGAGTCTATACATCGTGAAGGCTACCACAAGAAAACCATAGTTCATTACAAGCACGTTTGTAATAAGCAGTTTCCATAGATAAAAACATTAATTACTCAATACAAAAAAGATGATCAGCTGTGGCATATCATGGTGTGATCCACCCTACACCTGCTCACCTTGAACATGAAGCACACAGAGGCATACAGTATCCAAAAAGTTGTAGTCTCGCTCAACAACAACAACAACAACATAGCCTTTAGTCCCAAGCTAGTTGGGGTAGGCTAGAGAGATGAAACCCATATGAAAACAAAGATCAAAAGAACATAGAAAGGCACAAGACAAAAGGATAAAGATTAGGGTAGATAGAAAAGGAAACAAAGTCATGGTTCGTGCACGCAATAGCTAGCCTCCAAGCGCTCCTATCCAAAAGCTAAATCCTGAGATATTCCACTCCTTAAGGTCTCGCTTAACCGCCTCGCCCCAAGTCGGCCTAGGTCGGCCTCTACCTCTCTTTACATTATCTACCCGCTCTAGAACTCCACTACGCACCGGCGCCTCGGAGGCCTCCGTTGAACATGTCCAAACCATCTCAACCGATGTTGAATCAATTTCTCCTCGATAGGGGCCACCCCGACCCCTATCCCGAATATCTTCATTCGAACTCTATCCCTTCTAGTATGCCCCAAAACCAACGCAACATAATGATCTCGCCACACTTAGTTGTTGGACATGTCGCCTTTTGTAGGCCAACATTCAAGACCATACAAAGATCGCCGGCGAATCGCCGTCCTATAGAACTTTCCTTTTAGCTTCAAGCAGTGGTACCCTCTTGTCACATAGGATGCCGTAAGCTTGACGCCACTTTAGCCAACCTCGCTGCGATTCTATGTCTAACATCTTCATCAATGTCGCCATCCTTCTGTAGCATAGATCCTAAATACCGAAAAAGTATCCTTCTTGACCACCACTTGTCTTGTAGTCTCGTTCATTGAAGCAAAATAACAATATTCTGACGCATACAAGACCACATACAGTATCTAGAAATGCAATCTCGTCCATTGAAGCAAAATGACTGCAGAAAATTTGAGAACCCTCCTGGTGGGTATAACCTGCAACAATATGAATTTCCATGCACTAGTTACTAGAAAATAATCAAGGTACATCATAAGAGGAATATCAATACTAACAATGCAAGCAAAATTGGACCTCGTACTTGAGCAGCCATACGGTGCTATTGACTGAATTGGATTAATTAACAAATCTGAATGGAGATAGAATAGCAAACAAAATAGATCTAGTTTCATCAATCGGCTGGCTTCACATCTATTGAACGAGAGTAGTAAAACAGAATAAAATATTATGGAAGAAAGGACCTTGTACTGACTTGGACTACTGAACAAACCTGAATCAAATTTCTAATTCAATAACAACAACAGAACCTTCGCTAGGGGATTTCAGTCAGAGATTATTTACCCTTCGCTAGAGATGCCATTGGCCACCGAGGAACGGCAACATCTGGATGACAGATGGAGGATGGGAAAGTACCAGCTCGAGCTGCAACAACTCCGGCGATCGGAGCACAGGTCCCAGCAGGACGAACGGATGAAGAATGGGTTCTAGGGGCACCTTTGCCTCGACGTCCATCAGCCTTTGTCAATCGATTCATTGAGATTTGGGGATTTTTGTCACAGTGGATGGGGAGAAGATGGAATCGAAGGGAGCTATGATGGACCTGGAGATTACCGGGAGATTTGAGGAGATAGGCAGCAGAGGAAGATGGGCGGCAGAGGAAGATGTTCGCTGGTGCCGCGAGCGAAAGAAGGCCGGCGGCCGGCGGGCGTACGGGATCCATAGACTCCACGCTGCCCTCCCCCACTGGAGTCGATGTGGTTTCCTGCGGCCTCGGGACCAACGTAGACGCGACGTCTTATTAGGAAACGGAGTCTTCGTTTTTTGGTCTCTCTCTTCGTTAAACAACCCGCCACATCAAGTAAGCGATTACATGTAGCGGCTGTAATTAATGGTTATTTCTACCAGCCGATGCGCAGCGGCAGTTTCTCCGCGAGCGCGGTAACATCGCTGGCGTGCGTCGTCGACTCCCAGGACATTGGGCGTAGCTCACAGGCTCGCCCCGCGGCGTAGCGGCGCGGCGGCGACCTAGCGAGCGATCTACGCGGCCGTCGTGGACCGCGGCGACCCCTTTACCCGCTGGCATTCGTCGGCTGCAAAGCGTGGGCGGTAAACCATTGCCGCGTGAAAACGTCTGCGAGCGCGCCGAACTTTGGCCTGAGCAACGCTCGCGGCCGTGTCTGCGCGGCGCGCCGACGCTGGCGCTTCGGCGTGGCGGCGTCCGCGCGGCGCTAAATCCACCATCGGTCTACCTCGCCGCCCGACCTGTACGCGCTGAGCACTCTTGCGCGCTCCGGGCACCGACGGGGTTCACCTTCGCCACTGTTCCGTCGCCCCATTGTCGCCGCCGCCTCGCCACCAAATCGCCCGAGCGACGCCGTCGTCAACATCGGCATACTGCCGCGCTCGCGATGGGGAGACTCGCGCCGCGGCCTCAGGCTATGTCTCCTCGCGCGACGTGGAGGTCTCCACGCCTTGCCGACATGTACACCAAGTGTTCAAGCCGGGGACGACGGGAGGAGTGGCGGCGGCAGAGGGCCAAGCGCTCACGGCGACGGAGGTGTTGGTCGAACGGCGTGGACCCGCTTTTGATCCACTACATAATTCCGGGGAGCGGACGGCGAGGGTCGAACCGCCTCTTTTGGCCTCTTTATGTCATGGGCGCGCGTGGCGTCCCTCGGAGAGGAGGAGGTCGGTGATGAGGGTCAAGCTTGTTGACGACGGCGGCGAAGCGCGGCGCCGACGCGACGCCTGGCGGCGCAACGTGGGTCTAGACGCGGACACCTCTTGGCCGCGTCCCACGACGACGAGCCGAGTCCGAGAGGCCCACGGGCGGTGGAGACCTCGGCGTTTTTCGGGCGTGGCCTCGGGGAGTCGATCGCGCCACGCGGTGGACCCCTCAGGCGCGCGTGCGAGCGCCACGGAGGAGGACTTCGTATTATGATGGCGCCCGGCCCTCCCCCGGAGGTGGTCCATGAACCGCGGCGCCCGCCCGCCGGTGGAGGAGCCAGCCGCCGCCGGAGGCCACGAGGTGGTCCGCGCGGGAGGTCTTGTCGTGGTCCACGTGTGCTAGGATGCGTGTATTGCACATGAGGCGGGGGTCGCCCGCCACCGACGCCACCGCAAAGACGCGACGCCGGACAGGGGAAACCGGCCGCCGCCCGAAAGTGCCAATGATTTCCGGAATTGGGCCCCCCACTGGCCATTAAACCCACCCGCAACCCATCCACTTGCGCCACCGTGTCCAATCCACCTCCATGTGCCGGTGCCCACGCCGGCAAAAACCGCCCGCCACGGTGGCAAAACGCCTCGCCAAACCCGCCCGGGGGGTAATTTAGGCGGTTTACGATAGTTTAATGTCTTTGCTTAGACGGTTTTGAAAATCATGGAAAGGAGTAATCACACCCCTATAGTTCGAGGGGTTAAGTAGACTTTTTCCTTTTATTTTAGAGAGAAAAAAACGGAAAGAGAAAAAAAAAAACAAAAGGTACTAACCGAAAAGTCAGTTTATCAATTTGCATCCTGATAGAATTAATTGTCCTTTATTAGTGATCGATTATTATACTTATTATATTATTAGTTGCATGGGAAGTAAAATATGCCATTTCGAGCTTGTTTGGATGACCAGACCAGTGATTAGCTAACTAGCAAAATCATTGGTTCCGATAGTTAAGTTCTATGGACTAGTTAGAGCAGTCCAAATGGAACAAACTAACACGGTTTCCATAGCAATAAATATTATCTATAAAAATTATTCTTCACGGTGGTAGTGTCTTCGAAAGAATAATTGTTTTTCTCTTTTTCTCTCTTAATTCCATCAATGGAGAACGTTGCATTAACCCATAGAAACTAATGGTTTCTCCCTAATGTCAAATTCATGGTTTCTTCGTGCATTGGGTCAAGAGTAGACATAGCTTCTCTATGAGAAAACTATTTCTATAAAATTTGTGCTCTCTTTCCCCATTAATTAGGGTTCCGCATCATCATTTTGCTTAGTTGACAAACTATTTAATAGAGAATAGAGATAGAAACTACCATTAATACTCCTTTGGAAGTGGCCTTATAGACTTTAGGGTCATTCATTACTTGAGTTGGGTCATTTGATCCATATAGACACACCTTTGTTCTCAATATTTTACAAATAGCTAGTTTAGTAAAAGTTCAATTGTTTATCGGGAGAGAGATCAAATAGCTAGTCTAGCATAATCTCTCATAAACAACTCTTTCACAGCTCACATAACTCAATTCTTCTTGTAGTGTTTATTTTTTTTAATTATTTCTAAACCTAGTGCATATAGAAAAGAGATAAATAGGTTAAAAAAGATAAAGATAAATGACATAACATAAATAGAAGCAAAAATTATACTAAAAGATAGAACAAAGCATAAGGAAAGAGACCACATAATAACAAAAAAAAGAACGTCACATGAGATTAGTTAAATACATGATGAGGACATCACTCCTTCGGATGTACAAGATGATCCTCCATTGGAGATTCAAGGTCCAATCACAAGAGCTCGCGCACGAGAATTAAATTTACTGGTGAGCTCGTTTCTAAGCAAGTCTTTATATGATTTTAAGAATAGATCGTTACCTAATGATTATATTGTGCTTAGGGAATCATGGAGAGGACCAGGGATGGCTTAAGGGATGGCTTGGAGGCATGGAGGACCAGCAAGGACACCCAAGTCGAGTTGGAGGCCCAATCCAAGTTGACTTCACGCCTGTTTTGGAGTCCGGGACTAGCGGGGAGTAAAACGGACGCCCGTGATGCATCTAGACTTCATTTTCGACGATTCACCCATCGTTGGAAAGATAATTTCATAAGGAAACCATTGGCGTTAGTTTGAGGTCCAAATTCTTTCTGAGTCATCGGGAAACGTCGAAATAAGGCAGCGTCCAAAATATGTTCCGGTCCTGTGTCATCGTTTTTGTCCGTTGGGGCGTGTATCATTGTTGAGCCCATTAGTGGGGCGCATCCAGGGGTGACAACGACCCTTAGACCTTTGTAAACCGCCGCCGCCACCCTTATTAGGTTTTGGATTTTGCTTAGATTATTCTGTCCCATTGACAAACCGCTCATCGGTTTGTGAAACCCCAACTTGTGTGCTTAATCATTCATCCGTAATTTGTCTCAAAATTTTGAGCTGCATTCTTTCGAAGTTCTTGCTTGTGTTCTTCGTTTTTAGCGAGGCAAGGATTAGCCTTCTTGGCGAGGTCAACCTACCGAGACACGGTTGATAACCCGAGGAGTCAGAGGGATCGCTTGGGCGCCTAGAGGGGGGGGTGAATAGGCATGTTTCAAAATCAACTCGAAACTGCTGATTACCAAAGCGGCACCGCCGCTCGAACCTAGCGGCACCGCCCAAAGCCAAGCGGCACCACCGCTCAACTAAGCGGCACCGCCGCCCTCCTGCAGAAAAGATTAGCTCACAGCTCAAAAAACCGTCCAACGAAAAAGTAGATCAAGCAATTTTTCCCCGTTTCTGAGAATGTATAGACTGCAGTCGAGAGTTAAAACAAGTAGATCGAGAGTATATAGATAGATCGCCCACAAACCCTAAATCCTCTCAACAACAACAATATGTATGCAATGTAAAGTAAATCAAGCACACGGAGACACAAGGATTTATCCCGTGGTTCACTCACCACCAAGGCTTGCCTAAGTCCACGTTGTTGAGGTTCCACAAAGGAATGAGCTCACCACAAAGGTTTGCCTCTTTGCCTCGTTCACAAGTCTAGAACCGAATCCTAGAGATATGGGGTAATGTATTAGATGCAAGAGGGTGTTACAAACCTCCCTAGGCCGCCACACAAGTTGGCAAGCTCAAGGGCGACGCAAGACTAGCCGGGCTAGGAGCAAGCTCCAAGAGCAAAAGACCACAACCGCCCAGGCCAAAGTGCGAACCAAGTGCTTCTAGAACAGTTGAAGATCGATTGGAGCTCTCTTACAATCAAAGTTTGTAGCCCTCACACTCAAGAATCGATGGTGGAATCGAAGGATTTGCTTGAGGGGGAGTGAGGGCTTCAATGGAGAGAGAGAGTCAAAGACTTGAGAGCCTTTCGGCCGAAAGTGAGCGAGGAGGAAGAAAGGTAACTGTTGGGGGTAGAAAAGGAAAGTATAAATACTCCCACTTCCAATCGTCGTAACACGGCGGCAGTCGCGCTAATGTCCGAAGCGGGTATCACGCCCGCTCGAGCTTAGTCGGGCTTGAAAGGTGGAAAAGAGTTGATTATCGACTAAGATCGAGCTAGAGGTTATGTGGTGTGAAAATGAGCACTTGGTTGCACGCTTTGACACGCAGGTTCTAATCCCTCTTAATAGTACGGCGTGTCCTATACTCAAATTCAAAATGTAAAATGAATATAAACCTCCTTTGTTGAAGTACCAAATTGAAAATCGAATTGGGGTACTCCTTCTTTAGGTTTGCAATATCCTCTTGGCTTGTTGCCTACTTGTCAACTCGATAAATCTCATTAGTCCTCTAGTTAGATTGTCATCAACGTCAAAACCCACATTAGAGGTTGATTGCACTTACAAGAGCGTCGGTGCTAAGGTTGCGGGGTTCGGTCTTTTCGATCACGGGTTCGGATCAAGATGTCGAGTTCCACCAAAATGATAGTTACCATAACTTGACTAAGATCGAGCATCACATCCCTATTAATACATAAAATTATCATAGAATATCACATACTAAATGAGCAACACACATATATATATATTATATATATATATTATATGAGTATCACAAAATACGCCACGTAGCATCACATGTATACTTGTCATAAAAATTGTCGACATCACATGCATGATATAAGAGCATCACATATATCACATGGAATTTAGAAAATAACAAAGTAAAAGAAATTATTAAACTAATGAACTAAACTTAAATCACAAATAAGTAACTTAAAATAAAAAATAAAAACATGAATAATAATTTTTTATAGTATATAAAATACATAAAGTGAAAACAATTAGAAATTGACTAAAGATAATAAGGACGGCACATAATAAGGTCTGAAGATAATTTTTTTTTGTGACTGAAGAGAAACATAATATTAAAAAAATCCACATACATAATACACAATTATACATGTATCACATATAACATATGAAATGATAAAAACTTAAAACATGAAAATGGCTAAATAAAATTAGAGTAAAATTAAACATAAAGTGAAAACAATTAAATAAACCAAGAATAAATTATATAAAATAAAATAATAATAAAATCTAAACAAAAAGTAAAACGGTAAGAAAAGGAAAATAAAGATTAAGAAAATAAAAAGAAAAGTAAAAATAAAAACTACTAATCGGAGCTCGAGGTGGGAGTACTCATCTGGACCCGCCAATACAGGCAAGGCCAGCTAATAGTCCACCGGCCCACGAGAATACAGCCCAGCCCAACTTCCCAGGTTACTCCCCAGCCTACCCCAGCCAAGCCGGCGGCAGGTCACTCAAGCCGGAAGACACGCCATGGCAGAGAAGTCGCCGGCGGCCGACGTGGAGGCCGGTCTCCTCGCTCACCTGAACTCGGCGGGCGAGGTCCCCGACTCCCGCTCCTTCGCTTCCTCCCTCGGCGTCTCCCCACCTTGAGCTCGAGGGCGTCATCAAGAGCCTCTCAGCTTTCCGCATCGTCGACAGCACCGTACGCTCCTCCCGCTCTTTCCACTGTCCAACTCCAGGCTTTGTAGCCATTGACGGCGGGGCTGTCGCTTGTCTTCCTGCCCGCAGGACATCATCAAGGAGACATGGGTGCTTACCGAAGAGGCCAAGGGCTACGCCGCCAGGGGATCCCCCGAGGCACAGCTCGTCGCCGCAATCCCGCCGGAGGGCGCCTCCAAGGACGCTCTCAAGGTGAGGCTTTTGTTTATAGTTAGATTTCACTGGAGGGTTTTGCTTTTGCCGGGTACTGATTTGTAGATTTCGTGTTGCTTAGGCAAAACTGGGAGATGCTTTCGATGTCGGCATGAAGGCAGCTGCGAGGAACAAGTGGATAGGGTTTGAGAAGGGGAACAAGGACTTGGTCCTTAGGAAGGTATGGATTTTGATTTCTCGTGACTGCAATGTGGGTATGTAGACAGCTGCAGCAAGCAACTTTATAAGATATACTGTTTGCCATAGGTTTTCCTCGAATTTCTATCCATATCCATGGCTACTAGTTACTAGTTGGGGCTAAAAATTAGCCCAGATTTAGATATGGTTGGCTATCTAGTTGGCTAACAACAATTGAAAACTTGGCTAAAGAATTATGCCACCTATTAGCTCTCCTGTTTGGATCCACTAGAGCTAACTTTTAGCTAGCTAGTAATTAGCTCATTTATCCAAACATACCCTTAATTTTACTGCACATAATAAGGGCCTGTACATGTGCTAATTGCTAGCTAGCTAAAATTATTACCTCTAATGCATCTAAACAGGAGGGCTAATAGGTGGGCTATTTTTTAGCTACTCCTTTAACTAATTGTTAGCCGCACCTTAGCTAATTTAGCTAATTTTTAGCCCAACTAGTAACTAGCCTGAGCTCATTGAAACAGGCCCCAAGTATATTGGCTCGAGTTGGCTTGTTCCTGTGTGTTGTGCTTTTATCTGTGGTTCAGCCTCTATCTTAAGGTAAGATTTCACATGCTGCACTTGTGCTTCATTTTTTTTATTCAGGTTGAGAGCGTAAAGGATGAGTTACAAGAGCAGCTTAGAAGACTAGAGAATGGGGGAGGTTTGTGTACTCTTGGCTCATCATTTGACCCCCCACCCCTTCTCAGCTCATTGTCAATAGGAATCATTTCCTGAACTGTTTGGCCACCACACAAATATTTTTGTTATACAGCTCACTGTGTGATCCTTTTTAGCACATTGGAGCATCAGCATTTACTTCCAAGTATTGCATGCAAATGCAGTCTATATATTATACTAAAAAATATTCCTCAAAAAATAGATATTATACTAAAAAATACTGTTTGCTATTTGCCCCTTCATTTTGCTCTCTGCGCTCTTCCCCTATAAAAGGGAAAATCATTTTGATACTGTTTGCTATTTGTCCCTACATTTTGCTCTTCGCTCTTCCCCTTGTAAAAAGGAAAAGCATTTTGATGTAGGTTGTTCCTGATAAAGTGATCGATGATTTGAAGAGAAGGAAACTTATTACGAAAGAGTAAGTACATTGGAAATGAGGAGATTGGTTCCTTTTTGTACTACGACTTCTACTATGTACTATTGTGATAGTACAGATTGGTTCATATACCTTGATGCTTAACAGGAAATCGATTTGGTACTCTCTAAAGAAGGGAGCTGAGTTTGTTGTAAAGAGAAAAACTTTGGCTACTGATGTGACAACAGAACACCTTAGGAGGTAATTTTATATCATTTCTCCCAAGTTAGTTTGCTGACTATTTGATCAAATTACTAGTTTGATTTATCTACATATAAAATTAAACATTTCAGGCTGCATTTTAGTTTGTCCGCCTGGTGTTCTCATGTTAATTTATTATTTTCAATGTGCATTTCACATGATCTGTTTGTGAATGTTTTTATTTGGATCTAGAATGTGTGCTTCATTATCTGTGTGAGCTGTGATATTTTTATTTTGGAATAATTTTCTGCCATTTTAGTGGTGACTGGAAGGATCTTGAATTCAAAGACTATAATTATGGAGCTCAAGGACAACCTATAGCTAAAGGTTATGTGCAGCCTTTTGATGGAGGTATCCCCTACAGTTCTGCAGTTTTTGATACCACTTTTCTGATAATTTGAGAAAATCCATAACTTGATATTTACTTCAGGTTCGTGAGGCGTCGAGAACATCTTTATTATGATGGGGTAAATAAAAACAATTTGTTGTCATATTTGTATTCAACAAAGTTTCTGAAAAAATTAATTCATGTATTGTTGGTGCAGATTCACTGAGATGCCAACTAACAATTTCGTTGAAAAGCAGGTGTGTTCTTCTAACGTTCAAAGAAAACAACAATATACATATTGCATACCATATGATGACAATATGCTTTTAAGATAAGATGATGTATGCTGCTTTAAGATATGACAAGAAATGCAGCTTTTGTTATTTTTTTCTACAAACTTCTATTGGACATCTCTGTGTGGATTTCTGGGGCAATGTAACATATAGAATATATTACGGCTAGATAGTTTAAGGGTCCCTATATTCCTAATTTTGCATGTTTTTTCTGCTTCTTTGCCAGCTTTTGGAATTTTGATGCACTGTTCCAGCCTCAACAGCATCCTGCTCGTGATTCACATGATACATTTTTCCTGAAAGGTATGTTTGATATGCTCTTTGATATTTATATGCAATCTCATAAAGTCATAATCAAAGTTGAATGTATACCTTAGTTGTACATCACAAATTTTGCAGCGCCAGCAAGTACAAGACAATTGCCTGAAGACTATCTTGAGAAAGTAAAGCAAGTTCATCAGTCTGGTGGTTATGGCTCCAAAGGGTATGACAGATATTATTCAGCACACTAGCTTAATTTTTTTGGTTATATAAGATTGTTGTCTGCAGATATGGTTATGACTGGAAACGGGATGAAGCAGAGAAGAATCTTCTCCGTACTCATACAACTGCTGTTTCCACGAGAATGTTATACAAGCTTGCTCAGGAGGTAATTCAGTCAATGTTGTTTACTGTACTTGGAACTTTGGTGATCTTAGTTTGTCCAACTTATTGGCAGTGCCATTACTTTTTTTTTTTTTTCATTTCCTGTTGAATGGTTCATGACATTATTTTTATGGTTGCCATTGATCAGAAACCTTTTGCCCCAAAGAGATATTACTCGATTGATCGGGTTTTTCGCAATGAAGCCGT
This sequence comes from Hyparrhenia diplandra, assembly GCA_015847255.1. Classification (NCBI taxonomy): domain Eukaryota; kingdom Viridiplantae; phylum Streptophyta; class Magnoliopsida; order Poales; family Poaceae; genus Hyparrhenia; species Hyparrhenia diplandra. The sequence goes on along the minus strand of JADLZK010010606.1, from coordinate 237,990 downwards.
TGACGGACTCATCTTGCTGAATTCCACCAGATAGAAGGTACTTTTCGTTCATTGAATGTAGCTAACGTTGCATTTCTCATGAATATCTTATCGGTGCACAAAATTATATTTGTGAACATATGCACAAACTCAACCACCTCTCTTGAATCCAATCGTGGCCCTGTGGGAGGTGGGAATTAACTCATCCCTCCTAAGCTGACATAAGCACAATTGGGTTTATTCCAATTAAAAGGTTACAAGAAGGGGATGGGGGGTGATTCTAATGTTTTTTTCCTGTACTTGGGCCATTCAGATTGGATGGGAAATTGAGTTCGTGCACCTGATATTTCCTTCCCATATCTTTTTTTTTTAGAGCTTTAGGACCAATTCGCCCCAGCCTTTCAACTATATTAAAAATACGGTTTCAATTGTTACAGCATATGGACGACATCCCATCCAAAATCATTCCAGAACCCAGTTCACAGAATCCAGAAACACAAAGCTCAACAGCCAGACCTACTTCATATTTCCCCGTAACTTGTATTATTTAACCATTTTGCCTTGCAATGTTTCTTTTTCAGGACTTATCTGTGATTATGGTTTGACGCTTGGTGATCTGATTGGTGTATTGGAGGATTTCTTCTCGAGTCTAGGTGATAATCAGTCTGTTTTATCACAATTCATGATATAATAATATATCATGCAAAGATTATTATACCCTAATTATTGTCATCCCTTTTCTTGTTCTTAGGCATGTCCAAGCTGCGTTTCAAGCCTGCCTACAATCCATATACTGAACCAAGCATGGAAATTTTCAGGTCAGATACAACTCTTGTTTTGCTGTTAGTTTCATTTTCTGATCAAACTAAACTCATTTTTGCACTTTTTTTTTTCAGTTACCAGGATGGTTTGAAGAAATGGGTGGAAGTTGGTAATTCAGGCATGTTCAGGCCAGAGATGTTGCTTCCCATGGGACTGCCAGAAGGTGTTAATGTTATTGCATGGGGTCTTTCACTTGAAAGGTAGAACAGTGCTTTCTCAATCTTGGGGTTGCGATTTGTCAAATTAAATTGATTTGCAATATTGTTGATGAACTAAGTAGAAACTATACTTTGATATATTTTGTGAAACTGTCATGCTTCTTTTGAGTCCTCGATATAATATGTTTTTTTGGCCCTTTTCTCCTGAGATTGTAAATTATATAATTATATTGCAAAGAGTCATGTATGGACCGTTTCTACACTTGTCCTGAGGTATCATCCAGGACCTGGACTCTCACTGCACTTTTAGGTCGCCAAACTTGTCCCAGGACAAGTTGAACCACTCATTTATTTTACTCTATCGCAAATATGTTCACATGTTCTGTTTTTGAATCCAGGCCAACGATGATCCTTTATGGTATCGACAACATAAGGGACCTGTTTGGACCAAAGGTACTTGTGCTATACTGTTGTGATGAAATATTTCTCTGTTAATGAGTCTAAATGTCTAATTTATGTTTTGTTCTTTCCAGGTTGATTTCAACCTCATCAAGAGTAACCCACTATGTCGGTTGGGACTATAATGACTAGTGAGGTAGAGGGACTTAAGCCTGATCACAATGGGCCAAAGATTTTGTTTTCTTTTTCTTGTACTCCCTTGAAGCTTAAACATGGATTCATGTACTTTTAACAGAGTCCAAAATGCATGTAGTATTTTATAAGATCATAGGGGAAGCATGTTTATATCAAACTTTTGTATTGTATATTTCAGTTTATTATTGTTAGCAAAAACACAATGCTAAATGGTTTTCTAGTTGTTATACCATGGATCTCTGATTATTATTGTCCACTTACACCCGCAGGTTTCAAATCGTGCTTCCTATTTCATTACAATTCCTGTGAACCGCCCAAGAGACACCTAAATGCCATCTTGTAATGGTCAATAATCTGTTTTAGACTTGCCCATTGCCATAAAAAATGGAAATGTTGTCTTATGTGTCTCTGAAAGCATGGCGGTTTTAGGGATTAAAACAAACTAAGGATTAAAGACGGCGTCAAAATTGAGCCAAATAATTTCTTTGGTTCACGGCTGCAGACTAAAAGCAGATAAAACAATGACTATAAGAAAATCCACAAATGACCCATGACTATCAAAATTCATTACAATTTTGATGCAAAATAGCAGTAGAGATCAAACTCAAAGTTCCCATGTTTCCCTTGTAGACTCGATGTATTCCTCTCTGAACGTTTGGTGCGTTTCCTACCATCACTATCAGCTCCAGCACCTGCTTTGATCATTCCAATGCCTAGTTTCGGCAAGCCTCGATTCAATCCATCCAGCAAGACGCATGCGTTGCATGATTTCTGACATAGCAGAGGTTCATCAAATTCAGTTATCTCCACAGAAAATGTAGGATTTATAAGATATACAACGACGGAAAAATCAAGCAGTTCGAATTATTTGGGTAAAATGGTTAGCGCATACAAAGCAAAGGACCCATGGCACATTCTTGTTTCGAACAGGTTAGGGAGTAAACAAGGCTGCCTGAAGCACTAATGAATGGGTAAGCTATTTCAATGGAATTAGTCTTTCACCGTGTGGACTGTTCTTCAGATATACTAGCTAATTGCTAATAAAGTACCTTAGCATAAAAGGTGAATTAATTTACTAATTCAAAGCACAAAACTAACCAAACAAATGAACTTTGATCTAACAGAAAGCTACCAAACAAACTAGAGAGAGCCCAGCTGATGCTCCAAGATTAAAAAAAAAAAGGAATAAGCCCTGATGGATAGGATAAGATGATGAATAGTTTGAAGCTGTTAAATTGATTTTTGGCTGATTGAATAGTATTATGTAAGAGAGAATAACTGAAATAAGATAAGCCAAGATAAGTGAACACGGTTTTGTATGCTATGAGCGGTGAAACTAGAAGCCCTGATGCTCCAAGAGTAAAAAAAATAAGGAATAAGCCCACATAAAGTAAAGTAAGAAGGGAGAGTATGAGAGAGCTTCTAATGAGGCACAGTGATTGGGTCAGCTTTTTATTGACCGATAGAGTCCAACAAAAGTTGAATGGGTGATGCTCCACATTGCAGCCTACCAAGAGTGATGCCAACTTCTTGTCCATACGATCCAAATATTTTTAGGCACCGCTGCACACTGCGGAAGGCCTGAGTCAGCCAAAGAAATCGACGGTTGTTGGGGACACCCTAATAGCCGATTGGACTATTGTCGGCTGATGGAGCTTGGATATGAATAGGCTGGTAGCCTAACGGCACCCTGATTGTGATTGTCGATAGAAATGACTTGAGGCAGTTGTTCTTTTGTTCTTGTTTTTGCTTTTTATTTTTACTTTTTGCAAGAAATTGTTCTTTTGTCAGGTTAGATTGGTTTAATCATGTTAACGAATGCTAGCAATGTGCACTAGGATTCATATAGTTGCTGTCTGGCCTTGACACTATCGTGTCTCAGCATATAAAAGCGATAAATCAGTTACGGATCCTGGTATAGGTCTTTGGATAGTTTTCGAATGTTACTAACTATATATCTGCTGATGTTATGAAGATAGGAGTTTCCACGAAAGTAGTGTCTCTGCTGACCGATGTGAGAAACAACACGTTTTTCATTTCGGTGACCAAATGCCAATTCTCACTTCTTCCCCCAAGCGCCATCGTCGTCATCTCTGATGTGTCCTCTCCTCTCTCGCCCAGCAGCCTGCAGCAGGCAGAAGCTGCATCCATCCATCCTCCATTTATAGCTGTTCATCTTTGATCCTTGCATCCTCGGATCCTCGCGAGAGTAGAGCAGAGAGCTAGAGCTAGTTGCTGATCTCTCGCGCACTCAGGGAACTAGAGCTAGGAAGCCATGGCTACGTCGTCGGTCGTGAAGGTGTACGGGTGGGCTATCTCGCCGTTCGTGTGCCGGGCTCTGCTGGCACTCGAGGAGGCCGGCGTCGAATACGAGCTCGTCCCCATGAATATGCAGGACGCCGACCACCTCCGCCCGGAGCACCTCGCCAGGAACGTACGTAGTACCTTGCTCTCTCGATCCACCATGAGCTTGTTTGTTGGTTTCACTCCACCCATCACCATGACATACATGTTCGATGCTGTTGTTGCTGCAGCCTTTCGGGAAGGTGCCGGTGCTCCAGGACGGCGACCTCACGCTCTTCGGTAAGCTCATCACCATCCATCGCCGGAGTCATATATATACACTCCTTATTCTTTTTTCCAAAATATAATCCAGAACAGTTTAGTGATATTTATTGTGCATGATAAATATTAGTATTATTTTGCTATATATGTAGTCAAAAGATTATTTAACTTTTTAAGAAACGTAACTTTTGATTCTTCGACTTAACAAGTGTGTGATATGTATATTTTTCAGAATCCCGTGCGATTGCGAGACACGTCCTCCGCAAGCACAAGCCAGAGCTCCTAGGTGGTAGCCTAGAGGAGGCAGCCACGGTAGATGTATGGCTAGAGGTGGAGGGCCACCAGCTGCACCCGGCAGCGATCGCCATTGTGATGGAATACATCGTCGCGCCGCACATTGGTCGCAAACCCAACCAAGAGGTCCTTGACGAGAACGTAGAGAAGCTCAAGAAGGTGCTCGAGGTGTACGAGACGCGGCTAAGCAAGAACAAGTACCTCGCCGGCGACTTCCTTAGCCTTGCCGACCTCAGCAACTTCACCATCATGCACTATATCATGGCCACCAAATACTCCATGCTGGTCGAGGAGCTCCCACATGTTAACGCCTGGTGGGAGGGACTCGCCGCCGCCGAGCGGCGAAAAAGGTTGCAGAGTTCATGCCGCTCAGCTCCTTCATGCCCAACATAGCCATCGAATACTCCACGCTGGTCGAGGCGCTCCCACATATGAAAACTTGGTGGGAGGGTCTCGCCGCCCGCCCAGCGGCGAAAAAGGTTGCAGTGCCCAAGAAACATGAGTAATATAGTGATACATGTTGTGTGCTTAATATCTACTTTTAATTTCTATGTGTACTTTGTGTAACTTTATTCCCTTCGTCCAAAAATAAATGTCATCCGGTTAATAGTAAATAATATTATACATAATTGGTATCCTTATTAGATAGATCGTTCAATTTATTTTCATAATAAATTTATTTAGAGACATAAATTGCACACACATTTCTCTACAAACCTAGACAAGGTTAAGAAAGTGCATATATCCCATAACGACTTCTGTTTTGGGACGAATTGAGTATATTTGTTAATTTTTTAGATCTTCAAAAACCCTCTAAATGGTGTAAACTTGTAAATTCATTATATACTTTTAGAGCTGTCCAAAAATTATACACCCAATTTGGGTAGACCCATTTGTGTTGGTTTGAAATAGAAAGTCCAATGGCGTCAACCATTATGTTCACCCTTGCCAACTGACAACCATGCGTTGACCGTACCAACCTCATCAGCCATACGGTGCATCGTTTCGTTTTGGTAGTACTTCTACATTCATTTTCTGCCTACTTCTGTCCGCTTTGGCAGATAGGATGTCGCTTATTAGATGAAAAAACTTCTTTAAAAAAAATAATATTTTTAATGATTAATTATAGAAATTTCTGTTAGGACTGCCACATTATCAGGTGTTGCTAAGCCCACCATAGATGGGCCCTAGCCGACTGTCCTTCTCTCCAAGAAGCTGATGTCTCTAAAGTTGAACAAGCTACCGGCAATAACTTCGACTGTCCTTCTCTCAGTGGCTGTTGGCTGCAAGAATCTATCTGCTCTCCACCTTATCGACTGCAAGAAAGTAGCGAAAAGTGGATGGAGTACCTTGGCAGGGTTGGATCATTGAACGAACTTGTAGTGAGTTGCTGTGAGAAGATCAGCTAGTTTGACGTACTAAAGTTCAGTCCAGGATGGATGAAGCTTCAGAAGTTTGAGTTTCAGTCCAAAGGTTTGCTTATATTTGATCCTAGTGATCCTTTTTGAGTTAATCGGGGGACGAACAGTCCCCACCTTTCCATTGCCACAGATTCCGGGCAAAGCCCGGTGGGTGATCCGGGGTGTCAAGCTCTCGAAAAGCTAGTACAAAGGTGACCCCGGAGGTCAGAGAGTACATGAGAGGGAGAGAGAGCAGATTACAACACTTAAGACACTGGCGACGACACAACAAAACAATGGTGACGACCACACCAACATCAAAGAAAACAACAAGATTCGACCACTCGCATGGCCTACCAACCGGAGCAAGTGCACACAGTACATCCTAACTTGTGCCACCACCAAAGACCATTTCCGACGAGCTCCAGTGCACACGCAACTGTAAGGTATTGAGTAGCATCCAACAGACGACAGCCAGGAAGCTGTGAAGCAAAGAGTTGGAGCCACAGGCGACAGCCGTGAGCAACACCACCTATTAACGCATCCAGGCTCCAACCGACAGGCCACCTACGCCGCTTGGGGGAAGGAAGCCCCAAGGGGGGAGGACAGCCAGAAGAAGAACGAGGAGATCCAAAGGAGATCAAGGTCCCCGTAACCCAAAGATATGATGAGGCGTAGCATTGCTCGGGTAATCCGGATGATGCCGGGCAAGCCGTTGAGAGCGAGCACCCGTTAGGAAGTAATGTGTGCAAAAGCTCAAATAGGTAGGAGGGTAGACAAAAAACGAGAAGAGAAAGAGTAAGAGAGGAGAAAGGGCGGCACGCCGACCATGGATGAGAAGTAGGTAGCAGAGATACAGGGATACGATAGCTTACGAGACGAAGAGATGGACACCGGAGAGCGTTGCGAGGTAGGGGAGGGGCGCCGCGGTGACACCCCCAACGGGGGAAACGACGCCCAAGAGCGACGCTGCCACCGACATTGGCGCAACGAGCAAGCCTTTCGACCTATAGCTCAACCTCTGACCCACCACGGGCAGCACCCACAGCCACCGCAGCCGCGTTACCGGCAGCAACCGATCGAGTAACCAAATCTTTGGCTCCGTCACCAGTGGGTGGGAGGGAGGGTCTTTTGTATGTCCTGAAACAGACTAGCGAGGTAGGTGTGTCTACTACTGTAGTTCAGTTCTAAATTTGCTTTAATTTGATCCTAAAAAAATGCCGTGGGGTGGTTGTTCTTTTTTATTAGATTGGTTTCATCGATCACCATGTGCACCAGGATTGATACTGTTGTTGCTCATCTCAGGCTGGCCTTGACACTGTCGTTCGTTCCAACTCTTGCTGTTTTTTTTCTGTCAGGAAAGTTCCCCTGATCTGAGAAACCCTTTGCATTTTGGTGACGACGACCTCGCTTGCTAAATGCTGGCAGCTGCTCAGTGTTTGCACGCAACGCAAGCAAGGACGTCACACGTTTACCCGGCCGTTGACCCCACTCTTGTACATCTTCTTGTAGCAGCACCAGATCGAGATCTCTAGCTCGCTAGCTCGTGTATAAGTAGTAGCAGCTGCAGCAGGCAGAAGCTGCACATCCATCCATCAATTCCTAGCAAGCTGTTATTGATCTTGATCTGCATATATACTTGGGCCAGCAGCACAGCACTCGCTGAGCTAGAAAGCCAGCATGGCGGTGAAGGTGTATGGGTGGGCGATCTCGCCGTTCGTCTCGCGGGCGCTGCTGGCACTCGAGGAGGCCGGCGTCGAATACGAGCTCGTCCCCATGAACCGCCAGGCCGGGGACCACCGCCTCCCAGAGCACCTCGCCAGGAACGTACGTACCTCAGCTCAGAGCTGAGATCATCCCTCCCTCGACCCGCCATGAATTCGTTTGTTTCACTTTCAATTTCACTTCGCCGATGCCGGCCGACTGACACTCCCGCGCGCCATGAATTTGCTGCAGCCTTTCGGGAAGGTGCCGGTGCTCGAGGACGGCGATCTTATCCTCTTCGGTAAGGTCATCATCATCCATCGCCCGTGTCATATATACTCCTTATTCTTTCCAAAATATATAATCCAGAACAATTTGCTATATATATTTAGTTAAAAGGTTATTTAACTCTTCAAGAAACGTGATTTTTTATTATAGACAAATGAAGCTAGTAATTCACAGCTAATAGTGCACTTATCTTTAAATGGAGCATATTTCTAACTTCAGTGAATTATAACTTAGAATGCAGGGGAATAGTATTTTGCTTTGAATCTTCGACTTCGTGTGATATGTATATTTTTCAGAATCTCGTGCGATTGCGAGACACATTCTCCGAAAGCACAAGCCAGAGCTCCTAGGTGCTGGCAGCCTAGAGCAGGCCGCCATGGTTGACGTATGGCTAGAGGTGGAGGGCCACCAGCTCCACCCGGCGGCAATCGCCATCGTGATGGAGTACATCGTCGCACCGTACTATGGTCACGAGCCCAACCAAGGGGTCCTCGATGAGAACGTAGAGAAGCTCAAGAAGGTGCTCGAGGTGTACGAGGCACGGCTAAGCCAGAACAAGTACCTTGCCGGCGACTTCCTTAGCCTTGCCGACCTAAGCCACTTCACCATCATGCACTACATCATGGCCACCGAATACGCCACGTTGGTCGAGGCGCTCCCACATGTCAACGCCTGGTGGGAGGGTCTCGCTGCCCGCCCAGCGACGAAAAAGGTTGCAGAGTTCATGCTGCTCGGCTCCTTCGTGCCCAAGAAACATAAGTAATATAGTGATACAAGTTGTGTGCTTAATATCTACTTTTAATTTGGATGTTTACTTTGTGTAACTTTATTCCCTTAACCTGAAAATAAATTTCATTCTTATTTTCCAAGAAGTCAACTTTTGAACTTTGACCGGTTATATAATATAATATTATACATGATTAGTATCATTATTAAAAGATTGTTGAATATGCTTTCATAATAAATTTCTTTAGAGACATAAATTTCACACACATTTCTCTACAAACCTAGACAAAGTTAAGAAAGTTTGATCTCCATATGTATCCCCTAATGACTTTTGTTTTGGGATGGATGAAGTATATTTGTTTCTTTTTTTTTAGTTCTTTAAACCCTCTAAATGGTGTAAATGTTGTAAACTTGTAAATTCAATATACTATACTTTTAGAACTGTCCAAAAATTATAAATTCAATTTTATTAGACCAATTTGAGTTGGTTTGAAATAGAAAGTCCAATGGCGTCAACCATTTCTGTTGACCCCTGCCAACTGACAACCATGCGTTGAACGTACCAACCTCGTGAGCCATCACGATGCTTCGTTTCGTTTTGGTAGTACTTCTACATTGATTTTCTGCCTACTTCCGGCCGCTTTGGCAGATACGCTGTCGCTCATTAGATGAAAATTATTTTAACATAATACTTTTAGTGATTAATTATAGAAAATTTAGCTGTCAGGACTACCACTATTAGGTGTTGCCAAACCCACCATAGTCTAGATGGGCCCTAGCCGACTGGACCGTTGTCGGCCGATGGAGCTTCGATATGCATGTCGATCGGTAGGTGGCTGGGCCTATCGGCACCCTTGATTGCTGATAGAAGTATTGGCCCACTTGCCAACAAAGGGCTATCGGTGGGTGGGATTGCTTGTTAGCATTTTTACACCTCTTTAGAAAAATCTTTTGTGGGTGTGTTTAGACCCCAAAATTTTGGGCCAAAATTCCTGTAGCGTGTCAAATCGTACACTGTAGCACGTTTCGTTTGTTAGTGGTAAATATTATCCTACCATAGCGTAACTAGGCTCAAAAGAATCGTCTCGTAATGTAAATCTAAACTGTGCAATTAGTTTTTTTAGTTATCTAAATTTTATAGTGGCCGGCAAACGTTTTTTGGGTGCACTGAATGTTTCGATGTGATAGGATGTGATGAGAATGCAGGAAATTTTGGAGGAAATTTAGGCCTCTAAACACACCCCGTATTGCGAGTGTTGGCTTCATCTTAAAGCTGCAGCCATGCATCGTATCTTTTCTAGTTCTATCTCCCGCAACAAAATCTTTCACAAATAAAAAGACCAAAGATAATACATTGTTTTGGTGCGATAAAATTTTGCATCACCCTTCTACGACCTCTTGTGTGATCCCACTCTGCAAAAGCAAATTTGTTGGTCTCTAGGCCTCGTGTCACTTCTTAATAAGCATCTCACTCTCTTGGGTCACGGCGTGGCCGCACGCCGCGTCTTGGTTGGCCCTTGTTTGCGCCATCTCTTATCCCTTCTTGTCGTATACGTATGTATTTACCATCTCTTATCCCTTCTTGTTGAGCGAGGTCGACATCAGACCTCTACACCTCCAGCACGCCCGCCTAAAACAGTTGCATAAGAAATGTCTGTTTCATAGCCTTAAGTGACATGTCTGATTGCGTAGGAGGAGGATTTTTGTTTCACTTTGATATAATTGTGTTAATTAGTGTTAACTTTTCTTTTAGGTAATGCAAACTAATTTACTTATACAACAGAGAAATAATTTGCTTTTTCTTTTTCTTTAGTTCCACTACTTGAGTGGTTTGAACCTTGAAACCTTTGTTTCATGGCCGGAGTTGATGCAAAAAGCAAGAAAGAGCTAAAGAAAGTCAATGGAGGCACTTGTCCACATGAAAGTCAATGGAGGCACTTGGCACAAATTTTGAATAAAACAAACAATCAAATTTGAGGCTAAAAGTGTCAAGTCAACCATAATTTGAAACGGATTTAGTATTTTTGTATTAGCAAATACTACTAAATATACTCCCCTGGGTACGTAACCCTTTCTTATTAGCTAGGGGTGGAGGATTTGTAAAGTGTCCATCCACAAAGTACAAAGCTGAGCATCATATCTTATCCATTTCCTAATTATGCATGCCGTGCTAATTGAGACACGGAAAATAGCGTCTCCCCATGCATCCTCCTCCAAGAAGCAGCTTCTAGAAAGCAACGACGTCACGGTTGACGAAGCAAAGGTCTGCACTCAAAGACGTACGTACGTCGTCACAGCAGGCCATTCACAGGCCACTCACGTTGACCGAAGAATACTCGTCCGTCCCAGCTGGTCTTCTCTGATTGATTTTTCTAGATACCCGCTGGCCGGCCGGCCGGCCGCTTCACACCACACGGCCTCGCCTCTCTCGCGTACAAATACTCCAGTAGCGAGCGGCGGCAGGCAAGCACAAGCACGCATCGGTTGACCACACGCCGGCCGGCCGGATATCCCCAATTCCCACAGTTCCAATTCCCACGATCACAGCAGGATTCAGAACAGACATGGCGGTGAAGGTGTACGGGTGGACCATCTCGCCGTTCGTGTCGCGGGTGCTGCTGTGCCTGGAGGAGGCCGGCGTCGACTACGAGGTCGTCGCCATGAGCCGCGCCACCGACGACCACCGCCACCCCGACCACCTCGCCAGGAACGTACGTACTGCTACTGCTACGTGCGACCTTCAATTCCAGCCCCTCCATCTCCATCTGGATTATCACTGATCACTGTCTCGATCTCCTGATTGCAGCCGTTCGGGGAGGTGCCGGTGCTTGAGGACGGAGACCTCACCCTCTTTGGTACGCCTGCCATCAAACCAATGAATTCGCTGCATGTTTTAGTTGTTCCGCTGCTAGGATAAAAAAGCTTTAACCGACAGTTACAGTATAATCATAAGGAAATAAATAATAAATGTTCTTGACAATATACATGTTAACATCAAAACAGAGTAAACGTTGCTCTGTTTTGAGCACATGAATTTTTGTATGTTCCAGTGTGTATTTTCTACAAAACTAAATTAATTCCTATGATGAAATTTCTATGTTCAAAAAAGACTCTAAAGGTTCAGGTTTCTCTCTCGGCTCTAACTTTAGTCCCCACATAGCCAAGTAGTGGCGTAGCTTGAATCTAGAGCAAACATAGTCTATCTTAGATGTAAAGCTAAATTATAGAGTGCTCCATATGTCATTTGTCTGATTTTAGAGACCTTATATACTACTCCCTCCATATACACAAAAAAAACTTGACGTTTATGACAGCGACGCGGTCTCCAAAACAACTTTGAACTCTTGTTATTATAAAAATATTTATCTTTGAACTCTTGTTATTATAAAAATATTTATCGAAGAGTGATATATGTATTCTTTTTATGAAAATATTTTTCAATACAAATCTATTCATATAGGTTTCACATTTGCAAACTTAACAACATAAAAGTTATTGATTATTTATATTCTCAATGTTTGACCCAAATTTTGTCCTAAACGTCAAACTTTTTGGGTATGGATGGAGTATGGTTTAACCTTATACTAAATTTTAGGGTTGTCCATTATACCACATGTCTACCTAGATAGCTCCGCCTATGTGTGGCCAAGTGTAATCGTGGATGTCGCTCTTTGGTTGGTACAAAAAAGGCTTTGATTTCACAACTCTCTCGTTTGGCACCTGAACCTTCTTAATTTTTTTTATGGTCACCCCAGACCTTGCTACAATGCCTACAACTACTAAAATACACAACTTAGAATGCGTTCACATGCTCTCTTTTTCATTTCTTTGTACAAGGTATATGCTGCTATCTTTGATTCAAAATATGTCCTTTCTAATCATTGTCGATACCTCATCAAACTCTTAAAACTCAAGCCATCACCATATATAAAATATATATAAAGATTGACAGTGTAATTAAGATACAAGTCACTTAGCTCAACATGATTAATGGTACGTATGGTGGATGGTATGGTAAAAATGTTTTAATTCATTGTTAAAAGAGGGTATTGCAGTTTGCCGCATATCAAACATGCCATTGTGACAGGAACTATGTGTATCCATAAAACATCCTAGCAACATTTTATCCATCACCACAAATTTTTGTAACATATAACGTACATATAATTTTATTCAGAATCCCGCGCAATCGCAAGGCATGTCCTTCGGAAGTACAAGCCAGAACTCCTAGGTGGTAGCCTGGAGCAGACGGCGCTGGTGGACATGTGGGTGGAGGTGGAGGCCCACCAGCTGCAATCGCCGGCAGGTGCCATCGCCGTCGAGTGCATCGTCGCGCCTGTCCTACAAGGCCGCGAGCGCAACCAGGCTATCATCGATGAGAATGTGGAGAAACTAAAGAAAGTGTTGGAGGTGTACGAGGCACAGCTGGTGCAGCGCAAGTACCTCACCGGGGACGTCCTTAGCTTCGCTGACCTGAGTCACTTCACCATCATGCACTATTTCATGGCCACGGGTATGCCACATTGGTCAAGGCACTCCCGCATGTCAACGCTTGGTGGGAGGACCTCGCTGCCCGCCCATCGGCGAAGAAGGTGGCAGAGTTCATGCCGCTTGGCTCCACAGTGCCCAAGAAACAAGAGTGATATAGTGATGCATGTTGTGTAGTTATTAACTACTTTTCCGTGTGTGGCATCTCTTTGTACTTTGTGATACTTCGTATTTATTCGTTTTGTGCTGCTTTTGTCCATGTATAATGTGTATATGTAAATTTAATGTATTTCATCACATTTAGTAATCTGGCTCAACTTCTATGGTTATACGAAATCAAATTATCTTAAGCTCTGTTTGGCCTAAGAATCAAGAGCGACTACAGGAAAGTAATATGGAAAATACTTTATTGATTTTCTAGATATTGGTTTTAATTGTAAGCGATAAGCTCTTCGCTAGGTTTGATCGAATTTATAGACAAATCTGTCAATATTTATGATACCAAAATAATGTCACTGAAGACACCGCTGTAGATGTTGTTATTCTTTCACCATGGATATTATGTCGATATTCGAAACATGTATGTTTTAATTACACTTGGATAAAAATGTTTTAACTCATCTACTACTTCTATGTAGCAAAGACCCACTGGGGAGTTCTCTGCACATGCACCTATGCTACGCGTCATCGGCCCACCCACCCACAACCCCACGTGAGAGTGCAGCAGCCGAACCATCCATCCATCCCTACCCGTATCATCTCTCTTTAAACCTGTAACCCGAAGAGTCACTAACAGCCTTTTTTTTTAATGCCACCACACAGTTCCGATTCATTTCCATGGTCCACTATTTTCCCAAATCATTTAGCATATAAATAGGAGTTATAGTTACCTTTACCTTGACCCTCCACCCCCTCTCTCACGAACCATCTCCACGCAGATCCTTTGCCTCTGCATCGCCACCAGCCAAGCCAGGTCGAGCGGGATTTGGAGGCTGCCATCGTTGTGTATCTTGTGCAGCACGTCGAGAAGGTCCTCGGCGCCCTCACCAGCGCCACCGTCGTCCATTCTCTGCAGGTGCTCCTTGATATATGATGCCATCAAGGATCCCAAACACCATGTCACGGCACTCCTTCGCGCGCCGCACGGTGCCGCTGAGCTTGCCGACGAGGCGGGAGGATGGCCACAGGTCCGCCGGGTTGAACAACTCCGATCCCGAGTGGTGTCCTGTCCGGTGGACTCGGCGGCGTCCTGTCTGTTGACGTGGGGTGGAGGAATTGCAGGGGATCCGTCGCGGCGTGTAGTCGAGGAGGAAGGCTTAGGGGCGGACGGGACGGCGTCGTGCCGGGCGCAGAGGAGCGGCGTCGTGTGGGGGGGGGGCGCAGAGCAGCGGCGCGGAGGAGCGACGGCGCCGTGGAGTTGCGAACTCGCGATCCGCTGCGGGCGTGAGGCGGAGGCTGTGCGGGAGTTGAAGGGATAAGGTTATTTTTTTCCTTTTATTTTCACCCCTGCCTGAATGTGCCTCTCCATAAGGCCAAAAATTTGGAACGGTGGATCTAGGAAAAAATTGGGCTTGTCTATCCAGCACGCATGTGTTTTTTGCCATTTTACCACACATGTGTTTTTTTTTCATAAAAACACACGAATACCATGTAGAAAATCCGTGTGTTTTTATGGCAACTATCACACGAATTTTCCTAGCCAAGCAATCAGCCTAGACATGCACACAAATTAAAAAAAACGTGTGTTTCTTCCTAAAAAAACACATGAATTCCTAAAAAGGGTAAACCGTGTGTTTTTACACAAGTAGCACACAAAAATTCCTAGCACACGATTGTCTACTCTGTTGCAATTGTCCACTTGTTCCAATGGTCCACTTGTATTCTGTAGCCCACAAAAAACATCTCAGCTTACAAACCTCATCAGCTGAATTCTGAATGGGAGACAATAAGCCTGCTAGAATTCTGAATCGCAGTTGAGGCTGCCATACTAGAACAACGACGCCATTCGTTCACTAAACCAATGCCTGCACTCCTCCTGTTACCTCACCTGCACATGGAGCTGCAGTTGCTTCAGATACAATCCAGCCACGTCAAACGTGGAAGCAAACTTATCAATTTGTGCTCCAAAAAAACAAATTATGGTCAAAGTCCAGCACTAACAACTGAACAAACATTTACAAAAGCGAGCGAGAGAGTCGGAGAGTTGTCAGTTTTGACTAACCTTCTTGGAGTTGGTTATTCAGACTTTGCACTGCCTTCATCTTCTCTATCTTGCTCTTCATCCTCCACGCCCAAAAGCAAACAAAACCAACCATCGATGTTTAGCACTAGCACTGATATGAAAATAAAATAAATAAATAAATAAATAAAACTAAGAATGAATCTGAGATATTCTCACTAATATATAGCACTCACACTAGCACTAGCACTGATATTCTCACTCGCACTAGCACTAGCACTGATATTCTCACTAATATATAGCACTCGCACTGATATGAAATAAAACTAAGAATGAATCTGAAACTGAGGTTACATACTTGAAAGAAAAAAAAAGACTGAATCTGAAACTGACGTAACATACTTTACAAAATACTAATTCAGAGGAGACATCATACATACCTGACAAGACTAAAACTGACTAATAATGAAAGTAAATTAAATGGCTAACGCTAAAAACTTACTAACATCATGTCTACTATTGGAAGCTGGAGCTCGCAGCCAACAAATCCATATTCACAGTCAGCACTCTCCTTCCAATAAGTTATTTGCATACAAGTAGCAAATTAACTACGTTTTTGAAATGGTTACCCAACCCATCAAGATATAACCATAAAACAAGATGATAAAATGGGACCAGAACAACTTGGCACAATAGCTGAATCAAATTGGCTCAACAGCTGAATTGCAATCCCCATTTACTCATGCCCAATAACTCTGTGAGGACATAATAATATTATCAAAGGCAGTACATCTTATCTGTCACCTAGACAGAGAAAAGCCTATATATTGTTTGTGGCATTCAGAAATTCAACTTTTCAGTTATTATTTGTAGATGCCCTTCAGTGCACTGAAATACAAACTAGCTGGAAAGTAGACAATTGAAGAGCACTGGAAACTAGTTCAGTATTACGTTTTCTCTCCCTCTTCGTAAGTGTAGCTGGATGCCACGGCAAGTAGATGGCCATCCTTACTGAATGATAGGGCAGCTATGCTTGATGCGTACTTTGAGTACTGCAACCAAAAGTAGGGAAATCATGAATACAAGAAATGTTTCAGACAATAGCATCCTATTGAAACAAAAGCAGCAGTTTCAGTCTTACAACTAAAGCAAAGCAGCAGCTACAGATTTTGTCTGTCCTATGCTCAATGCCTGTAAAGATTTTTAAGTTCTGAATACAACTAAATATAGATAGCAGACTTCTATTGAAAATTCCAATAGCCCACAAAAGCAAAGAACTTACCAGAGCTAAAACTAAGGTACATGTTGTATATTTGGGTAGATTTATCCCTCTTAATGAAACACTGCATGGTCCCATCTCGAGGCCCAGGCTGTAGGCAGAAGAGGAACAACATGAGCTTGTTAGTTTATCCAAATATATGATTAGTATACCAATAC
Source organism: Hyparrhenia diplandra (assembly GCA_015847255.1). NCBI lineage: Eukaryota > Viridiplantae > Streptophyta > Magnoliopsida > Poales > Poaceae > Hyparrhenia > Hyparrhenia diplandra. The sequence continues at coordinate 221,356 of JADLZK010010606.1, read as the reverse complement.
TGAACATGGAATATTGACAATGCTGACAAATCAGGACAGATGCAAATAACATAACTGAATGATTACCTGCTTCAGGAAACAGGAAATGTGATTTTTCTAGAAATCTCTGGGCTCTTGACAATCTCTGTACACATCTCTCTCCATGTTCTGCAGACAGCTGCACAAGCAACTACATGCTTCCTACACAGCCATGTATCCTCACTGGCCTCCAACCTATCAATCACATCTCGAAGTAATTCAGGAGGCAAGCTAGCCCAGCAACTGCTCTGTACCACAGCAATTGGGTCGTGCAGCTCATGGACAGCACCATGAGATCTCCCTCTGCGATTACTCAAGAACCTAACCTCAAATCCCTCCTAGACAAGCTCCCGAAACCATCCCTTACATCACACACAATGCTACGGAATGACATCTACTCCGAAAGGCAAGAACACTGCTGAAGTCCCAGAAAGGGCCTCCTAGATGAAGGCAAGCATCTCCCTTAAACTCAAGACAAGACCTGGAAGATAATAAAGTTAGTCGGCCAGTAACAATTCAAAAAATGCCCCTTGTATAACAAGAAAGTATTGAGTTACCTATATCCATTTGCCATTACATCTACTAACCCACTTTGAGGAAAAATTAAATATAAAAAGGAGCTCATATAGGTAGTGTATTTGGACAATATGGCACACACAGCAACCACAATATATATCAAACCCAACCCATCACATCAGCATAGCCCAAAGAGACACTCCTGCCTAGCACAAGACAACAACTGTTTTCTACTATTAGCAATTTAGCATCCATTTTCGTCATTGTGATTAAACCATCATATACTCTGCTAATTCTATGACAACCTATCATCAAGGGGAAAGCAGTCAAGTTGAAGCCAAAGTCAGCATCACCATCAATAAAGAAGAAACATGTACCTTCCCCTAGTATAGCCAGCACCAACCCACCACCAACAACCTCAAGCTACTAGCCGTACCATCCTGAAAGCAATGACATTTCAGTACAGTTAGTTGGCACAAGTACAAGGACATAAACAAATAAAACAAGGGAAAATACAAGGACATAAACAAGTGACAAGCACAAGCGACATTACAAGGTAAAGAAAAGTACAGTACAAGGGACATTACAAGGGACAATCAAAACAAAATTTGCCTTCGCGTCTCGCCCTCGAGGGCCTATCGGCCCACTCGGCCTCGAAGCGAAAGTGTTACTTTCACAATCCGCCTCCGGCGGGAGGTTCATATAGGGAATCAAGCGATGTCATTTTGTATTATCCTGACTTGTATCGCAAGGTCCCTATTTTTTGGACTATGAGATCTTGTTTCAAACAAATTTTATTTATCACAAGGGACAGGACAGCTAAGACAAACAAGTAGACAGATTGGACAAAGTTTTTTTACTACAAGGGACATGACAGGTGCGAAAAACAAGACGACAACTGCGAAAAACAAGTAACAAGTAAAAATGCCAACCTGAATACCACCGGCCTCAAGATCCTCAACTTCCTTCTTGATCGCAAGAGAAATCTGGTAGCAAGTCTCAAATCTGAAAGATAGGAGAAAGATTAGCAGCTACTTTGATCAGCTAGTAGGAAAAAGTAGCAGAGTATTTGAATGCAAGACATTTATCTTTTTAGGTCAAAATTAGCAGCTACTTAGATCAGCCAAAGAAAAAAAAGACAACAACGTGGCAAATCAGTTCAACAACATCATATTACACATGGTCGCAACAGAATTTGCAGTGCCCGACACTTGCAATTTACATTATAGCCGAACTGCAATTATGTAAGCCTATTTAAAACTTCACTTTAGTTTTTCCCCTAATGCACAATTCAACATCAGAATGAAAATAGGCCATTATGAGAGGGGGTGAACAAAGCTTTTATGGTCCTAAATGCAATTCAAAACCTAAAAATATGGTACAGTAGCTACACAAGAACCGGAGATCTTGAGTTCTTGATCACAATAAAATTCAGTTACAAACTACTAGGGTTCTTTTTTCAGATTAAGAACAACAGATATAGATCAAGCAACTAAGTAGAAAACAAAAATTGCACATGTCAAATACCATAATTGCAGCAACTCATATGTGCAATTTATGCTAATAAAAGTGCAATCTAGAAATAGGCCTGATAATAGATGGCACAAATCACAAGAGAGGAATGCTGTCAAGTTGCAAACATCTTCATATAACAACAACTTCACAATTGATAGATCAGACATAGAGGTTCCAAAATAGGTATTTTCAAAGTAGTTCAGCTGCCCCGAAGGCTCAATTCAGATTCGGACATTGAGTGACAGGATTGATATTTTAAAAGGCAGTGTTTGTCTCTTCTCTCACCTAGAAAAAGAAAAAGCTTAGATATAGCCTAACACAATCAGAAATGAAAAAAGAATAGCTGAATCGTACTCTAATACATTCGGGGAGGAAATGACCTCTAACCTTAGCTCCAAATCAGAACACTCTTGCCGTAAACAAAAATCAGCAGCACAATCTTTTGCTACTTCATTCGATACATTAAGCCGGGGAAGAGCTCAGGGCTCATACTGGAGAGTGAAAAACAAGAAAAAAATATCAGGGCACTAGCACAGTAAAATATTTCTCAGATCCATGAAATCTAATCTCATCAATATTTCTAGGCACACCTGTAGTAAATAATCTCATCAATATTTCTAGGCACACCTGTAGTAAACAAGTATGGAGAAGATACAAAGGTAACCTGTCAATAGATATTTGTTATTAGCATATCCATAGCTTCTATAAGGTTTAAATCCAAACACATCGGTCGTTGAGGCTGCAGCCTTGCGGGCCGCCCTCATCCACTTCAGTTGCGGGTAGTTTTTGCATAATCCATCTATCCATCATTGGTAGGTTCATTGTTGTCCTCATCTTCAGAGGTCATATGATCGGAGAACTCATCATCACTATCACCATTTAGAGACTCCTCCAGAAACAAAGTCATTGCTATCCATGCCTACAGAAATGAGGAATAACAATAAAATCATATTACTATGTAACCATGTCTTTCCCAAGATTACACCCTAGAACTATCCTATGTAACAGATGAAAAGAACAAAAAGATATAACAAGTCTTCAAACCATTTTCAACATGGGACCATATTACTATGGAATTTTAGCTAGGTTAGAAATTAATTCAAGTCACCAAACATATCCATCTTCTTTTCTGAGAAATGAATAGTAACCGATGCATATTACAAATGGTGGTTCAAGCTGAACTCACTTGATTAAGTCAAACTATTTTTAGATTCACTAGTGACAAAGACAACAGGACAAACTCACTCTGAAGCCTGATATAAATAGTACTAGCTGCTTTGTAAATAGACCTGAATGCCTATTGCACGCTAGTTACTACTTACATTTGAGCAAACTAGCTGAACTTGCCCAAAAATAGGAAAAAGACTATTGTCAGGCCCAACAGATTTGAACATGTTTGCACAGATTAATATGACCTCAATATTGTTGTTGGCAAGATTCATAAAGAAATGTAGAACTTTAGAGAAATTGGATAGTTCAAAACCAGATGAATCTGGTCTTGAGAAAATTACCTCAAGATGCCATCCTTGTCACTGTTCCCAAAGAAATTTTTTGATAGCTATTTATAGCGGATTGACCACATTTTCAATTAAAAAGAACCATCTCACCCGTCTCCTAAAAAGAGGAGGTGTTAAGCACAATAATTGAAAGACTAAAAAATAGTAAATATACAGACTCCTTTGAGGCACTTGGCTATACACATTCAGACCCCAATCTAATCCTTAAACAAGAAGGAAATGCACGGCAGCTCACTGTAGAAAGCATCACCACATTGTAAACAGATAATAGTAGGGTGCCAATCATGTAAAATAGACAACAAACTTGAGTCACAAAAGAAGAAGCACAACCGCATCTCCATGTCAAGATAACACATTTGAATAGCTATCCCCGAACCAACCGAAATTCTAAATCTATCATTGTACATTCAATTAGCTACTGAATCTATAGCTATACATATCGAGGAGAAATTGATTCAACATCATGGTTTGGACATGTTCAACGAGGCCTCCCGAGGCGCCGGTGCGTAGTGGAGTTCTAGAGCGGGTAGATAATGTAAAGAGAGGTAGAGGCCGACCTAGAACTTGGGACGGGCGGTTAAGCGAGACCTTAAGGAGTGGAATATCTCCAAGGATTTAGCTTTGGATAGGAGCGCTTGAGGCTAGCTATTAATGTGCCTGAACCATGACTTTGTTTCCTTTTCTATCTACCATAATCTTTATCCTTTATCTTGTGCCTTTCTATGTTCTTTTGTACTGTTTCATATGGGTTTCATCTCTAGCCTACCCCAACTAGCTTGGGACTAAAGGCTATGTTGTTGTTGTTGTTGTTGTTGTTGTTGTACAGATCCACAAATCCAAACATACCATGAACAACCATAGCAATCGCTGAATTGACACTACATCAACCATATATATTTAAAAAACTACTAGTTATTCTCATTGCGCTTGCACAAAATCACTTGAGACATTTGAAGAAATAGCATGCAACAACATGCAACCACGGAGGAGTTCCTACACCCCACAAAAAGTAGGTACCAGATCTATCGAAAGAGCCAAAAATAGAACAAAAAACCCAGAATATGGTGTACAACCTACCAATCATTGCATGCATGTTAACACATACGAGAGGACGGCATCAAGGAACACCATATCCACCACTGTCGCCAGTCCTCATCCCCTCTTCTATTTCCCCTCCCCATAGCATGAATCATCACGGACCTCCCAGACATGATCGAGAGAGAGAGGGGGGTGAATGGAGGGTGAGAGAGAAGACACCTGGGATGCCACAAACCATGTTGCAATCCAACCACTCTCACTATTCCACCGCTACAGCTCAACGCGCATGCCTCGCCAAAACAAGCGGCCTGAAGACAAATTCGCCGACGAGAGAGTGGTCACGACGAATCCATTCGCCGATGCTGCATGCCCGGAACCGCCGACCCCCATCGTTCCCCAGATCTAGAAATCCGAAACAAAAGAGCCCAAATCGGGGAGAGGGAGCCACGAACGAAGCTACCCCGACAATCTCCACCAATATCGGGCCGCAACCGAAGTCTCCAAATCAACGAGGGAGGCGCTCCCGCAAGCCAGGGGCAGCCAGGACAGAGAGGAGCAAAGGGAGGGACAGAGGAAATCGCCGCCCTAGAAGGATTCCATGGAAAATGCAGGCGTCGCTGACGCGAATGAGGGTACCTGCGTCGTCGTCGTCCGTTCTGGCTCTTCCATCTACACCCACATCCATCCCCGCCTTCCGCTTCCATTTCCAAAATACCCCACCCAAAACTCAAGCAAAAGCACAAAAATCAAGGGGGAAGGAAAAAAAAACGAAGCTGGCTGCACCTTCGCCAACCGCCATTGACGGGGAAAGAGGTACTTCGTCGGAGCAAATCGCCGAAACGCCGACGAAATCGCCTCAGGGGCGCCTCCGGCGACAGCCGCTGCGACAAAACACGATGGAGAAGGGGGAAATGAAAAGGTGTGTCAAGACAGCGACCATGAGAAGTGGGACCTCCGGGACAGAGACACACACAGGACATAGGATCGATGCTCGCACGATATTGATCCAACGGACAAAAAAATCGTGTGACAACAGACAATGAAACACACGTGTGTCATTTAGCAAATCTGAAAAAAATTTCATTTGGCCGGGTTGAGACTAATGTACTATGAGCTCTCTTTGTCTTGGTTAGAAAAATCAATGGAACAAAAAAATTGTAATAGTTTTTTACAACCCGGGTGGCTTTTCTTCCTGCACAAATTTTTTTATATGTATCAAAATTTAGACATGACTCTAACAACTAAGGAAAAGAAAGATCCAAGATTAAGATGATGTCTCTTTTAGTTTATTATTGAAATTATTTTAAATTCCTCTTACCTAGATTAAATTTATTATTGCATCCCCGCAACAACGCGAGGGAATTCACCTAGTATATTAAATTAAAGAGGCTATTGCACAGTTTGCCGCATATCAAAAGGTGTCATGATTTCAGAAACCTGACCAGCTTTGTTTGTGCCCTTTTGAACGCCATGTAAACATGGCAATTCGATCGTTTCACTATATCACACCCGGTCCTTACGTGACCATGACAACCTTTTTTTTTTTTTTTTTTGCCTCATCAATTATATATAGAAGAAAGATACAAGTGTTTCCACGATGATATTGCAAAAGAAGCTAATGGCCTTAATCAACATTTACTGACAAGTGAAGTTCAAAAAAAAAAACATTTACTGACCAGTGGGAAAAGAGGAATAGGCTAGCAAAAAGAGAGCTATATATATGAGTGAACGTTACAGAAAGATGGCATTTTTAAAATTCCATGGCCTAATTCTCATTAGTGTAAGCATTGACAAATAATTACATAACATGGTCCCTATGCATGTTAGACCATAGATAAGTGTGAGCAAACATGGAACAATTTTATATGTGGAGTCAAGTAGCACAAAACATCAGGCACTTCTCCACATATATATTGTTCTTGAGTTTTAGTGACTAGTCATCAAGCTTGACGTTGAGAACTGATTCATTGTCCATGTTGACGATTGTGGTCCACTGGGCGTGCCAAGAAGTGTGTCAAACGCAAAAGATTGCTCCACATGTAGAGCCAGGGTCGAGACCGATAGGCATGCCAGACAATTTGACACGTAATTGACAACGGAGAGGAAACATATCAGTAATTTAGTATGGAATATGCCGATTTTTTTGCCGGACAGTTCCAATATGTGGTAGAAGAGCTGATGAATAAATGCTACCGACTAGAGATCGGATATCCCGCATGCTCATGATGTAGAAAGATGTTAACAAGCGTGATCAGCAATTCCACAAGTGTAAACAGTATGAGTCGGCTAAACTTATGTATAGTAATAGCAAAGCACAAACAACAGAAAAACAGGTAAAAGCATAGTCATGATAAGAGCATAGAATCGGCTAAACAACCGGGTACTGATGTAAAAAGGTTACAACATGCAATAGTCGATCGTTAAGCATGAATAGACCTGTATAAGCCCATCAAACCTATTAGCTCGAGGAGAAGGCACTTAAACATTGAGGATAATGAACTCTCGCGCCCTATGTGATAGTGGCCTAGAGGAATACATTGAGCACCTTTTCTTTGAATACCCGTTTGCTAGACAATGTTGGAAGTCATCAACTTCACTGGGGACACTAGCTTGCCAATGATGGAGCGCTTTGGAGATGGCTAACAATATTTTTACATAAAAAAAGTGATCTTAAATCATATGCGATCCTTACAGAATTCACATGTCAAGTCTACTAGAGGGAGTTCGTGTCTACTCCCGGATGCTTCGATCTCCCTCGACCAAAACCATACTATGTATAGAAATGCAGGTCTTGGTGTTTTTCTTGTAGGTCAGGATTCAAACAGAGTTTTAATGTCTTGCATAAAGGCATTCATGAGGCGAGTCCCATCGGTGTTCACGGCGAAGCGTGCAACACTTTCTCTTGCAGGAACGGTGCTCAACAAGATCAACATTACCTATTAAAATTGGTAAACCACATTTCTCTCTGACAACCAGCTCTTGGTGAACCACATTAATGCAGACAATGATGGCGATATTCCCAGATGGGATTCAAGATTTTACACGCACACTTTTTGGAACATGGCGCAGGGGAGAGCTTTCAATGTATACAAAATTTCTAGGACACAAAACACTTCGGCTCATATTCTTGCAGGGACAGGCTAGGATTTTTGGCATATGTAGACTCGGATCCAGTTGTAAATTGTCATTGTCCTTCTCATATCTCGAGCTGTCCAATTAGGACAACTCTTGACCATGTAAAGTGGGCAAATCCTACCCACATAACAACGCTTTGTTGTTAAGTAATATATCATGCTTGTTATAAAAAAAAACAGTGGGGTCACTGGGTTGATATATAACCGTGATAGAGACAACAGATTAAACAATTAAAATCAAATCTACTCATACTTGACCAAATCATGAATACACGCTCTGATTGTTGAAGCACGACCAATCGGCTAAGCAACTAAGTGTAAGTATAATATGCAATCAAGGGTCATATGCTTGACCGTAAGCATATATACTTGCTAGCTAATGGTTTCCAATCTATAGTGTTGGTGTCGCCGGGGGTCGATATAGCCACAATAACCGTTCTAGACCAGATTCCATCAACTAACAAGTCTACACACCACCAAACATGTCTTGACCACATGTTGAGATTGAATAAAGCGGGCGATCTAGCCGGATCCATCGTCAAAACAAGGATTAATCATAGTAGAGCACAAAGACGATAGATTAAGGGCACTCACAATGCAGACTCTATCATATAGTCTAAAACCATTTATTACATTGGGTACTTGTGGACTTGGAGTCTAAATAAGACTTGGAGTCTTGGTTTTTTTCCATAAATGTACTTTGCCACATCAGCGCCACATCATCAAAATGCAATAAATATGATGGTAATAAATAAGCTTAGAGTCTATGATAGAGTCTCACACCGTGAGTGCTCTAAAAATATATGATGCCAATCTATCTTAATCTTAATCAGGCAGAGGGTGATTTTGCTATAAATAGTAAAGAACTGGATGTAACAAAATCGATGACTAGCAGCAAATCACTAAAAACAGCAAGCAAGACTTACTAATCTTAATAGATTTAGATAACTATGCATCCATGTATATACTTTTATGCATGGTGGCAATAGCGCATCTGTTTAATTTGAGATAGTTTTTAAATATTAATTGTGCTAGAAATGGATAATAACTTGAAACATATATACTATGATATCATAATGATGCCAAAAGGCTCTAGCACTCACAAATGCAGACTTCACTATAGAGTCTATCCCTATTAATGGTACTGCCACGTAAGTATTTTGCTGATGTGGCAAACAATTTAATGAGGAAAGAGAGGCTGAAACGAAGAAACGACGTCTAAGTTAGACTCGACGTCTACGCACAAAACGAGGCCACCGGTCTCGCTTCATGGATCCCATGCGACATGCTGCGTCCACAGCGCTTGCACATGCGACATCCACATCATTTTCTATACTTAGCTATTGGCTAATCTTAGCTATGATAGTCCGCAGAGATCCCGATATAGGAGAGAAATTGAGTGGTTGATTTTTATTTAGACTCTATACAAACAAAACTGCATTGGAAAGAAGAGTCTTGTTACGATATCCAAGATCATGGACTCTATAGGTAGAGTCTGCCTTTGTGAGTGCCCTAAGCTTATTTCTATACTTAGCATGGGCTCTTGTGACACTCCTCGGGTCTGGGTGAATTCTACTCCTCGTGGGATTGGATATTTGTTTGATACAAATTTAGAGGTTACTTTATATTGTTTTTATATTAGCATTGATGGGTAATTTTTGGGAAAAAAAGGAATAAATCTAATGGCTATGATGTTTAGAGTCTACCCAATTGATAGATGGATCCCCCCTCTTTTTTTTTTTTTAGGAATTATTTATTTTTTTAGCGCGTATGGGGAGGATTTCCGTGGAGCCTCCTTAGGGCCTTAATAGGTATAATATTAAGATTGGTCATGAGAAAGGTGCTACCAACGTAACAACTAATGCTAACTCCAGCAGCAAGATTTCAAAGAATCTGAAAAAGTTAATGCGTTGTGTCATAAGATTTCTTCGAGCTTTACGAAGCTGGCAAATGAAGAAACTACTGTCCCTTGAATTATATATGTCGGAAACAACTGTTCTCTTGCGTAGAATTGATCAAGTTTTCATCTTTGACCTAGGCCCTTGAATTATATATATAGGAAACAACTGCTTTCTTGCAGAGAATTGATCATTTTCATATTTGACTTAAAAAGTGTCCGCAATGGTGCTACCTACATAGTTAGCTGACATGGAGGCGAGAGATAAAAAATAATAACTATTTTATATTTTCTTGTTCTACTGAACCCATATGCTTCTCTCTTAGATTTTTGGAATATGTGAAGTAGATAGCTAGGTTATTTTTTTCATCGCTAGTGACTATTCTCTCTCCTACTTTTTTCCTTTCCACATCATAATAGCCAGTCCTCTTAATGAAAAACGGGTGAACGGCCCGATCGAGAAAAAAAAATCATAATAGCCAGTCATTACGGACGCCCTAATAAGACGAGTCCATCTAGTTGGATTCTTGTCACAGCCGCCTTGCAGCCGGCGCGGCAGCGGGGACGGCGCTAGTGGTGGCGGTCTGCGCGTGCACGTTAGGGTGAGGGAGAGAGGGAGCCCGAAGGCGTAAGGCTGTTGGGTGTTACCACTTCATTTTTCCGATTAAGATTCAACCGATTACTAGTCTAAGGGAGACTTGCACGCTAAGAAATATTTAGGAGGTTTTCTTATAGACCGAATACCTCTTGACAAAGCACCCTATTTCTTTCCTAAATATTTATTCCCTAATATTATTTTTAGTAAATATTGATGATGATGATGGCAGGCAACGGCGCGGGGCGGCCTCGGCCCATGGGTTGTGAACCATTTCGAGTTGCTATATCTCTTTCACAAGAAAAATAATCAACATTTCTTGCAACGTGTAGACTCTTGGATCATCATCTAAGGATGGGATCTGTCATCATACATATAAAGTGTTAGCTAGCACAATTTACCACAGCAAAGTAGAGACAATTGACAAAAGACGGTGGTCTTGCACAAAGGATAAGATACAAATTTAAATAATTTTATCATAACAAACAAGAGACAATGAACATTTTTTTTTCTATGAAAAACAAAGACAAAAAAGGGTACAGGCTCACAAACGTCGCAAGATTTTTTTTTTTTTTTTTCGCGGTGGTCGCCTCGCGTGCGATCGCGCGCGGTGGTCGCTGTCGTGACACGCGCGCGAGTGAGTGCTGGTACAGGCTCACAACGTCGCAAGATTCTTTTTTCAAATTTCTTTCAACCGATAGATTGGAAAGGTGCATTAATATATCTTTTTGCTGTTGGGTTCGGTTCTCTCCATGAGGCAATGACATCAGATTAAACTATAGCTACATGTATACTCTCTCCGTCCTACTGAGTTTGTCACCCAGATTCCGTACCATCTTTTTCGATGCTTCGTCTTATTCAAATTTTTTACACAAATATAATTTATTTTGTTGTGACTTATTTTATCAACAAAGATACTTGAATATTGATTATTTTTTATGATTTATATAAATATTTTAAATAAGACGGATGATCAAAGATGAAGTTCAAAAGTTAAAAACGACAAACTCTATGGGACAGAGAGAGTAGCTACATGTCCTCTTTTTCTTTTGACATCAGCTACATTTCCTCATTACTGCCTTATTCAGGTGCTGCTGGTTATCACGTCAAAACTTGCAATGATTGTTTAATCTTTGGACTCAGATTATTTATTTGGTTGGTGGAGTTTTGATCTGTTCCAACGCACGGGATTTTTCTCAAATTTTAGCCTTTTTTTCAAAACATTTTTTCAAATCTATCCCTAGTTTGAATCAATTTACATCAGGTATCCCTTTTCTCGCGCCAAACGTGTCGGCGTGACATTTGCACATGTCGCGCCGATGCATGTGGCGCGACGTGTGCCTCCACGTTGGCGCCGGGCGGCGTTGACCGTTGGCGGGCGTGGATGGGTGTGGGTCCGCGTCGCCCACATGCATGCGGCGCGACCCCATATGTCGCGCCCGATGCGTTGGGCGCGACGGGCCCGTTAAGGTGTTCGTTTGGGCCTCGTCGAAAACCGCTGTGGACCCACCATGTCGCGCCGGATGCTTTGGCGCGACGAAATGGTATAAATACCCCGATCGATCTACTTTTTGTCCCCATCTCTTCCCCCCACTCACTTTTCCGGGAGGACCGAAGGGGACCCTTCAGTGAGTGCTTTGGAGGCTTGTTTGCTCTTTTTCTCTCCCCCAAATGCTTCCAATTGTCTAGTTTGTTTGCTAGTTGATTTTGTTTGTGTTATCTAGCTTGCTAATTGCACTATCTAGCTTGCTAATTTTCTTTTCATTTGGTGGAATTGTACACTTGAAAGCGAACCCTAACTCTCATCATTTGAATGAAATTTTGCATACATGAATGTTAGTTTGTTTGATGGATTTATTGTTGTATGAATATTTGACCATGTATTATGGGTTGCTTAGGGTTTATGTAGAATTGCTTGTTTTCAAAAATTTGGTTCACATGTTAGGGTTCGACTAGGATGTTGAACCATGTATGGAGATTAGTTTGCTCTCTGCTTGTCCATATATTATGGAAATTTTGTAACAATTGGAAGATATGTAACAAATACATGGTTTGTCATATGTGTTGCACTTTTTGTGTAATATTTTTCATTTTGCCGGTTTTTTGCTAGGTGTGATGGACTTGTCCTGTTAGGTCACCATCCTGAGGACCATGATGGGAGGGGTCCATTCCCAAAGAGTGTGGGCGGCGCCGACTTGTCACTTGTGGGTTGCCGGCCAATGTGAAGCGATCCGGTGCATCCTTTGTCCGCCGGGCGTGCTTTTTTCATTGCCCGGCCACGGCGTGGTACCTCGCTAGATAGTTGGATAGACGGATGCAAGTTCTATCAGTGGATCGACGGTGAAGAATGGGTGGATCATTCCATCATGTTTTTCCTTATGACCCTTGGAAGACCGTTCCGCTTGGTCGGTTCAAGCGGTGGGTGCCTCCGCCTTTGAACCCACCCGAAATGACCCGAAGCGGAGAAGGTTGATGCTTTACCGCACCATCTAGAAAATCCTCCAACATGCCATTGTGGGGAGCCGGCGCGTTCCTCAAGTTCCTAGCCCGACGGTTTTGTTTACCCCCTTTCTATTGGTGTGGTCAGCGCGATTATGTAAGTGGTGTTTGGATGCACGTTCTTTGTGATTTTATAAGTGTTGTGCATACTGTAACCTTGCACCTCATATGTTGTCTATTTTAGGGAGGTTTTCCAGCTTGCGACTTTGAGGAGTATAACTATGGACCAAAATCCGCATGGCCTAACGAGAGGTTGCAAGAAGAGTATTCAAATGGACGCATGCCATGGCCATGCCTTGGTCTTCCGGAGAAGAAGTGCAAGTGCGGCATCAAGGCCCTTGAAGGAGTTGTCCCCCTCGAGCTTGGGATTGGTTACTACCGTGGCAATGCTTATGGAGGGCCAAATCAGTTTTTGTGAGTATAATGAACTTGTGCCTTGCATGCGTAATTTACCGCATGGTGGCAATGCATAACGTGGTAATTTTTTGTTTATGTTTCTCTTAGGCTTTGGAAAGACTTGTGATTGGGAGGATTTCCCTGGTCGTGGTGAGGTTATGGCCAATTTATTTACTCCCAAATTCAAGTCCCCTTTGGAGAGGAAAAGGATGATTATGAGAAGACAAAAGTTGAAGAGAGAAGTGGCTAGGAAAGGCGGTGTTGAAAGACACGGTTATAACACATGGAACATGATCGGGGAAGACTTTTGTAGAGCTAAAGGAAAGACCATTAGTCCTTACCATCGCATGTTTATGGGCGACGAGCTCCTTGGTATTGGCGGGGAAAACAAGGAACACTACGACCGCCTCGAGAGCGGAGGAAAGGAGGGAGATTCATGAGACACTTGAGTGGGTTCGGGGAACGTGAACATGAGCGTGAACTTACCCACAATGCCTTGATACACGCGAGCTTTGTGAGCATTTCTTGTTCTTGGAAAACTCGTTTTTACATTTCCTTACATCTTCATGTCGTTGTAATGTTGACATGTTTCTTTCTCATAGTTCCTTCGCCAACACAAGAGGACGAGGGTACCGAAGACGAGGGCAAAGAGGTGCACGACGCGGACAAGGGTAACGAGGACGAGGGCAAAGAGGTGCACGACGAGGACAACGGTAACGAGGACGATGGCAAGGACATGCACGACCAGGACAAGGAGAACGCCCATTGGGATGATTGGAATGACTCCGACTACGGTAATGATTGGAATGAGACTTACTTTGTGGACGATGATGATTTCTCTTGGCCTTGAATTAGCTCTGAGAACGACCATGTGGTGGATGATGCATGATTTTGGGAGGCCTTCACTTAGCTACACTTTTGTGCGAACCATTAAGTGTAAGATGCATGGACCATTTAATTGTGGTTGAACCACTTGTGCAACTCATTGTAGTGACCCTTTAATTGTAGTTGAACCACTTGTGTAACTTATTGGCATGGTGATGTTGATGTTGTCATTTCAATCCTTGTACTTCGTGTTTGTTCATGAAACTCAACAACAAACAACATTTCTTACTCCGGCAATAATAAAAGACCAACACCGTACATAGTTGTTGATTAAACATTCAGTCAACTAGCTAGGTAGGCACTTCATTTTCGAAACATGGTTCAATACAATTACTACAGATACAACTACTTGCGAACATAGTTTCGTACATGGTTCATTTGAAATAGAATACACATTGATACAACTACTGCCGTCGTTCGGCCCCAATCCTCCTCCTGATATTAGTCCGTCCAGTGGCCCAATCCTCCGCATCTTAAATCGGGCGTGTCCCAATCCTCCGGATATTCGTATCCACGGAGTGGTACAAGAGCCTAAAATGTAGCCATCATATGGTTTGTCTTCATCCGTGTCCGATTCCTCCGTTGCATAATCGTCACTTTGGGTAGCACAAGAGCCTGAAACATAGGCCTCATATTCTTTGTTGTGAGTTGCATGAACCTCATCTGCTAGCTTCGAAGCCTCCTCCCAGAAGTGGTCCTCACTGCACTCCTGCAAATCTGCTAGCTTCGATGCCTCCTCCCAGAAGTGGTTCTCGTTGTCCTCCTGCATGGGATTCGAAACCGGAACAAAGTCGAGGGCATGTAGTATCCGATTAAAGACAGTTTTAACACGGGGGCACGACGGCAACTCCCGCACTGCAACAGTGTCCTCCCGGGGCACTTGAGGCACCGTTGGAGCACTGTCCGGCTCCACGTTAGGCACCGCGGGGACGGTGTCCTCCTGCACGTGAGGCTCTGTGGGGACTTGCTGCGGGGCTTGTTGTTGGGCTTTCAAGCTAGCCTCAGCTAGGGCTATGAGCTCATCCAACCGTGAGGTGTCCTCGCCACCATCGTCATTTTCAGCCTGCATCTGAGCCTTGACCCACTCATCCTTGGCACGGCGCGCATGCTCGAGCTTCCTCTCCCTCTCAGCACTCTGAGCAAGAGCTATCCTCCTTTCCTCTTCCTCCCTGCACGCCTTCTGATCAGCCGCTTCCTTCATCTTCTCCTCGGACCTACGTTGAAACCATGCCCTAAACTCCTTCTGGCCTTCCAAGAATTTCTTGTGTTCCTCACTGACCTCAAGGTCGATCCACTGCATAAAATCGCAGAGTGGAGGTGGGGTCTGCAACACAAACAATTGTCAGGAAGGTAATATATACTCATGAAACAAAGAAATGAAAACAAATATACTCACCATGAAACTGCGGTGTTGTTTTGGCCCTGGCTCTCATTGATAATTGGCACACATCCAATACTTCCGCATGTAGGTTTCCTCATCATCTTCATCCCATTCAACTTTGCATGGATCACCACACCAACAGTTGGGCACCGGTTCACCCTGGGATAGGTTTATGGACATAGGGATCCTAAGCGGCGTCAAGTAGGGATTGAAGGCCTTCTTTTACCTCGCCTCGGCATGCGACAAGGGTAGCTACGAAACATTCAAACATTGAAAGGAGTTACTAATTATTTGTAATGGTAATTTACATTTGCAAGAAATCACACCATTGTATTTTCTTTCAAATCACACCAACCTCATTTGTAATGGTAATTTGCAAGATAACCACGTGCCATGCATAATATACTAATGGGGATACTAATTAACATTATAACCATGACTAAATATACTAATGCGCATACTAATTAACAATATAAGCACGTGCCGTGCACAATACACTAGGAATTGAAAAAAAGAAAAACAAATCCAAAGCACTTACATAATCCACAAGGAGGTGGGAGGACTTGGGGGCTTGGAGAAGCCTTGAGGTGTTGGGTGGAGGATGAGGGGTGGCTTGGGAGGGAGGAGGAGCCTTGGAGCGGTGTGAGGGGAGGAGGAGGGGGGCTAGGAGGGGTGGGGGTACTTGGGGAGGGAGGAGGAGGGGGGTTTGGGGGGCTTTGGAGGTGGGATGGGGAGGTTGGGCGGCGGCCACCACGGTGGTGGTGGCGGATCTGATCGAGGGAGATAGGGAGAGGGGGGGGGGAGAGAATGGTGTCGGAGGAAGAAGAAGCGGACTTTATGGACGCGACGTCGCGCCAGACCCTGTCACGACAATGGCGCATCAAATCATCGAAGCTAGGAGGTCTACCAAAAAAATGAACTTGTTCATGCATGTTCTCAAAGTTGCCATCCCCTCTAACTTTGCCACCAAAATAAAACCGCACTAAACGGTCCATCTACAAATTATTCGAAAATAAAAGCTATAAGTAAAACAACCATATTGCCAATATATATTAGAAACAAACTCAACACCTCTATGCAGCCAACAACTACATTCCATTAATTTTATTAAGGATAAAAAAATGCATTACTTAGTTATTAGTATTAACTAAAAAAAAGAATGCATTAATTAGTTATACATCTAAACAAGAATGCATTAATTAGTTATATATTAAAAAAATGCATTAATTTCTAATCTACATAAAATCCACAATCTATCAATTAAAGATTCAATCAATGACCATTTCATATTAACCAAAATCCTACCATGCAAAACAATAAAGCTATAAGTAAAACAACCATATTGCCAATATACATTAGAAACAAACTCAACACCTCCATGCAAAAAAGAACTTTATTCATGAAAAATCTAATCTAGGTGAAATCTACGGCAAAAACATATCCTAAAACGTTTCCACGCACCACATTTGCATCAATAAACGACCCAATCACTTATAATTTCACATTGGAAAATATAAATAATATCAAACCCTAAACCTCCATACATGCATCAATGAACTAGTTTCATGCAACTCAATCTCTACCTCAAATCCATGACCAAAACCAATCCTAAACCGATTCTACGAACCACATTTTACCAATTAACGATTCAATCAAGAACAATTTCATATTGACAACCCTAAACCATCGAAAGAAGGAAGAGGAGAGAAAGAACTAGTACCTAACCCAGTTTTGGAGAGGAAGAGGGGGCTGCCCGCCTAGCTCCGGCCAGGGTCGGGCGGCGCCGCCGCCGAGAACAGCCCAGGCGGCCTCTTGCCGGCCGCCGCCGCTCTAGGGCCGGCCCACGTGTCCGCCGCCCTCCAAATCCCGCCCGGCGGTGGAGGAGGCTGGGTGCGGGCGGCCGGCGGTGGAGGAGGGCCGGTGCGGCGGCCGGCGGTGGAGGAGGGATCTGGCGGTGAGCGGCGGGGCGTCGGGCGGCGCCCGTTCGGGGCGGAGAAGGAAGGAAGAAAGAGAGAGAGAGAGAAAATTCGGGCCGGTGGATACCTATTCGGTCACGTCGCGCCAAAGCATCTGCGCAGCGACATCGTGGGACCCACGCACTTTGGGGTCGGCCCAAACCGAACCCCTAACGGGCGCGCCCGGCCTATCGAGCGCGACGCCACGGTCGCGCCCCGCATGCGTGGCGCGACTCCACAGGACCCCACCGGCCCACGCGCCGGCCGGTCAACACCGCAGCCGGCGTGGTAGGCACGTCGCGCCACATGCATAGGCGCGGCGTGTGTGTAAATGTCACGCCGTAGCATCTGGCGCGAAAAAGGGGATACCTAGCGTAATTTGATTCAAACTAGGGATGGATTTGAAAAATGATTTAAAAAAGGGCTAAATTTTGAAAAAAATCCAACGCACGGGCATATGACTACATGCATATGTTGTGGATATTCTGTGAATATTTCTGGAGTGTCAGATCGACCTATTAAGCTAGCTAGTGACAGTAATATTGATAATTGCGTGCGTGGTTGTTGCCAATTTTTTTAAGATAAATGCCATGAAAGATTGGAAAAGGCATTACAAGCGTGCCCTTTTCACCACACCAAACAAAGAGTACAATTTACTGACTACTTCCGTCAGTTGGCAACCTCCTTAAGACATCTGATCACCACACCAAACAAAGAGTACAATTATATATCTGACCACTTGAACGGAAAACATGTTCACAGAAACAGTTTATTAGGAAGAGGGCGCGCAGCATAACTTTGGACTAGTTCTATACCTCTGACCTAGAACTCTAGACCTCTCCACAACCACAAGCATCTACCAGCACGGAGCGAGTACATACATGAACAGATTTCTTCCGCCTCCGGGGCACTGGAGTTCGTTTTCCATTGACGATTAAGTCCCTGCATATATGCGCCCCTGTGTGCGTGAGTTGGGTTGGTAGCGTGCGGTAGTCGATTCGAGCCAAAGCTTTGCTTCTCCTTTGATTTGTCGCCTACTTATTTGCCACAAAAAGGTGTAGGCATCTACAGAATGCATAATACTCCCTCCATCGATCCCCAAATTGTAAGTTATTCTAAGAATTTAGAAGAGTCCAAGCATATCAAAGCAACTCATGCATTTCTTAGAGGTGTTAATACTCATAACTTGCCCTAGAAATCCATGGATACAAAGTTGTCGATACATTTAGCATCTTTGGTTGAGTTAGTTTTCTTCTTATAAACCTTTTTTTTAGACCACGTCAGCTTTATATTGTAGGCTAAAATCAAAACTCTAAAAAACTTTATTTATCTTGTAAACTCAAAATCTAGCATGTATCTTGAAGATGAAATTGTGCCAAATAAGGCCATAGTAGCATATCCTACTATTTTTTTTTTATGGAGGAAAAACCCAGCTTTTTGTAAAGCCCAAAGTGGTAACACATCGTTTTCTTATATGAAGAAACAAAACAGGAAAAAAGACACATATGAACTGGGAACACCAGTGTTTTCAAGAGAGGCACATGTTCAGAAACTAAAAGCTGATGATTAAAGGGCTCCTTCAATCTCCATCTCAGAGTCGCTCTCCAAAAAGTCTTCCACTCATGTCCTCGTCCTATGGACTTTTTCTTCTAGGTACGACCTAGAGTTCCTTCGCTTCAATTCAACAACGCGTGCCATTTCTGTAGAAAAGTAAAAATTTTCTGAAAAACTTGACGCCCTCGAAAATTTCTTTTCTATCCCCATCTTGTTTTCTAACATTCCACGGCCCAGAGAATGATAGCAAAGATAAAGAGTTTAATACGGTAGTCATGTCATCCCCACTTGGGTTTCATATCGCCACCGCAATGTCGATACTGATTACCCCTTTACCGTGTGTTTGGTTGAAGGGATGGGTCGAACCCATCCGGGTCGGACCCCTTTTCCGATCTGTTTGGATGAGTGGAGGAGGGAGGCGGAGCGGCTCCCGGCGTCATATTCGGCTGAAGATGCGGGTTCACTCTGCCCCTCAGATTTGAGGACGGAGCCGACCCGGGTGGGTTCCGTTGACGCCGCTTTTCTCCGTCCGCGCGCCACTCATCCTCGCCCATCCGATCCGTCGGCGCCTACGGCGGAGTTTCGCCCGTGGCTGCAGCTCGCGCGCGGCGGCGGCTCTCACCGCGCGGCTGCTTGCGCGCCCTCGGCGTGGCGGCTCTCGCATGCGGGCTATTTCGGCGTGCCCGCGGCGGATACGGTGCTTCGCGCCCGGGCAGAAACGCGCCCATGGCGAGCTTCGCCTCAGCGCGGGCGGCTGCGCCAGCATGGCCAGCTTCGCCAGCAACGGCGCTCGCGGGCGACCCTGCCTCGCCCGTCCCCGTTCCAGCGCCGGCGGAGGCCTCGCCGCTGACGGCGACGGCGGCGTTGCTGTATGAAGGGAAAGGAAGAAGAGCGAAAATTTAATTTAGTTTCTCTTGCAGGGTTCCCCGATGTAAAAACACCAAAGAGGAATATTTGCTCATATAGGCTTCGCTAATTTCTAAATAGTCGAGGGGTCCTGATGCAAAATCGCCTCTCTACCGGTGTTAGAGTGCCGTTCGACCGAATTGTCTGTTCCTCCAACCAAACAACGGATGGAGTCACTCCATCCCAAAAAAATTAGAGCCGCAACCAAACACCGGGATGAGTTCGACCCAACCCAAAAACACAGGTTGGATCCAACCCAACCCTGAACTAAACACACGGTTATAGAATTGTGGCCCTTGATTACCTTTACATTGCAAAAACAAATTATTTTTAAAATCACCTCCATCCCCACTCCCGTTACTTCTGATTTATGATAGTTTATCTTGAGCCCTGAAATCCACTCAAAGCAATATGAAGAATTTCAAGTTTAGGATGGCCCAGTCATCATACTCTATAAACAATATTGTGTCATCTACATATTGTAAATGAGGCCTCCTGCAATTAGATTGGATACCACCGCACTTGATGTTCCCTTTTTCTTTTGCCTTGTCAGGGATATGTGCCAAAGCATCTCCAACCAGACTGAACAAAATTGAGACAAAGGATCACCTTCATTACCGGATTCGACGGCTTTGCCGAGGGTCACGGACACTCAGCAAAAGGCTGATATACACTTGGCAAAGGTTTTGCCAGTGCCCAGAAAACACTCGGCAAAGAAAAGTGCCTAATTCAATTAATTAGTTATATATAGCAAATAAATTAAAAAATGCATCGAATTTTTACAAGGAGTAACACATGTGGTATGTGGAGAGGACAAAAAGTTTGGAGACATATAGGTAAAAAATATATTTTCCTTTGCCGAGTGTTATGTCCTGACACTCGGCAAAGGAAACATGTGTCGAGTTCTCTGAACCGTGCGAGTGTTGGCTCCACGCGGCAAAGAGCTGATGCCGACAGGGGTTGGCGCCGGGGTGCCTTTGCCTAGTGCTGACGTTAGGCACCGACACTCTCGAAAAAGTGCTTCTTTGCCGTGTTGGAGCTTTGCTAAAATGTCCTCTTTCTGGCACTCGGCATAGCGCTTCTTTGGCTAGTGCCCGACAGAAAAACACTCGCCAAAGAACGCGGCACTCAGCAAAGGTCCCATTTCGGTAGTGTTTGTCTTAGAACCCTTCTAGTAACAAAGTATGGCTCATTTTCCCCATTGATGTTAATGCATACCTTGCCCCCTATTATAGTACTCATGATCCATTCTAAGCTTATCACCAAAGCCTTTTCTGATTAGCATCTCCTCCACAAAGGTCCATTTCACACTATCATAGGCCTTTTCAAAGTTATAATCTTCATCACTATACCTTTTTGTTTCTTCCTTCTCATCTCATGTAAAGCCATGGGCCTGGTGCAATGTTCTCTTTCATATCAAAGATGTTCTGACTTCTTCCTCGATCTGTAATTTGTAGTCAAATCCAAATTATCACCCTCAGTCAATCTTCCATATTATCCTACTATTATTATTGAAGAATTTCCATTCACCTGTCGCTGGGCTGCTCCTATATAAGCACACCTATATCTATCTCCCCATGCATTGGCTCATCTATCGGTAGAGATAGGTCGATTTATAACCGAGCTCTCTCACAATTATTACACACGCAGACACCGTGCATGCATATGGCTTGCAGCAAGTCAGGAGTCGGAAGCTTACAGCTCCTACCAAAGAGTAGGGCGATGTACATCCTGATCGCCTGTGTTGCTCTACTAGGGGCCGTGCTTCTGCAGCTGCCGGCCGTGGTCGTCGCCGGTGACGGCGCCACGCACCACCTACACTTCTACATGCACGAGAAAGACGCCGGCCCCAACAGCACTGCCCTGTTGGTCGTGAACTGCACGGGCCCGCCGCTGCCGGCTGGGAGGGGTTCGTATGGCTGCTTCGGGGACACGAGGGTGGTGGACGACGTGCTGACGGCGGAGCCGAACCAGACGTCCCCGGTGGTGGGGCGCGTGCAGGGGCTGCACGTGATGGCGTCCCAGCAGGAGTCGGTGGTACACATGTCCGTGACCCTGGTGCTCACGGACTACCCACCTTACACCGCCGGGAGCACGCTGGTCGTGGTTGGCCGGAACGAGCTCAACGCTCCGGTGCGCGAGCTGCCGGTGGTCGGCGGCACCGGCAGCTTCCGCATGGCGGCGGGCTACGTCCTCTTCAAGACAAAGAGCTGGAGCAGCGACTACCACGACGTCGTCCTCGAGGTCGACGTCTTCCTGCGCACCTGATCAGAATTCACATCGATCAATGATTCAATGGAGATGGAGCCGGCCGGCCTGTCACCGACGATCGACGACGACCTTGCCGGGATCCATGGCATGCATCCATCTGTCGTTCTTTCTTAATTAGTTTCATTACACGTTCCATGCTAGCTTACTGAATGCTGATGGACGTGCCCTTACGTACGTCTTGCATGCGCACGCCCAAGTAAAATGGAACTCTTACTTTTTGTATTTTTAAATTTGCTCTGAATTTTTTAAGTGAATAAGTGCTTGGATGGACGCCATGCCTTGTGTGCAAGCTATCTGTTGTAATTGTTTGCTCTCTTTGTAACATTTAAATGAACATTATCCTTAATTTCTAGTTTATTAGAATATCCGGTCGGTTAAGATACTTGGTGTATACGTGATTGATTGTCTTCCAAAGTTATAGATTCGGATCCATAGAATATTTCCTAGTTTGTTGTTTTCTTGTGTTGTAAGCTAGATATATCTACTTGTTGTACAAGATCGTTGGGGGCTCTTCTCAGGTATGTAAACACGGAGCCGTGAGTCTGAGAGGGCATCACGTTACAACCATTTTACATGGTAATCAAAGCTATCCTTTTTCATAAACTCGTCAATGACTTCATCTCCGTTCAGCCTGCATCGTTCTCCCTGATAGGTTGTCCAGTCACTGAGAGGTTAGCCAAAAACAACTTCGCAAAAAGTTGAGGCATGTTCCAAATTGAAAACCCGTGATCTCCTCTCCCCGCCGCTCCCCACGCTGGCGGCATGGGCGGCCGCTGCCGGGCCCCCCCCTCTCCCGCTGGCCGCCGGGCAGGCGCCGTGGCGACGGCCGCCCGGGATGGTGGCGGCGGGGCCCGTTCTCTCCCGGTGGTGTGGTGGCGCGATCGACCTGGACGGCGCGGCGTCATCTCGCCCGTCGGCGTGGAGCTCGGCGGGGCGTAAGCGCGACCGCGGCGGCGCCGACCGACGGTGGCCGGGGCGCGGTGGCGACGACGGGGCTCTTCTCTCGCCGCCCTCCACCTCTCCTCATCGCCTTGCGGTGGCGCCGGCAGGGCCTGCGTGGGTCCTCCTGGAGCACGGGCGGCTGGATCCGGGAGCCATGGCGGCGGATCTGGCGCCCCATGCTGGGGGCGGCCCGGTGGCGCCGGCCATGGTGGGCGCGGTGCGGGCCGAAGCCCGGATGTGCTCGATCGTGGCCTTGGCTTGGTGCCGCGCCCAAGGTGGCGGGGGCACACGCGCCCGGCCGGTGGGGCGGTTGCCGGCTACGGTGGCTGCGGGTGCCAGGCCGGGCGGAGGTCGCCATCGACTTTGACGTGCGGGCGGTGGACGCGTGCCCGCGGGTATGGTCGGCGCTTTGGCGTCATCGGCTGGCGGGGTGGCTTACGCAGCTGCGGCTGCTGTGGCGTGGCCAGCGCCGTCGGTGCTCCTTGCGGGGTTCCTGCAGGTTGGCCGGCAGCGGCGACGGTGGAGACAAGCTGGGGTCCGGCATCCGCCAACGCCGGTGCTATGGTTTCGGGCGAAAGCTGGCGACGGGCGACGCCCTGCGGTGCCGTTACCTACGTTGAGGCGTCGTGTTCCGCAGCATTCTCCACGGGTGAAAACCGGTCCTACCTTGACGAAGCGACGGCGGCGTTTGGGCGTCGCAACCTTCCCGAAGGCGCCGTTGTGGAAATCGACTTCGAGGCGATATCTCGGACTTTTCCGTTTTCATTTTTAGATGGGTCGCCGTTTACTTTGTTGTGTGTGTGCGGGGACTATCACCCCCTGTAGCGGTGCGCTACAGGTGGACGCGCCCTCCCGGCGCGGGTTGTTGTAAACTCTATTCCTCGCTTATTTTAACCAAAGCCGGGAAACCGGATCTTAAAAAAAAACAACTTCTCGCTATGGAAGATGCAAGTGCCCTCTGCCCCCGCGCGGTGCCCGACTCGTGCAGTACATCGAGCCCAAGATGGTGGTGCGGCCCAAGCAGATCCCCAAGTTTACCGAGAAGCCGACTGAGTTGATCTCCAATCCCGAGTATGAAAATTGGGTAGCAAAGGATTAGCATATCTTCAATTACCTATTGTCCTCCATCTGCTGTCCACTTGTCCTCCATCTCCAGTGAGATCATGATGCAGGTTTCCACCTGTATCACCGCTGCTGAACTCTGGAAGGTGACCCAGGACATGCATGACCTCGTCGCAATCTCGCGGCCAGGTCATCAATATGCGCATGGCTTTGGCCACAACGCAGAAGGTCTCCTCCACCGTTGCTGAATTTTTTAGCAAGATGAAGTCTCTCGCCAACGACATGGCGTCCACGGGAAAGAAGCTGGAGGATGAAGAGATTGCATCATACATCCTTGCCGGCCTTGACACGGATTTCAATCCGGTCGTCTCTGCCATGGCCGTGCGCGTGGAGCGGCTGAGCCTTGGTGAATTGTACACCCAACTGGTGAGTTGGGAACAATGCATCGATCTTCTCCGTGGAGGCCCTGGTTCTTTAGCCAATTCTGCTACACGTGGTGGTCGCGGTGGCTTCAAACGTGGCGACGGTGGTCACGTCATGGTCATGGTCGTGGTTGCGGTAGCAATAACGGAGATGGACACGTCCTCAGCTTAACGATGTGGATCGCCCTACTTGCCAACTCTGTGGCAAAGAGGGCCATATCGTCCTCCGTTGCTACAAGTGTTTTGACGCTTCCTTCACCATCCCTCCGGAGCAACGCTCGGCATCATTGACTATCACTTCCTACGGCACAGATACAAACTGGTACGGCTGCTTCGGGCTTCGAGCTGGGGTGTCGGCCCAAGCACGGCCTGCTACGGGCTTCGGGTCAGCCCAGACACGGATGGGATCGGGCCGAGCCGGGCCAAATCACCGGGCTTCATGCCAGGCCTCTGGGCCTCGGGGGTTGCATGCACATCTTTAGTCTAAGTGGGACTAGAGGCTAGAGCTAAGTGTGTGATGTAAAGTGAAACAGTTTTACACGTTTTATAAGGAGTCATGTGGCACAAAACATTTGATATATATATGTGGTTTTCTTAAACCATCATATATATATACTTTTATGTGGTGTAAAATGCAATTCAAAATAAATTAAGAATGTCGTCGCAAAATTTCCAAATATATAACACATTTCCTAATTCGGACTCCCGGGCGATCGAGAGCACGTGTTCCGCTAGTACAAGCCAGAGCTTTTGGGCTCCGGCAGCCTCGAGCAATCGGCGCTGGTGGACATGTGGGTGGACGTGGAGGCCTAACAGCTACAACCGTCGGCGGGCGGCATCGCCTACGAATGCGTCATCGTGCCCGCCTTGTTTGGCCGCGAGCGCAACCAGACCGTCGTCGACGAGAACGTGGAGAAGCTGAAGAAGGGTGCTGGAGGTGTACGAGGCGCGACTGGCACAAAGCAGGTACCGAGCCTCGCCGACCTCAGCCAGTTTACCATCTTGCACTACTTCATGGCCTTGCATTACACCACGCTGGTGGAGGCGTACCCACATGTCAACGCCTGGTGGAAGCTAAGGGTCTCGCCGCCCGGCCGACGGCGAAGAAGGTGGCAGGGTTCATGACGCTCGGTGCCACCGAGGCACCCAAGAAACATGAAGCAAGTGATGTGTATGGCGTGTGTAAACTATTTTCCTACCCGTGGCACCTCTGTGTACTTTGTGTTACTTTTATATTTGTTCACCTAGCTTTTTATGCTTTTATTTTATGAACATGAATAATGGGGGTTTGTAAACTTAATGTATTTCATCACATTTGGCAATAAGATTATGTGTGTCACATTTGCCCTGTAGCTAGCAGATTGGTAGTTGGGATGGAGGTCTGGCCGTCTGGGGATGACGTGTGTGCAGGAGATATGCAACACAACGTACGTGCAGGTCAACAACAGCAGTCAGCGGATCGCACGCAAGCAATGGCGTCACGCCTCTGTGCCTGCGTCACCTACTACACATGAAGGCGCCGGCGTTGACCAGACGCTGAACCAGCCAGATTACCAGTCCGATCCCGAGGACTCTGCCGCTCGACTCGGTCTTCTTCTTTCATCTATTTCTACCTGCTACATGCATGCGCCATAGTCGGATAGCACAGCCAGCGAGACCGGCCGGCCGCCGCAAGAGCGCGCAAAGCACACCGACGACACAGACATCGGCGGCCGCGATGGCGGTGAAGCTGTACGGGTGGTCGAGGTCGCCGTTCGTGTCGCGGGCGTTGTTGTGCCTGGAGGAGGCCGGCGTCGACTACGAGCTCGTCCCCATGAACAAAGAGGCCGGCGATCACCTCCGCCCCGACCACCTCGCCAGAAACGTACCACCACTCTACTGCAATCTTCTCACCATCGTCTATCTGTGTGTGTTTTTCGGATCGATCACTGACATGGCCTGTTCGTGCTTTGCTTGCAGCCTTTCGCGAAGGTGCCGGTGCTCGAGGACGGCGACATCACCATCTTTGGTACACAAATCCACTCCATTTTTATATATCTCGATCGAAATCAAACAATGTCCGGCCACCTCAGCAAAACCTCTGATTTCTGAACACACACACATTTCTTCATCATATTCAGAATCACGCGCGATTGGAAGGCACGTGCTCCGCAAGTACAAGCCCGAGCTCGTGGGCGCCGGCAGCCTGACGGACTCGGCGATGGTGGACATGTGGCTGGAGGTGGAGGCCCACCAGCATCAACCGGCCGCGTACGCCATCGCCTTCGAGTGCATCATCGCGCCTGCCTTGCTTGGCCGTGAACGCAACCAGGCCATCGTTGATGAGAACGTGGAGAAGCTCGAGAAGGTGCTCGAGGTGTACGAGGCGCGGCTGGCGCAGAGCAGGTACCTCGCCGGCGACTTCCTCAGTCTCGCCGATCTCAGCCACTTCACCGTGATGCACTACTTCATGGCCACCGAGTACTCCGCACTTGTGGAGGCGCGTCCGTATGTGAAAGCATGGTGGGAGGAGCTCGCCGCGCGGCCGGCGGCCAAGAAGGTGGCAGGGTTCTTGACCATTGGCTCTAGCTAGGGTGATAACTCGGAAGTGAAGAATAGCGTTGTAGCAGATTAATTATTTCACACTATGAACCGTGTGTCTGGTAGTTCTATCATTGTAATATATAAATAAGTGTTACTGTGCTTGGAGTTCTGATGATTGCTATATATTTTTCATATGGATAATAAAGGTTTGGAAATTAACTGTAACAATTGCATTTGAGAAAAATAATAACCAAATAATTTTAGGTGGATAGATACCAAATTAACAACAATTTGTTTCTTTTTATTACCAACATAATTTAAACTGGAAAGATCGTTGGTTACCACGAATGACAGAGGTTCCAGAATCAATCAAGAAGTATATATGCAAAAGATTAGGCCATGAATGCAAACAATATAGTAGCAAGAAAATAAACTTATCTGTACGACTGCAGCAACATATTAGTACAACGTACTATACCTAAAGTTTGATAAGAACAAAAAAATTGAGTTGGAAATTGACTAGCACGTACACATACCAATTTCCAGTCATGCCATCCTCACTGTACGTACGTATAGCCTAAAGTAATTTGCTTAGGAAAAAAAAAGCTTGATGGTCTTTATAGCATCATCAAAGATAGCTTTGAGAGAGTTTCCTTAGAATGGAAGACTGGCCATCGAACATGCAAAAGCGAGCTCATATATATATACCTTTTGTGAGTAATTTCCTAGTAGAACTAGAACCTCAGGTGCACACATACGCAAGACTGCCATTAACAACAATCAATTTCTGACCTCCTCAAAGTTGAGGAACATATTAGTGAGCATCAAACTCTGCGGTCTTCTGGGATTAACAATTACACATTTTTCTATAAATCTAATCAATGTTTAAAAAAAAGTTAACTGATATGCGTCACATAACGTTATTTTTTCTGGGACGGAGGGAGTACATTTCAAGATACTACTTATTAACATAGCAGCCAGCAGCCGATATCACAAAATCTGGCAGGTAGGCTAAAATATCGAAAGGCGAAAGCGGTCAGCGGTCAGCGGATCGCACGCAAGCAGTGGCGTCACGCATTTCTGCTTCTGCCCGAAGCAAGTGACGACGTCACGCTTCAATTGAAGGCGGCCGCGTTGAACAACCAGCTAGCTACTCGCGTAGAATATATAGCTAGCGAGCGGCGGCGGCGGCGGCGGCGGCGAGCAAGCACACGTCAGGCGCACACAGCCACACAGCAGAGGGCGGCCACACAGCAGCTAGCGATGGCGGTGAAGGTGTACGGGTGGGCGATGTCGCCCTTCGTGTCGCGGGCGCTGCTGGCCCTGGAGGAAGCCGGCGTCGACTACGAGCTCGTACCCATGAATAGGGAGGCCGGCGACCACCACCGCTCCGACCACCTCGCCAGGAACGTACGTACAATCATGCTGCTTCTACAAGAAAGCCTACAACTCCATCTGCTACGACCTTCCATCCCCGGCCTTTTCTGGATTACTGACGCCCCCGTGCTTAATTTTTGTTTATTGCAGCCGTTCGGGCAGGTGCCGGTTCTCGAGGACGGAGACCTCACCGTATTTGGTACGTACTCAACATCTACTAATTCACTCAATTTTAATTTTTGGGCCTTATTACTACTACCGCATCATCAACGGAATCTCGTTGCTACTCAACTCCCTATATATCTCAACTATATACTCTCTCTTTTCTCTCTCCGTTCATTTTGATAACGAGTGTTTTATTCCGCTAGGAAAATGCTAGTTTCGAATGACAATTACACATTGAGATCATACAAAATTATAGTGAATGTTTTTTTTTTTAAAAAAATAAGAATACTTTTATATCGATTGAATGGTCATTGGTAATTGAAACAGTTCATAGCTAATATTACCTGCTATTAGCTTGTTTGGTTCAACTAGTAAAATATAGTTGCTAGTAGGGTATTTAGCTAACAATTATCTAAATCTATTTGGATCCAAGGTGGCTTTTCTTAGAAAAAATAAAAACATGGCCCAATATTAACAACACAACTGGGCCTATATGTGGGATTAGAGCTAATAAGAGTAGGCTAAAGTACATATATGTTTTTTTTTTTTTAAAAACATGATACTTTTATGTTGAGAAATAAAAGTATTTCTTTATTATTATATTCAGAAAACAAAATATTGGAAGGCACGTGCTCCGCCACCACCAAAAATTTGCGCAATATATAAACATATTTCTTTATTATTATATTCAGAATCCCGCGCAATTGGAAGGCACGTGCTCCGCAAGTATAAGCCGGAGCTCTTGGGTGATGGCAGCTTGGAGGACTCAGCGATGGTGGACATGTGGCTAGAGGTGGAGGCCCACCAGCACCACCCGGCCGCTGGTGCCATCGCCGCCGAGTGCATCGGTGCACCGGCATTGCTTGGCCGCGCGCCCAACCAGGCCGTCATCGATGAGAACGTCGAGAAACTTAAGAAGGTGCTCGAGGTTTATGAGACGCGGCTGAGCAAGTGCAGGTACCTTGCGGGTGACTTCCTCAGCCTCGCCGACCTCAGCCACTTCACGGTGATGCACTACTTTATGGCCACTGAGTACGCCGCGATGGTGGAGGCGTGCCCGCACGTCAAGGCATGGTGGGGAGGAGCTCGCCGCGCGGGCCAGCCGCCAAGAAGGTGGCTGGGTTCTTGACCATCGGCTCTGGGGTTACAACTCAGAAGTGAAGAACAACGTTGTAGTAGATTATTTCACACTATAAAACGTGTCTGGTACTTCTATCATTGTAATAGTTAAGTGTTACTACTTTGAGTTCTGATGATTGCTATATTTTCTTCATATGAATAATACAGGTTTGGAAATTAACCGTAACTATTTCATTAGAGAAAAATAATAGCCAAATTAATTGTTGCACTACGGACTCTCCTCCTTTCCCGTGTGCGTTCCTCACGGGAAAGGCCCGGGAAAGGGAGACATGTCGGTCGGGGAGGGGAGCACGGTGGAGCTCACGGCTTAGCCTTTCCCGTGCGCCCCTAGCTCATGGGATAGGGTTAACGACGCTGGGGGTCAAAACCCGCCTAGATTGGGCTAGAATCGACACGGGACCGCTGCGTTCGTCGGGGCGGGAAGGCGGCGATGGAGGTGGTGGATGGAGGTGGTGGAGGCAGCGACATGACGTAGGCCGACGATGACCGGCGGGTAGGAGACGATGATGATGACGCATACCGCTCCGGCGATGACGAAGGGCGGTGAGGGCGGTGGGGAAGGCGGCGGCGGCGGCGCCGCCGCTGCCGCGCCGTGGTGGCGCGACGGCGTGAATGGCGGCGGCGCATGGGGCTGGGCGGTTGAAGATCTCTAGATTGGTTTTGGCTAATTGATGACATCCTTAGGACTAATCTCTCTATGCTAAGTGTTTTATTTAGTTGGAGATTGGTCAAGCCAAGGACGGTGCATGGTGGTCATGGTGGATGGGTCGAGGTGATCCAATTGATGATCAAGTGCGCGGTTTGGCGTGTTGCGAGGATCAAAATAGGCTCAAGGCAAAGGTATATCATAGGGCCATTTTGATTTTACACTCAAGACACCATAGAGGGTGTGAGTGATTATAGGATCGATAAGCCGCATACTATAAAGAGGGAAAACTATCGCACACATAGATCCTCATGTGCCTCTAGGTTCAAAAATCATTTGCATGCATTCTAACCTAGAGAGCTAACCTATCCTTCGAAATTGATTGTGAAAATGCTAACACACGAGCACATGGTGATGTACACATGGTGATGTTGGCACATTTGTGAAGGGCGGTGATGGTTGCGGGGTAGAGTTGGGTTTGGGAACCGCTCATCCTCCCCCGAGCTTGCGAAGCGGGATTCGGGCGCTTTCGAGAAAATGAGATGCATATTTTTCAATTACGCCGGATGCAAGTTGGTGGTGAAAAACATGCTAGTCCTTGTACACAAATTGGTATATTTGTTGGGTAGCATGTCGAAGCAAAGGTGTCGGTGATTCGGTGAAGTTTTATTTGGAAAATGGTGATCGGGCGCGCACCGACCGGAAGCGTGACCGGGCGCGACGGTTTTTCGACCGGACGCCTCCGGTGGGTGCGTCTCGCGAGAGGATGTTTTCGGTGGTTCGGCCGGGGGCGACGGGCGCCATGCCGACCGATGCTTCGGTGCTGACCGGAAGCACCGATCGGACGCCTTGACCGGACGCGCTGCGGGACTCGGTCGACGATCCGGTTGGGGTTGTCGGTTGTGACCGGACCCACCGACCGGACTCACCGGGTGAGTCCTGGCCGAGGCTGGTCGGCTGATTTGTGCGTGTTTTGCACCCCAACGGCCACATTTCGTGGTGGGGGTATTTATACCCCTTTGGCCGGCTCTAGGAGGTCTCTTGGTCATTTTGAATCAATCCTAACATCTCTAGAGCTGAGCGCTCATCCTCCTCCTCACTCCTTTGCTTGAGAGCAACCATTCTAGTGAGTTGAGGTGATTCAAGTGCATTTGCTTTGATCATTGCATCTAGTGGCGCTTGAGGATCGTTGTGAGCCGGTGGATTTCTTGTTGCTCTTGGGGAGCACCACCCCTAGCCGGCTTGGTGATTGGTGGAGGCGTTGGCAAGAGTTGGTGATTGTTCTTGGCCACCTCCGGTGATTTGTGAGAGGACTGTGCATCCTCGTTGGGACAACGAATTGCAAGATAATATATTGCTCGTGTCGGTGAGTACCTCTCATTTGCTTTGGGTGCGGTAAGCCTAAAGGCATTTGGCTTGGAGTGAGCTCCACACCGACCCACACGTGAGAAGGTTGACACAACGGAGACGTAGCTTGACGGCTGCTCAAGTGAACTTCGGGATAAATCATTGTCTCCACTTGTCTCTTGTTGTCCCTTGGTGATTGGCATCAATTTGGTTATCTCATTGTGTTATCTTGGTGATTGGATTGACTAGCCTCTACATTGTGGTATATCACTCTCACTCTCTTGCATTACTTTGATATATATCTTGTGCTAGAGTAGTTAGTGTAACCTTGCTAGTTGCTTAGCTTTGTTTAGAGTAGTCTAGCTTGTTCACCTAGTTGGTAAAGTAGCGACTTAGCCTTTGTGTGTGAACTAGAGATCATAGCAACTAGAATTGTCAATAGGAGGCTTGCCGACAAGTAGAGCTAGAGCAAACGCGTTTATCGCCATTTGTTATTCTAACAAGTTTGTCTAGTGTTTTGTAGAAAATTTTATTAGGCTATTCACCCCCTCTAGCCATTTAGGACCTTTCAAGTGGTATCAAAGCCGTGGTCACCGTTTTAACAAGGAGTAACACCCTTCGGTGCAAGATATGGCTACTATAGTGTTCAACCATGTTGGGGGAAAGCCACCTCACTTTGATGGTGAGAGTTCTTTTGATCATTGGAAGAGAAAGATGACCATGTACCTTAGATCGATACATGAGAGAGTATTGGAGGTGACGGAGAATGATTATGTCATTATTGATCCTACCAAGCTCACCGATGAGGATAGAGCAAATCGGACTTGCAATCGAATGGCACTCAATACAATATACAATGCCATCGATGCAAAGATATTTGAGGGCATCAAGGACTTGGACCGTGCAAGTGAAGTATGGACAAGATTGAGTGAGACATATGAGGGCACCAAAGTTGTCAAGAGTGCCAAGCTATATGGTCTCAAGAGTGAGTTCGAGACATTCAAGATGAAGGATGGTGAAACAATTCTTGAGATGTTTCATCGTCTACAAGTGATTGTCAATGATCTCAAGACATTGGGCTACAAGACACAAGATCAAGATTTTTGTCACAAATTCTTGATTAGCCTACCTTCAAGATTCAAGATGTTGATCCTCATGCTACAAAGAGATGGGCTTGATTCAAAGAAGCCAAATGATCTACTTGGAGAGGTGTTGACATTTGACAAGTATGATCACAATATTGATGAGAAGGAGAAGAAGGAAGAGAAGAAGGTTGAGGAGAAGAAGGCCGTTGCATTCAAGGCATCTTCCACCTCAAACAAGGGCAAGGCTAAGGCACAAGAAGAAGAATGTGATGTATCCGGCCTAGAAGAGGTGGATGAAGCTCTTGCCTTGGTTGTCAAGAGGTTTGGCACCATGCTCAAGTACAAGAAGAGATTTGGGAACTACAAGAAGAAGGACACTTCCAAGGGCAATGAAGACAAGAGGCTATGTTGGAAGTGTGATAGTCTGAAGATCTCTAGTTTGGTTTTGGATAATTAGTGACACCTAAGGACTAATCTCTCAATGCTAAGTGTTTGACATGTATGGAGATTGGTCGTGCCGGAGTTGGTGCAAGGTGATCATAGAGGATGGATCGAGGTGATCCAAAAGTTGATCAAGCATGCAACTCGGTGGAGTTTCGGAGATCAAAGTCCCCAAGGCAAAGGTATAATCATAGGGCTTTTGATTTCACACCCAAGACACCATAGAGGGTGTGGGTGATTATAGGATCGATAAGCCGTACTATAAAAGAGGGAAAACTTTTCGTACATATCGATCCTCACGTGCCTTTAGGTTCAAGTCTCATATGCATGCATTCTAACCTAAAGAGCTAACCTAACCTTCGAAATTGATTGTGAAAAAGCTAACACACGAGCACATGGTGATGTACACATGGTGGTGTTGGCACATTTGCGAAGGCGGTGATGGTTGCAGGGTTGAGTTGGGTTTGGGAACCGCTCATCCTCCCGCCGAGCTAGCTCGGCGGGATTCGGCGCTTTTGAGAAAATGAAACGCCTATTTTCTATTGCGCCGGATGCATCGTGGAGATGAAAACATGCTAGTCCTCGTGCACAAATTGGTATATTTGTTGGATAGCATGTCCGAGCAAAGGCGGCGAAGGAATGACGATTTTTCGCGGCTCGTGGCTGGCCGGACGCTCGGCCGGACGGACGCTGGACCGGCACGCATCGGCCGGGCCCGTGGGTGCGTCTGGCGAGAGAGCATGTTTTCGGAGCCGGCCGAGGGCCGGCCGGACGCTTCCGGTGCTGACCGGAAGCACCGATCGGACCCGCGGCCGGACGCCGGGAGGCGGGGGTTCGAGCCACTGCTCGGGGTTGTCGGTTGTGGCCGGACCACCGGCCGACTCACCGGGTGAGTCCGGTCGGTCTTGTCCGGCCAGCTCGCAGAAAACCGTGGGTTTCCTCCCAACGGCCACATTTCGTGGTGTGGGGTATTTATACCCCCCTTGGCTGCCCCTTGCTCACTCTCTTGGTCATTTGAATCATTCCTAACATCTTTGAGCAAGCAAAGCAAGCCTCCCTCCTCTCATTCTTGATTTGAGCTTCATTCTTGAGAGAAGTGGTGATCCAAGTGCATTTGCATCGAGTTCTTGCATCTAGAGGCACTTGGGATCGTTGTGAGACGGTGGATTTCCCATTTCTCTTGGAGACACCGCTCCTAGCCGGCTTGGTGATTTGGTGGAGTTGTTGGCAAGAAGAGGAGATTGTTTCTTGGCCACCTCTGGTTGATTTGTGAGAGGATTACGCACTCCTCGTCGGGAAGACAAAGTGCAAGGAATACATTGCTCGTGCTTTGGGTACCACACTTGATTGTTTCTTGGCCACCTCCGGTTGATTTGTGACAGGATTACGCACTCCTCGTCGGGAAGACAAAGTGCAAGGAATACATTGCTCGTGCTTTGGGTACCACACTTGTTGAGTGGTGTGTTGAGGCTAGCAAGGGCACCGCCTAGCTCAAACACCATCCTTGTGTTGGTCGGCACAACCGGAGAGTAGTTGTCGGTGTACAAGCGAACTCTGGGTGAACAAATCGACTTGTTCATTGTCTTGGTGATTGGTTCTCCATCTCATTGTGTTGATTGGTTCATCCTCTTCCCGGTGATTGGTTCATAGCCTCTACACGTTGGTATAACAAGCTTCTCACTCTTGCATTACTTTGAGTAGAGAGCTAGCTTTGCTTTGTGTAGTTGTTCTTGCTAACATAAGGACCATATTAGGATTTCTCATTAGCTAGAGTAGTGACATAGACTTTGTGTGGACTAGAGATCATAGAAATATTTAGTCTTGTCACTAGAAGGCTTGCTTGACCATTAGAGCTAGTGCAAACCGCTTGACGCCGTGTTTTATACTAATCGGTTTGTTTAGTTGAGCTTGTAGAAAAAATTTTATAGGCTATTCACCCCCTCTAACCATCTAGGACCTTACAAGTGGTATCGGAGCCGTGGTCACCATATTTGAAGGCTTAACAACCTTGGTGTGATAGTATGGCCCATGTTGTGTTCAACCATGTTGGGGGAAAGCCTCCGTTCTTTGATGGGGTCAAGAATTTTGATTATTGGAAGAGAACCATGAGAATGTACTTGGGATCAATCAATGACCAAGTATGGGATGTGACCGAGAAGGATTATGTCATCCTTGATCCAACCAACCTCTCTCCCACCGACAAGGCTAACAAGCAATGCAACACTATGGCATTGAACACTTTGTACAATGGCATGGATGTCAAGGTGTTTGAAGGCATCAAGGACCTTGATAGAGCAAGTGAAGTTTGGGAGAAGCTTGGTGAGACTTATGAGGGGACAAAGATGGTGAAAAGTGCCAAATTGTATGTGCTCAAGAGTGAGTTTAAGAACTTCAAGATGAAGAAAGATGAGAGCATACCGGACACATTCCATAGGCTCCAAGTGATTGTCAATGATCTCAAGGCATTGGGTGTGAAGACCCTAGATCGTGACTTTGGGCACAAATTCTTGACGTGCTTGCCCAAGAGATTTGCCATGTTGAGGAAGATTCTCTTTAGAGGTGCATTGGACACCATGACACCTAGTGACTTGCTCGGTGAAGTGCTAACCGATGAGCAAGTTGATGGGATGGAAGATGAAGTGGAGAAGGAAGTGTCGATGTTTTACGACCGAGAGCCCGCCGCGGGGTGAGCCGGGGCGGTTTGTCCGGCCTCGATGAACCCGAGTCCGGCGGTTTGTTGCGCGAGCTGACATGGAGACGGGGGTTTTTATATCTTTGGTTCGGGCCCTCGATCCTTGATCGAGTAAAGACCTTTACGTCCGGTCGGCGTGAGCCTGTTTTTGATTGATGGGGTCAACCGAGATCGGTTGTAAAGTTTACTGACACTTGATGTGTTCAAGTTGCGCTCTCCTCTGGGTGCTCTTTGGCCGCCTTTTATAGTTCAAGGGGCCAAAGAGCTTTGCTACGACCTAGTCGAATACGTAGAGGGTTGTCCGTCGAGGATTCAACACCCAAACTCTAAATATGGTAATCGACTAGAGTTCTATCCCCGATTACAACGAAAGTCTACCGTAGCTATGCTTCCATTGCCTTACGTGAGTTGTTTGTGGCCGCGGGCTAGGATAGAATCCTGCGAACAACTCTCTGGAGCCCTTAGGTGATCCCGTATCCACGAGGGGTCCTTCCCACGGACCGAGCAATTTGTGCCTGCCTTTTGTCTTTTGGTTTCTTTTTTGAGTACTTGATCTCCCGGGTTCAGATTTCTTGGTCGTGTGCTCTTGTCATAGTGCCTTCGAGTCCTTGCGGGTATCTTGCGTTACGAAGGATGGCATTTTCTCGACTTCTTCTCGCACGGTCGATCTCAAGTCTTCTTGTCTGTTCTCCTTCTCCTTCTTCGAATCGCTCTATCCGTGGAGAGCTCCATATCGATTCTGGCAGTACCGCTTCGATCCGTATGTTAGGAAGAAAGGTGAGTAGCCCGTTGCTCTGATTTGAGTTCTTAGGCCCTGCATAACTTTTGGTATTTCTTCGATCCATTTTGCTCCGTAGTCTTTGAGTTCTTCATATAGTCTTGGCTTTAAACCGCAAGGATGAGTCCGTTGGCTCTTTCTACTTGTCCGCTTGCCCGAGGATGTGTTGACATTTTTAACGCACACGATAGATCCGCAGCGCACGGAACTGTCGTTGTAGCTTTCACCCGGAAATATTCGAGGTATCGTATTTTCCACGAGGAACGGTTGTGCTCTAATCTTTGAGCAGGGTCACCCCAGGATAACTATGGATAGTGAGGTATCTCTATGGGCTCAGGTTTCAGGCAGGGATTTCTAAAGTCTGTTGTCTACTCACTTCGGGCACCGGCCCACGCCCAAAGGACAGTGTCCGGCAATTAGCACTGCGCCGCACCCGAACGTGGGGGGATTTCAAGGGACGGACAAGGCTTGTCACGACCAAGCCGCCTACCCCCCTCAACCGTGGGATGCGCCACAAAAAGGTAGGTGAACGCTAGCCCAAACACCACGTTTGCACTACCATCCACAACTCTTGGGTCGCACAAGGTTCCCGGTCAAAGAGTTCCTTCTCCAAGAGTTACGACCGAAGGTACGACTACCAATCCCGCAAGTCTACAACAGCTAAGATAATACACTTGAAGAACAATAAGCCGAAAGATAATCACAAGCTTTCTCACCAAAGTGTAAGTAGCTTGTAGAGGTACAAGCGAAGTGGGTACCGACAACTCCGGCACTCCGACTTCCTAGGAACCGCGGCACACCAGGGGCGAACCGACAACTCCGTAGAAGGAACCAAACTTCCTTCTAGCCTTTCCTCTCTCACTCTCCATTAGAACTAAGAGGGGAAGAAGAACAAGAATGGAACTCTCTCCTCTCTATTACATTGTGGCTCCTCCTTGTGTTGTATGGAATTGGTGTGTGTTGAGGAAGAGGGAGAGGGTCTCCTTTTATAGGTAGAGGAGAGGGGGCTTGTTGGAAAATGTCCCTCCCCATATGGAAGGAACCAAACCGACCTTGGAACGCCTTCCTAATCAGCCCAAACCGACCATCCCACGTCGGCAACACACTTTTTGGAAAGTAGTGAACCGCCTCGAGAAGGATGGGCCCGAACCGCTTCCATACGGGTGCGCGCAAGACCCAAAGGTGCGGGCGCACCAAGATGTGGGCCGTTTGGGCTGAAATTTTGTGTGTGCGTCCGTCTCGCCGTTAGCTTCGTTTCGGTGGGTCGCACACTGAAAACGGAGTCCGTATGAAAAAGTTATGCCCAAAATACTAAACCCATGTCTTGCGCCCTAAGTATGATTTCATGTTGGATTTGGGCCTCGACTTCTTGGGCTTATGTATAGATGTTGATATTCATATTTATGGGCATTTCTCCTTGCTTTGATCATGTCCATTTAGGGCCTTGTTATTCTTTATACTTTTCTTTGCTTTTGGCCCAAAAATGTATATGTTTCCAAAATTGTCCTCGCAAAAAAACAAGTGAAGTACCAAAACTTGTGGAAATGGTTAGCTCAAAGCCCTATCACTATTATGTTTTGGTAATTTTATACTAATGTTGACGGTATAAAATATGTAGTTAATGACCGTCAACGGGATGTGCTACGAGGCATAATCGATTTGTATGCCGCAATCTCGTGCCCAATCTTCGACTTCGCCGCCGTGAAGGGTGATCCGAGGTCCGTTATGATCCCGTTGGGCATCCCGACCAGCGTGCATGATCTCTTGGATGAACTCGATCGCTTTGTTGGAGCTGTAGTTAACCAAAGGCTTGTATTCTATCCATTTGGTGAACTTGTCGATTGCTACGAAAATGTATTCGTATCCTCCTTTGGCTCTTTTAAGTGGTCCGACTTGATCTAGTCCCCAAAGCACGAAAAAAGGCCATGATGGTGGTATGCGAGATTAAGTTGTGTGCGGTACATGCGCTGTCTTGCGAACATCCGCATCCTTTGCATCTTCGACGAGTTCTTCCATGGTCTTTGAGAGCTGTTGGCCAAGAATATCCCCGTTCTGAATGCTTTTCCCACGAGGGTTCTCGACGCTGCGTGGTTTCCACAGCATCCAGAATGGATTTCTTTGAGGATTTCTTTTCCTTCTTCAGAGCTGATGCATTTGAGTAGTACTCCTGATGATGCTGCTCTTTTATATAGCTTGTCCCCGATGAGCACATAGTTCTTGCTTCTTCTCAAGATCCTTGTTGCTTCTGTTTTGTCTTGGGGTAGCGTTTTGTTCTTGATGAAGTTGATGATGTCCTCGATCCAGGGAGTGGTTCTCGACACCGAGATATTATCATCACTCTGTTAGAGCTGATTGCTCCATATTTTCTTGCTCGGGTTCTCTTTGATTGAAGGCTTCGATAATTCTTCGACGAATACTCCTGGTGGGACTTGAGCTCTGTCGGATCCGAGTTTGGCTAATACATCCGCAGCCACGTTTGCGTCTCGAAAGCACGTGTAGGATTTCTAGGCCTTGGAAGTTCTTTTTTCCAATTTGCGTATTTCAAAGCGCGTAGAGGCCCATGTTATCCTTTGGTGCAGTCCCAGTCTTTGTTGACTTGATTGATGACAACCGCGAGTCGCCATATACTTGAAGTCTCTTGATCCCCGAGTTTTTGCCACTTTGAGGCCATGGATGAGTGCCGTACTCGCCTCGTTGTTGGTAGCTTACCACATTATCTGCAGCACATACTTGAGTTGTCTCCCTTTCGAGATATGAAGAGAATCCCGGCTCCCGCTC
Source organism: Hyparrhenia diplandra (assembly GCA_015847255.1). Lineage (NCBI taxonomy): Eukaryota > Viridiplantae > Streptophyta > Magnoliopsida > Poales > Poaceae > Hyparrhenia > Hyparrhenia diplandra. Next base: position 181,881 of record JADLZK010010606.1, on the reverse strand, counting down.
CCCGAGCTTCAATGATCCATCGGTACATGCTCCAATGTTTCTTGATGTCGTCGGGTATGGATTGTTGGAGCTCTGTCCATTCTCGCTATAAAGTCCGGAAGTGCCCGAGATTTGATTGCTCTTCGTGGGGTGAACTCTAGATTTAATGCTCAGAAGTTCTACTGCCCATTTTGATATGCGTCCCCGTAGAATCCTTGTTCCGCGAGATATCTCCTAGTGGAGAATCTGTGACCACTATTATCTTGTGGTCGCCGAAGTAGTGCCGTAGCTTCCTTGATGTGATCAATATGGAGTAGAGCAGTTTACGTGCGTGAGGGTATCGAGCTTTGGATTACGAAAGGACCTCGCTCACATAGTAAAGCGGCCTCTGGGTTTTACTTTGCTGTTTCCGGGCTCTTCTCTCTCCACAATGATTCTTTGAGCCGACTCTTTGTATTGGTAGTCGCTATGTACAAAGATGAGGTCTTCATGATCTTTCGGGGAGTGAGGACCGGGTGCCGACGTTAGGTACTTGTTTGAGTTCTTCAAATGCCTTGTCCGCCTCTTTAGTCCATTCGAACTTTTCCTTGGTCTTGATCAATTTGAAGAAAGGTAATTCTTTTTTCCCCGGTTTAGATATAAATCTGTTGAGTGCCGCCATGCACCCTGTGAGTTTTTGGACGTCCTTGACGTTTCGGGGTTGTTTCATCTCCTGATAGCCTTGATCTGTTTGAAGCTGGCTTCTATGCCTCTCTGCTGACCAAGAACCCGAGTAATTGTCCCGATGGTACTCCAAAAACGCATTTTGTTGGGTTGAGCTTCCACCTCCACTTCTTAAGGTTGTTGAAAGTCTCCTCCGGTCTTGAATCGAGTGTCCGCTCTCCTTGTTTTCACCACCACGCCGTCCCACGTATGCTTCGGCGTTTTGCCAATCGCTCTCCTAGACAAGATCGTATCGCTCTTTGATACGTTGCTCCGGGTTCTTCTTTAATCCGAATGACATTGTCTTGTAGCAAAGAGGGCACCGAAGGGGTGATAAAAGAGGTCTTGCTCGATCTTCTTTCTTGAGTGCTATTTGGTGATAGCCCCGAGTAGCAATCCAGAATGATAGTAGGGCTGATCCCCTTTGTGGAGTCCACTATCCGGTCAATCCTTGGTAGCCCAAATGGATCCTTTGGGCAATGCTTGTTTAGATCTGTGTAGTCCACACACATGCGCTATTCTCGGTATTCTTCTTCTTCGAACTGTAACTGGATTAGCTAGCCAATCTGGATGTAGGATTTCTCGATGAATCCCGGCCGCGAGTAGTTTCGCGATCTCCTTTTTGATGGCTTCTTTCTTTTCCGGGTGAGAACCTCCTCGGAGTCTTTGCTTGATGGGTTTGGATCCCATATTGATATCAATTACGTGCTTTCGGCCAACTCCCTTGGAACACCGGGCATGTCTGCTGGTTTCCGGGCAAATATATCTTTGTGTTGCCTTAGGAAGCCGGGTGGCGCGAATTCCTATTTTGGAGATAGGTGAGAGGCGATGATCGCCATCTTGGATGGATCACCGATCTGTAAATCAATGTGCTTGACGTCGGCTTCTTCTCGGGGTACCAAGATTGCTTGTTTCTTGGCCGGTATCTCGAAGTTCTTCTCCGTCTTGTGTCCTCTCGCCATTCGATGGACTTCTCTTTTTTCGAAGAGTGTTTCGACTTGTTTGCTATCTCCACGGCTTGGACATCACACTCGAAAAGCCTTTTTGAGGTCTCCCTTGATTGAAAGAACCCCGAATGGCGCGGCATCTTTAGCGTGAGATACGGGTAGTGTGGGATAGCCATGAATTTTGCAATTGCTGGTCTTCCCATGATGGCATGATATGGTGACTCGAGATCTGCTACCTCGAACTTGACGTATTCCGTTCGGTAGTTTGAAGGTGTTCCGAAAGTGACTGGTAGGGTGACTTGTCCAATTGGTATTGCTGCTCGTCCCAGAACTATCCCCAGTAGAAAGGGGTCTTTGGAGGGAGCAATTAACCCCGAGAGGTCTAGTCCCATCTTGTCCGGTGTCTCGGAGAATATGATGTTCAGCCACTCGCACCTCCGGTCGATCAGCACCTTGGTTCTTGTTACTCGGCTATGGTGGGTTCTATCACCAAGGGATACTGATCCGGCGTTGCCTACACTTGTCCATTGATCCTCCCTTGTGAATTGAATCGGGTATTGGGACCAATTGAGGTAGCGCGGCGTTGGGGTTCTCAAGCCATGATCGATCGTAGTGCTAGCTTGTCTTGTCTCTTGCTCTTTGATCCGGGGACTCGGGAGAATATGACGTTTAGAGATCTTGTTGCTTTCGAAGTCTCCCCTTTTTACGCCGTCGTTGCTTTCTCCCTTTGCTTTCGTGGTTGTCCCTTTTAAATGAATCCCTTCCCTTGTATCTCTCTTGGAAGGTTGTGCGGTTTCAGTGAGTGACGAGGCTCGGGATGGAAGACGCAAGGTATGTCTTCTAGGTTGACATTGTCCTTGCTGCCGCCACTTTGCTCTTGTTGTTGCTATACTTTCTTTTGTAGGGCTTCTTCGGCTTCTCCGCCAATGCGATCGTGTTGTGCGGCCCTCGTTTCTTGTGCTGGCGAGAGTTGTTCTGTTCTTTCTTCGGGCCTTCCGTGCTCTTTCTCTCGGGAAGCGATCACGGGTTCTTTCTTCGGCGCCGATCATCTTCTCGACGATAAGCTTGAACTGCTTCGTTGGTCCTCGGGTTGTCTTTGTAGAAGTCCGAGAATTGCCATCTTTGAGAGATTCCATTACGAACGCATCTACCACTTCCCTTTACGTGATGTCATGCACACGGGATCTCATCTCGCCAAATCTTCGATAGTAGTCTCTCAAGGATTCTCCCCGGCTTACGCTTGAGGCTCTTTAACTCGGCCTGCGTGATGGGATGGGTGATGATTCTGCGAAGTTATTGCAAAATACTTTCACGCAAATCTTCCCGGCATTCTATTGAGCCCTCTTCGATCTTGTCGAACCATTGGAGCGGTAGAGCTTCTAGAGCCATGGGAAAAAAAGACGGCTTTTAAGCGTCATCATCTCCTCCACCCGACTCAATGGATTGTGAGTAGACTCGAGCCCTTTGCTTGGGCTCTGTTTTCCCATCGTATTTTGAGTGATTTGAAGGTTTGAACTTTGGGGGTAGTTTGACTCTTTGTAGTCTTTTCTCGAGAAGCAAGGGAATCTGTCATAGCCCCTGTTGTCCTCCCTTCGATTTGTCCCGAGGATCTTGCCCCTTTTGTCGGGGTTCTTGCGGGTCTATATGTGGACTCCGCGACTTCTTCGTGTCGGCTTGGTCTTGGGGTGAGATTAACCTTCGGGGGTCTCGGTTTCCACCATCCCTCCGGGGTCACCTTGAGTTTCGAGTTCTCCCAAGATGCCCAACCTCTCGAAGACATTGGACCGACTTCTTTGGATGTACGAGTTGTTTGCCTTTGGCGTGACCTAGCGGGATCTCTTTCTTGGGTGGCTTTCGAGCGCTTCCTTGATGAGCCTCTCCTCGTCATTCGGGTTCGGCGGTCTTGAGGCGTTCAATCAACTCTTGTATCTTTCCGTGTGTTGTCGATGGTTGTCTTGACTTCCTCTCGAACTTCATCTTCTCATATTCGTGCAAGTCGGTTTGGTATTTGCTCCGGGCTTGTTTGCGCTTGCTCGCGCTGTCTCGGCGTCCTCCCTTCAAATTGTTTCTTCTTAGCCTTGAATGACGCTGGTCTTCTCCTTCGTCTTCTTGGGTTCTTTTCGTCCGCCGAGATGTTTGATAGACCTTCGTCGGTGGACCTGATGTCGTCGAGGCATCCGGAGGGTTAAGCGGCGTGCGGGCTCTTGCTATCACCAAGATTTCGTTGGGGAACATGAGCCTTTGGGCGCCACTCCTTCCGTCCGGGGAAGATTAGGTAAACTTGCCACCCCTGTACATCGCCGTTTCTTGACGTTCGGTCTTTGCGAGGGTTTTAGGCCGAGTGGATGATACACTCCTCTGGCGTCCTTGTCGAGGACGAGCCCTCGTTGCACGCCCTTCAAAGGAATCTCCGACCTTCTTTTTGAAAGTTGTCTTGATACACCTTGTATGTGTGAATGCGGCATTACGTAGCCCGTTGGGAATTGGTAAGGTAACACGGGTTGATACCCGATTTGTCTCGTTTTAAGCCTTCTTTCTCCGAGTCGGGGTAGCCTTTCTTGAAAAATTCTTTCCCCGAATTGATCCTGGCTCCCTTGTCCGAGTCGGAGTAGGAGTATAGCTTCGTTGTCTTGAGTCCGTCTTTGAACCTTGGGTGTCCTCCCTTCCCGAATCTGTTTCGGTTTCGGGTCTGCGACGTGGTTCTCCGAGTCGGTGTCGAGCTTGTTCTCCGTCTCGAGGCGGTGTCGGTGAGTGTCAACTGCCCGAGCTTCTCGACGAGTTCTGATTCTCGGTCTTGGATTCACGATGATGTAGGTTCGAGTCTTGCCGTCGTCGTCGATCTCGCAAGCCCATGATCCGAAGATGATCGTATTCCTCGTCGTCGAGCCCATGATGTCGGTGGTCCGGGACTCTCGTGCTGAAATTCGGCGAGCCCCTACCTGGCGCCCGTTTGTCGATGTTTTGACCAGAGAGCCCGCCACGGGGTGAGCCGGGCGGTTTGTCCGCCTCGATGAACCTCGAGTCCGGCGGTTTGTTCTTGCTAGATTGACATGGAGACGGGGTTTTTATCTTGGTTTCGGCCCTCGATCCTTGATCGAGTAAAGACCTTCGTCCGATCGGCGTGAGCCTTGTTTTTGATTGATGGGGTCAACCGAGGATCGGTTGTAAAGTTTACTGACACTTGATGTGTTCAAGTTGCGCTCTCCTCTATTTAGGTGCTCTTTGGCCACCTCTTATAGTTTAAGGGCCAAAGAGCTTTGCTACGGACCTAGTCGGATCTGAGAGGGTTGTCCGTCGAGGATTCGAACACCCAAACTCTAAACATGGTAATCGACTAGAGTTCTATCCTGATTACAAAATGTAAGTCTACCGTAGCTATGCTTCCATTGCCTTACGTGAGTTGTTTGTGGCCGCGAGCTAGGATAGAATCCTGCGAACAACTCTCTCGAGCCCTTTAGGTGATCCCGTATCCATAGGAAGATGACAAGAACAAGAAGGTTGTGGCATTCAAGGCCGCCACCACCTCATCCAAGGCTAAGGGAAAATCCAAGGCTCAAGAAGAAGTTGATGAGGAAGTTGATCTAGATGAGATTGACCAAGAGTTTGCTATGTTTGTGAGGAACTTTAGCAAGGTCTTGAAGAACAAGAAGATGGGGCAAGGATCAAGAAGAAGAAATAACTCATCCAAGAGCAATGAAGAGCCAAGAAAGTGCTTTGAGTGTGATAGTCCATATCACATCCTTGCCGATTGCCCAATCAAGAAAGAAAAAGAGAAGATGAAGGGATACAAGAGTGGCAAGACAAACAAGAAGAGCAAGACCATGACATTTAAGAAGACAAATGATGGTGCTTTTTATTTGTTCTTGGGATAGTGATGGCTCCTCCGATGAAGAGGAAGAGGAAGAGAAGCCGAAGGCCATGAGTGCAATTGGCCAACACAAGAAGTCATCTCTCTTCGGCTCATCACCTTCATGCTTCATGGCTAAGGCCACTAAGGTATCATTGCATGAGCATGAAGAACTAAATGATGAAGAAGTAAAATATGATGATAGTGATGATGATGATGAAAACTATGAACCCACTAGAGATGATCTTCTTGAGATGCTTAAGCAAACTCATATCATGCTTAAGACTAAGGACAAGGAATGTAGAGCTTTACAAAAGAATATAAAAACTCTTGAGTAAAACTTTAGTGAGCTAGAGGCCACCCATGAGGGTCTAAAGGAAGACCATGGGGAACTTGAGCTAGCTCATACAAGGCTTCAAAAAGCCCATGCCTTGCTCTTAGAAAAGAATGATAAAGCTTGCTTAATCATCAAGAAGGATGTTGGCTCAACATGTGACATTATAGATGAACCGTTCTTGGTTAATGTTGAAGAGCCATGCATTCCTTCCATATCCACATCAACCCACTCTATCTCCACTAGTAGTGATGGTTTCACTTGTGATGCATCATTGGTGGTTGAGAATGAGACTCCCAAAAGAGAGGTGGATGAGCTCACCCATGCCTTGGGTAAGGCATATGGTGGGGAGGCCCGCTTGCTAAAGTGCTTGGGTAGCCAACGGTTTTCCTTTAACAAGGAAGGCTTAGGCTATGTCCCCAAGAAAGGCAAGAAGGCCTTTGCTACTCCAAAGCCTAGCTTTGTGAAGAGCAATGGTGCTTATTGCTATAGATGCAAGCAAGTGGGGCATCAAGAGCATCAATGTGCTAAAATAAACACTAACAACAAGAAGTCAAACAAAGTGCATTCCATTCATTTTGATTCTTGTTATTTGCTTACCAAGGGTGAGAAAGGTGTGAAGGTAAAGTTTGTTGGTACACCCATTGTTGGCCCAAAGAAAAAGGCAATTTGGGTACCAAAGGCTTTGGTTGCTAACCTCCAAGGACCCAAAGGCAAATGGGTACCTAAATATTATTGATTTCCTTGTAGGTGAATTACAAGATTGGGAGCAACCATTGGATTCTTGATAGTGGGTGCACTCAACACATGACCGGCGATGCAAGAAAGTTCAACACTATTGATTCAAATCAAGAGAATGGCAAGCCTATTACATTTGGTGATAGCAAAAGTGGCAAGATACAAGGCATTGGCAAGATAGCAATAACCAATGACTTGACATTATCAAATGTGGCACTAGTGGACATATTGAAGTACAATTTGCTTTCGGTGGCACAAATTTGTGATCTTGGTTATAAGTGCATCTTTGGTGAAGATAGTGTTGAGATAGTGAGCACAAAAGATTCAAGCTTGATCTTCAAGGGAATAAGATTTGACAACCTCTACCTTGTGGATTTTGGTGCTAGTGATATCTCAATCTAGCATGGGTTGGCTATGGCATAGAAGACTTGGTCATGTTGGCATGAAGCAACTCAACAAGTTAGTGACACATGATCTAGTGAGAGGCTTGAAGGATGTTCACTTTTACAAGGACAAGCTATGTAGTGCATGTCAAGCCGGCAAGCAAGTTGCCAATACTCATCCAAAAAAGAGCTTCATGAGTACTTGCAAGGCATTTGACTTGATCCACATTGATTTGTTTGGCCCAACCACATATACAAGCATTGGTGGAAACAAATATGGATTTGTGATTGTGGATGATTATACAAGATTCACTTGGGTGTTCTTTCTCAATGACAAGAGTGATGTGTATTCATTGTTCAAGACATTTCTCAAGAGGGTGCACAATGAGTTTGATATCATAGTGAAGAAGGTGAGAAGTGACAATGGAAGTGAGTTCAAGAACACAAGAGTTGATGAGCTATGTGATGACTATGGAATCATGCATCAACTTTCGGCCAAGTACACACCACAATCAAATGGCCTAGTTGAGAGGAAGAATAGGACTCTCATTGAAATGGCAAGATCAATGCTTAGTGAGTACAATGTGAGTCAATCATTTTGGGCCGAAGCAATCAACACCGCATGCCACTATATCAATAGATTGTATTGCCATCCCATGATGAACAAGACACCTTATGAGCTATTGAATGGAAGAAAGCCTACCACTGTATACTTTAGAGTATTTGGGTGCAAATGCTACATATTGAAGAAGGGTGCAAGACTTGGCAAGTTTGACAAGAGGTGTGATGAAGGGTTCCTACTTGGTTATTCCACCACAAGCAAAGCATATAGAGTATGGAACAACTCAAGTGGCACATTGAAAGAAGTCCATGATGTTGAATTTGATGAAACCAATGGGTCCCAAGATGAAGATGAGAACCTCAATGATGTTAGTGGAACTCAATTGGTAGATGCCATGAAGGGTATGGACATTGGTGATATTAGGCCAACTCAAGTTGATGATGACAAAGATGAAGTGCAAATAACTCAAGCTAGTGGTGCTCAACCTCAAGATCAACAACAAGCTAGTACATCATCTCAAGCAACAACAAGTGATCAACCAATCTCAAGCAATCAAGCTCCAATACTCCAAAGCTCTAGCATAGCTAGAGATCACCCAATTGATCAAATTGTTGGTGACATTGCAAGTGGAGTGCAAACAAGAGGAAGGCTAGCGGTTTTTTTGTGAACACTTTGCATTTGTGTCACAAGAAGAGCCCGAGAAGGTTGATGATGCTTTGAAGAATGAAGAATGGGTCATTGCAATGCAAGAAGAGCTCAACAACTTTGATAGAAACAAAGTTTGGGAATTGGTAGAGAGACCAAAGGACTACAATGTCATTGGAACCAAATGGGTTTTCAAGAACAAGCAAGATGAAGATGGCATTGTTGTGAGAAACAAAGCAAGACTAGTTGCACAAGGTTACACTCAAGTAGAGGGTCTTGACTTTGGTGAGACTTATGCTCCGGTTGCAATATTAGAGGCAATAAGAATTCTATTGGCCTATGTATGTGCACACAACATCAAGCTCTATCAAATGGATGTCAAGAGTGCTTTTCTCAATGGCTTCATCAATGAGCTAGTGTATGTTGAGCAACCGTCCGGTTTTGAAGATTACCATCATCCCAACCATGTGTACAAGTTGAACAAGGCATTGTATGGGTTGAAGCAAGCACCTAGAGCATGGTATGAGAGGTTGAGAGACTTCTTACTCAAGAAAGGCTTCAAGATGGGCAAAGTTGACACTACTCTTTTCACCAAGAAGATTGGGAATGATTTATTTGTGATGCAAATATATGTTGATGATATCTTCTTTGGATCAACAAATCAAGAATATTATGAAGAGTTTGCAAAGATGATGGCAAAAGAGTTTGAGATGTCTATGCTTGGAGAGCTCACATATTTCCTTGGTCTCCTAATCAAGCAAATGAAGAATGGGACATTCATTAGTCAAGGGAAATACATTAGAGACATGATCAAAAGTTTGGCATGCAAGATGCAAAGGGCATAAATACACCAATGGGTACCAATGGATCATTGGACAATGATGAAAGTGGCAATATGGTTGATTAAAGGTACTATAGGTCATTGATTGGAAGCTTACTCTATGTGACCGCTTCTAGGCCCGATGTGATGTTTAGGCAAGTGTGCAAGATTTTAATCCTCACCTAGAGAGAGTCATCTCACCGCATCAAAAAAGAATCTTGAGGTATTTGAAGCACACTCAAAATGTTAGGCTATGGTATCCTAAGGGGTCAAACTTTGAGCTTATTGGATATTCGGACTCCGACTATGGGGGATGCAAGGTTGATAGAAGAAGCACAAGTGGCACTTGTCAATTCCTTGGAAGATCTCTAGTATCATGGTCATCAAAGAAGCAAACCGTGTGACACTTTCAACCGCCGAGGCCGAATACATTAGTGCCGGTAGTTGTTGTGCACAATTGCTATGGATGAGATCAACATTGAAGGATTATGATTTTGATTTCCATCATGTGCCTTTGTATTGTGACAATGAAAGTGCTTGCAAGATGACACAAAACCCGGTCCAACATACAAGAACCAAGCACATTGACATAATGCATCACTTCATAAGAGATCATCAACAAAAGGGTGACATTGCTATCCATCCTATTGGCATCGAAGATCAACTAGCCGACATCTTTACAAAGCCACTAGATGAGAAGATGTTTTGCAAGCTAAGAAATGAGTTGAACATCCTTGACTTCTCCAATATGAGTTGAATGCACCTCACTATCATGACATGCCCCTCCATCGAGCAAAGCAAAGGTATCATTGTTTGGCATGGCATTCATGATAACTAAGGACTTGTTAGAACATATAGACATATAACTTATGCCTTAGAAAGCATTCATGAAAATAAAAGGATTTCAATGTATGTATGCCATCACTATTGCTTTTCATGCTTGATAGATCTAGTGATGACATATGACATGTTTATGGGCTTGCAATCTCAAGTGTTGAATTTGGCTACCTTTTCACACATATGCTTCAACATAGGCAAGATAACCCTTGTCATGAGGTGTGAAGAAGCTTGTCTTTGGTTCAAACCGAAATATATGCTTGACAAGTGATCCAAATTTGACCAAATTTGAGCACTATTCTCTCATCCATAACACAACATGGTCATACCTTCTGTGGAAATTGTCGACAAAGGGGGAGAGATTAGTGCATGAAAGGTTTTGGAAAATTAAAAATTTCACATGTTTTTTGAAAACCTCTCATGGTTCATGAGTTTAACAGTGCTTCACACAAGTAGGGGGAGCAAGCTCATAGATAATTTGTTGCATTTGTTTGTGCACTAACATATGACTTGCTCATTGCACATGTATTTAAATTTCATATACATGCTTGTGTTGTGTATGCTAGTTGAGTAAAGATGCTTTTTACAAGTGGTTAAATGACTAGCATGCATAGGAGCTAGCTAGATTTTCTAAATTCCGCTCTTAATTCAAGTACCTTGCTTATAATGTGATCTCACATGGTACTTTGAGTTTTGATGAAAATCTAGTTACCTTGATGCTTGTATGGTGAAAATGGCGCAACTCCGATTGGTATCACGCTTCAAAGGTCCATTTCTTTCACCTTAAGCATCATTTTGGTAACATAGCTCACCCACAATTTCAATATTCATACATGTATGCAATGCTTCGCTCCAAACTCGTGGCATACATGTAGGGGAGCTTATGCTACCAAAACCGAACTATGATGATTGTCCAATCCTATGATTGTAAGCAAAATGCTTGGACAACCGTTGTATGTTCAAAAACATTAATCATAAAACCTTTATGGGGTTGTCACCAATTACCAAAAACGGGAGATTGAAGATCTCTAGTTTGGTTTTGGATAATTAGTGACACCTAAGGACTAATCTCTCAATGCTAAGTGTTTGACATGTATGGAGATTGGTCGTGCTTGGAGTTGGTGCAAGGTGATCATAGAGGATGGATCGAGGTGATCCAAAAGTTGATCAAGCATGCAACTCGGTGGAGTTTCGGAGATCAAAGTCCCCAAGGCAAAGGTATAATCATAGGGCTTTTGATTTCACACCCAAGACACCATAGAGGGTGTGGGTGATTATAGGATCGATAAGCCGTACTATAAAGAGGGGAAAACTTTCGTACATATCGATCCTCACGTGCCTTTAGGTTCAAGTCTCATATGCATGCATTCTAACCTAAAGAGCTAACCTAACCTTCGAAATTGATTGTGAAAAAGCTAACACACGAGCACATGGTGATGTACACATGGTGGTGTTGGCACATTTGCGGCTTGGCGGTGATGGTTGCAGGGTTGAGTTGGGTTTGGGAACCGCTCATCCTCCCGCCGAGCTAGCTCGGCGGGATTCGGCGCTTTTGAGAAAATGAAACGTCTATTTTCTATTGCGCCGGATGCATCGTGGAGATGAAAACATGCTAGTCCTCGTGCACAAATTGGTATATTTGTTGGATAGCATGTCCGAGCAAAGCGGCGAAGGAATGACGATTTTTCGCGGCTACGTGTCTGACCGGACGCGCGTCGGCCGGACGCTGGACCGGAAGCACGCAATTCGACCGGGCGCCCGGTGGGTGCGTCCGCAGCGAGTAGAGCATGTTTTGAGCTTCGGCCGGGGGCCGACCGGACGCTTTCCGGTGCTGACCGGAAGCACCGTCGGACCCGCCAACCGGACGCCGGAGGCGGGGGGTTCGAGCCACTGTTCGGGGGTTGTCGGTTGTGACCGGACCCCACCGACGGACTCACCGGTGAGTCCGTCGGTCTTCCCGGCCGAGCTGCGTAAAACCGTGGGTTTCCTCCCAACGGCCACATTTCGTGGTGTGGGGTATTTATACCCCCTTGGCTGCCCCTTGCTCACTCTCTTGGTCATTTGAATCATTCCTAACATCTTTGAGCAAGCAAGCAAGCCTCCCTCCTCTCTCATTCTTGATTTGAGCTTCATTCTTGAGAGAAGTGGTGATCCAAGTGCATTTGCATCGAGTTCTTGCATCTAGAGGCACTTGGGGATCGTTGTGAGACGGTGGATTTCCCATTTCTCTTGGAGACACCGCTCCTAGCCGGCTTGGTGATTTGGTGGAGTTGTTGGCAAGAAGAGGAGATTGTTTCTTGGCCACCTCTGGTTGATTTGTGAGAGGATTACGCACTCCTCGTCGGGAAGACAAAGTGCAAGGAATACATTGCTCGTGCTTTGGGTACCACACTTGATTGTTTCTTGGCCACCTCCGGTTGATTTGTGACAGGATTACGCACTCCTCGTCGGGAAGACAAAGTGCAAGGAATACATTGCTCGTGCTTTGGGTACCACACTTGTTGAGTGGTGTGTTGAGGCTAGCAAGGGCACCGCCTAGCTCAAACACCATCCTTGTGTTGGTCGGCACAACCGAGAGTAGTTGTCCGTGTACAAGCCGAACTCTGGGTGAACAAATCGACTTGTTCATTGTCTTGGTGATTGGTTCTCCATCTCATTGTGTTGATTGGTTCATCCTCTTCCCGGTGATTGGTTCATAGCCTCTACACGTTGGTATAACAAGCTTCTCACTCTTGCATTACTTTGAGTAGAGAGCTAGCTTTGCTTTGTGTAGTTGTTCTTGCTAACATAAGGACCATATTAGGATTTCTCATTAGCTAGAGTAGTGACATAGACTTTGTGTGGACTAGAGATCATAGAAATATTTAGTCTTGTCACTAGAAGGCTTGCTTGACCATTAGAGCTAGTGCAAACTGCTTGACGCCGTGTTTTATACTAATCGGTTTGTTTAGTTGAGCTTGTAGAAAAATTTTATAGGCTATTCACCCCCCTCTAACCATCTAGGACCTTACAAGTGGTATCGGAGCCGTGGTCACCATATTTGAAGGCTTAACAACCTTGGTGTGATAGTATGGCTCATGTTGTGTTCAACCATGTTGGGGGAAAGCCTCCGTTCTTTGATGGGGTCAAGAATTTTGATTATTGGAAGAGAACCATGAGAATGTACTTGGGATCAATCAATGACCAAGTATGGGATGTGACCGAGAAGGATTATGTCATCCTTGATCCAACCAACCTCTCTCCCACCGACAAGGCTAACAAGCAATGCAACACTATGGCATTGAACACTTTGTACAATGGCATGGATGTCAAGGTGTTTGAAGGCATCAAGGACCTTGATAGAGCAAGTGAAGTTTGGGAGAAGCTTGGTGAGACTTATGAGGGGACAAAGATGGTGAAAAGTGCCAAATTGTATGTGCTCAAGAGTGAGTTTAAGAACTTCAAGATGAAGAAAGATGAAAGCATACCGGACACATTCCATAGGCTCCAAGTGATTGTCAATGATCTCAAGGCATTGGGTGTGAAGACCCTAGCTCAAACACCATCCTTGTGTTGGTCGGCACAACCGGAGAGTAGTTGTCGGTGTACAAGCGAACTCTGGGTGAACAAATCGACTTGTTCATTGTCTTGGTGATTGGTTCTCCATCTCATTGTGTTGATTGGTTCATCCTCTTCCCGGTGATTGGTTCATAGCCTCTACACGTTGGTATAACAAGCTTCTCACTCTTGCATTACTTTGAGTAGAGAGCTAGCTTTGCTTTGTGTAGTTGTTCTTGCTAGCATAAGGACCATATTAGGATTTCTCATTAGCTAGACTAGTGACATAGACTTTGTGTGGACTAGAGATCATAGAAATATTTAGTCTTATCACTAGAAGGCTTGCTTGACCATTAGAGCTAGTGCAAACCGCTTTACGCCATGTTTTATACTAATCGGTTTGTTTAGTTGAGCTTGTAGAAAAATTTTATAGGCTATTCACCCCCCTCTAGCCATCTAGGACCTTACATAGTCCCGATCACATCTTTGAGGATTGTCCTCATAGGAAGGACAAGAACAACAACAAGGACCGTAGAAGGGGCAAGAACAAGGCCACCTTCAAGCAAGGCAAAGACGGTGCATTTGTTGTGTCATGGGATAGTGATGAGTCCGAAGAAGAAGAAGAGGGCAAGGCTATGATGGCTCTAGTTGATCAAGACAAGCCTTCTAAGGTATATAATGAACCATCCTCTAATGAAGTAAAATATGATAGTGAGGAAGAATATGATGAATCAAATGAACCCACTAAAGATGAAATGTTTGAGGCATTGGAGCAAGCTAACATTGTTCTCATAGCTAAGGCAAAGGAATGTATGGCCTTGGAAAAGAGAGTTTCCTCTCTTGAAAAGAGCCTTAGGGAGCAAGAAGCATCCTATGAGTGTTTAAAGGAAGAACATGAGGATCTTCAACTTGCTCATACAAAGCTTGAAAAAGCTCATTCCTTGCTAGTAGCTAAGAGGGACAAGGTTGTCTTGGTATCCAAGATGGATGTTGGTTTAACATGTGACATTATAGATGAACCATTCATGGTTGATGTAAGTGTTGACATTTTTAACGCACACAGATAGATCCGCAAGCGCACGGAATTGTCGTTGTAGCTTTCACCCGGAAATATTCAGGGTATCGTATTTTCCACAGGGAACGGTTACGCTCTAATCTTTGAGCAGGGTCACCCCAGGATAACTATGGATAGTGAGGCATCTCTATGGGCTCGTGGTTTCAGGCAGGGGATTTCTAAAGTCTGTTGTCTACTCACTTCGGCACCGCCCACGCCCAAAGGGACGTTGTCCGGCAATTAGCACTAGCGCCGCACCCGAACGTGGGGGGATTTCAAGGGACGGACAAGGCTTGTCACGACCAAGCCGCCTACCCCCCTCAACCGTGGGATGCGCCACAAAAGGTAGGTGAACGCTAGCCCAAACACCACGTTTGCACTACCATCCACAACTCTTGGGTCGCAAAGGTTCCCCGGTCAAAGAGTTCCTTCTCCAAGAGTTACGACCAAGGTACGACTACCAATCCCGCAAGTCTACAACAGCTAAGATAATATACTTGAAGAACAATAAGCCGAAAAGATAATCACAAGCTTTCTCACCAAAGTGTAAGTAGCTTGTAGAGGTACAAGCGAAGTGGGTACCGACAACTCCCAAGACTCCGACTTCCTAGGAACCGCGGCACACCGGGGCGAACCGACAACTCCGGTAGAAGGAACCAAACTTCCTTCTAGCCTTTCCTCTCTCACTCTCCATTAGAACTAAGAGGGGGGAAGAAGAACAAGAATGGAACTCTCTCCTCTCTATTACATTGTGGCTCCTCCTTGTGTTGTATGGAATTGGTGTGTGTTGAGGAAGAGGGAGAGGACCTCCTTTTATAGGTAGAGGAGAGGGGGCTTGTTGGAAAATATCCCTCCCCATATGGAAGGAACCAAACCGACCTTGGAACGCCTTCCTAATCAGCCCAAACCGACCATCCCACGTCGGCAACACACTTTTTGGAAAGTAGTGAACCGCCTCGAAGGATGGGCCCGAACCGCCCATCCATAATGCGCGCGCACCCAAAGGTGCGGGCGCACCAAGATGTGGGCCGTTTGGGCTGAAATTTTGTGTGTGCGTCCGTCTCGTCGTTAGCTTCGTTTCGTGGGTCGGTCGTACACTGAAAACGGAGTCCGTATGAAAAAGTTATGCCCAAAATACTAAACCCATGTCCTGCGCGCCCTATGATTTCATGTTGGATTTGGGCCTCGACTTCTTGGGCTTATGTATAGATGTTGATATTCATATTTATGGGCATTTCTCCTTGCTTTGATCATGTCCATTTAGGGCCTTGTTATTCTTTATACTTTTCTTTGCTTTTGGCCCAAAATGTGTATGTTTCCAACATTGTCCTCAAGAAAACAAGTGAAGTACCAAAACTTGTGGAAATGGTTAGCTCAAAAGCCCTATCACTATTATGTTTTGGTAATTTTATACTAATGTTGACGGTATAAAATATGTAGTTAATGACCGTCAACAAACTCCCCACACTTAGTCCTTTGCTCGTCCCTCGAGTGAAGGTATAGGACTAGAGTGGTTCAATCTCCAAGATGTAGACCTGCATACAAGTTATTCCAGTGCTTCACCGCTTTGTGAGCATTCAAAAGTGGCTACCAAATTATCTTGAACGATTGAGCAATGGAACGACATGAATTCCTATCTCCTTGCTACTACTCATGTGCAAAGACTTGGTTGATTTTTTTTTTTAAGATAAAGTAGCAATGCTCCATGGTTGATTCTCACATAGTCACTCATTTGTGTTTCCTTGCCAAAGCACTCTTCACTCTCACTCATCCTATCTTTTTGCAGGGGTTTTGTGGATCTTTGGAGTGGAGTGTTGCATACGTACCTCTGTATGTTTTGTCGGGTCAAGCTCTGGATTGTTGGAAAGAAGTGCCATACCCTTAGATCGAAAAGTGCAAAAGTGTGTGGAGAATATTGATGATATATTTTCTTTGTGGTTACTCCTTGACTCATGATCCTCTTTCCCTTCTTTTTGTATGCTTCTAGAGAGATACAGGCTACTTTTCTTTCTCATTTATTCTCTTTTTTTTTTTTTTTTTTTTTTTTTCTTTTTTGAGATGTGGGCTCTACTCGCCCTCGGACACGTGTCTATTTTTCATCTCTTATTCTTTTCTCTTTTTTTTTTTTTCTACAGCCTGTATCTTTCTCTCTGCATTTTTCTTGATAACAGGAGATGATCATGGTATAATGAATGGAGTATTTATTTGGTGGATGATAGGGGTGCATGTTGTGCGCAATTCTCATTGTGAGAACCGGCATGTATATGTGGGTGTACGTGTTTTTTCGATCTTGGGAGTATGAGCCTCTCTCAACACGGATCAACGGAGCCCCGACAAAACTCAATACAAAAGAGGGAAGTAGCTATAGTGGATATTCTTGTCATTATTCAGGGCTTTGGTAGGATTTGGCTAAGTCAAACCATGAGCATGCTTTATTTTAAATTTTTGAAGATAAAACCAAGTCTCATTGCATAAGAGAGCAAGTGTCAAGTCATTCTACCATATCTCAAAGCTCAATTGTTTAGATGAACATGGGGTCCCTAACAGGTAGTTGCTCATCAAAGAATGGTTTTGGCGAGGAATAAAGTGTATGCATGCCATGGATCAATTGGTAGACCAGGGGATGGAGTTTTTTTCAAGAAGTTTTATCTTTTTTGATTTGTTCAATTTTAGACCTCAAAGCTTTATGGAGGATGTGAGAGAGGGAGTAGCGCAAACCACCGCTTTGAAGAGGAAGGAGTTAATGGTAGTTGTTTGTCTTGTCCTTCTCCATCATGAATTGCTTTCGGTGTTCGTGCATTTGTGCCGGGAGATCTCGGGTAGATGTGCTTGTATGCTTGAGAGATCTCCCCACACTTATTCTTGTACCTGTATTTTAAACAAAGAAAACAAAACAAAAACAACAACATGGCTCTATCGGCAAGAATACCGTGGAGCCTTTATTATGAGAACTTTATTTTATTTTATTTTAATTTGTTCACCTCATCATTACTCCAACAAGGCTAACATAAAGAAGCAATGAATAACATAGCCTTTATTTATCTCCAAAATAAGATACTCCCAAAGATAATGACAACAAAGCTCTAAGTTTATTAACCTAGCTCTAACACCATGTCAAAGCTTGATTAAAAGGAGATCATTTTTACCCTAAGCACCATGCTTAATGTAAAAAGACCTATGGATGTATTTCTTAAGTAAATGCACCCAAACTTCAAAACATAAGTCATAAAAAGGGAAGCATGGAGTTTTATCATCATGGAGACAAAAACAAGTGAATGAGTTGGTGAACGTTTATTTTCTTTGCATACCGGATATACTTACCAGCAACATTTTGGATGAAGCATTGAAGTTGTTGCTTTGCGGTTTGCATGATGACTCTGCCCGTGTGCACCTCAAGGCTAGGCCACACACACGTGTGTATGGGCCATGGGTCTTGATGGTAGTAGCAAAGGATGAGAGAAAAACCCTTCTTGCTTGTGGAAGCAATGATGGGTGGAGTCAGCAAAGACTTTGATATGTATCTTGACCATGCAGGGCCAACCTGCTCCTCTCTCTTATTATTATTTTTTTTATAGATTTTTTTTTCAACAACACTCTTTTTTTTTTTTCAATAACACTTTTTTTTTTCGACATCATATATATTTTTTTTTTCTCTCTCATTTTTTTTTTTTCACTTTCTCTCTCCTACTTTTTTTTTTTTTTTTTTTTTTTTTTTTTTACTCTTTTCTCTCCATCTCTATTTCTTTTTTTTTTTTTTTTAGCAAGGCAGGGCTGACATCAACTTTTATTCACCCTCAAATTTTTTTTTTTTTTTTTTTGTATGGTCCCTTGGGGGATGGAACTTAGGATTGTCACCATCTTCCCCCCACACTTAGACTTTTGTGAAAAAGTCAAGTGTGCAAGGTCCGTCTCCTCTTGAGCATGTTCCATCACCCATGGACATCCTAGCTTTTTTTTTTTTTTTTTTTTTGTGATGTAGCCCTCATGTTCTCGAGCGCCGCATGCCTCTTTGTTCTTCTCAATCGATCTCCACCTGAAATGGTTAGCGACAAGAATACCCGAAGGTGCATACTAACTTGATAACATGTTCTTGCTTTTATTAATAAGAAGAGAGAAAGACTTTTTGACTTTTTTTTTTTTTTTTTTGATAGTCCAGGGTATCTCCCCGGCAAAGCTTTCTTTATGGTTGTAAGCTTGACCGTGGGAAAACATCCTGCAGCCCGATGATGGTGAAGTTCCCGGTTTCACCACTAAGAATTTAGCATTACGCTCAAGCCGCAAGGTTAGCGTCATCATGCTACTACGAGGTTTGCAACCATTCTTAAAAAGGTTTACAAAGAGAACCAAGAGATGGTTGTAATTTTTGTCGAAGCACTCGGCTAGAAGCAAGACAAACTCAAGAAGACCCAAAGGTGAGCATGTGTGAAGTCTCAAGTGACAACTTGTTATGCTCAAAAACAAATTTCTGCTTGGTCTCAAGAGTTGTCGCTTCGTGCATGTCCATGGCACATGAGGTTTTCTCCTCAAAAGATGTGTCATGAAGGACGAACGTTGAATCTTGACCATTGTCAAGAACGACGTCTTATCGGCCAGAGGGACATGACTTGTGTTCGTGTGAGGGCGACAGGTGTTTCGTTTCACTAAGATGTGTTAACAACTTAGGTGAAGCGAATAGAGTTACAAACTTCGCCTCCTCAAACGGATTTGGCTAGGAAGATGCTTCGCCTTTGGGATGTCTAAGTGTGAGAGGCGGAAGCAATCTTTCCCAATCTTCTCATCACGGCTCTCCTCTATAGGACTTTCGTAATTTTTTTTTTCTAGAGGGTAACCTATGAGAAGATTGAAATCAAGGATGGGGTATAAATGGGAGTCTAAGCGCACCTCGGCTTTCGAGGTTCTGCCACCATCCTTGAATTCAATTGCGAACCTGAAGGACGAAGCATTCCTTCCTTCAGTGTTCGTGGTTCGGGAGAGGGCTCAACAGTCGGTTCTAATGGCGGTACGAGGAATGGCTCGACTGATGAGCGCTCCTCAATGCTTGACGTGCCCTTAATATGGAGGGGAATAGGTTCTACAACGGGAGAAGCAAGCTTCTCTAGGATGTGTTCAAGGGTTTCCTATGTTCCGTTGTAGGTTTACGTGCAAACGACCCTCCAACGGTCATGTCAAGGCGTAGGGCAGCATCTATGTCAAGACCCGAACAAAAGATATGCAAAAGCACACTATCGGGTAATGACAAGTCTAGGCCAACATGTATAAACATTATAAACCTGGCCTAGGCTGCACCTATGGACTCCTTCTCATCCTACTTGAGATCGAGGATTGTCCTTGGTAGGCATTGATGGGGAAGAATGCTAGACAAAATTGTCTTTGAGTTCTTCTTAGCCCCATTCAAATTTCCTACGACAATAGTGTACTATTGTTTTGCTTTCCCTATGAGGGAGAGCGTAAACAAATTCCACATGTGAATTTCTTGGATCATGCTAGGAAAGCTGAGGCATGATCATAATTCCTCGAAATCTCGTAGGTGGCAACATAGATTTTCAAAATGGTCACCAGAGATGGAGTGCCCGAACCAAAAGTTTTTTTTTTTTAAATTAGGGTGAGTTCATAGCCGCTTAAAAATTTTGGTTTTGAAAAAGATTGTGGCTCTTGTGAACTCCCCCATTGAAGCGTAAGGTTTTTAAAGTGGAGTAGGCTTCATTTTTTTAAAAAGAAAAATAAATAACTATTTTTGTTTTTTTTAGATACAACACACGGGGTGCTCTAGGCTCGGAGAGAATTACGACTACCGTCACCGAACGGCGCCGAAAGCTTGTTGACATTTTTAACGCATACACGTATAGATCCGCAAGCGCACGGAATTATCGTTGTAGCTTTCACCCGGAAATATTCGGGTATCGTATTTTCCACGAGGAACGGTTGCGCTCTAATCTTTGAGCAGGGTCACCCCGGGATAACTATGGATAGTGAGGTATCTCTATGGGCTCGGGTTTGTGCGGGGATTTCTAAAGTCCATTGTCTACTCACTTCGGGCACCGCCCACGCCCAAAGGGCGGTGTCCCGCAATTAGCAATTGTACAAGACCAACGTGGGGGGATTTCAAGGGACGGACAAGGCTTGTCACGACCAAGCCGCCTACCCCTCAACCGTGGGATGCGCCACAAAAGGTAGGTGAACGCTAGCCCAAACACCACGCTTGCACTACCATCCACAACTCTTGGGTCGTACAAGGTTCCCCTGGTCAAAGAGTTCCTTCTCCAAGAGTTACGACCGAAGGTAACGACTAACAATCCCGCAAGTCTACAAATGCTAAGATAATATACTTGAAGAGCAATAAGCCGAAAGATAATCACAAGCTTTCTCACCAAAGTGTAAGTAGCTTGTAGAGGTACAAAGCGAAGTGGGTACCGACAACTCCGCGGCACCGACTTCCTAGGAACCGCGGCACACGAGGCGAACCGACAACTCTGTGTAGATGGAACCAAACTTCCTTCTAGCCTTTCCTCTCTCACTCTCCATTAGAACTAAGAGGGGAAGAAGAACAAGAATGGAACTCTCTCCTCTCTATTACATTGTGGCTCCTCCTTGTGTTGTATGGAATTGGTGTGTGTTGAGGAAGAGGGAGAGGGCCTCCTTTTATAGGTAGAGGAGAGGGGGGTTTGTTGGAAAATGTCCCTCCCCATATGGAAGGAACCAAACCGACCTTGGAACGCCTTCCTAATCAGCCCAAACTGACCATCCCACGTCGGCAACACACTTTTGGAAAGTAGTGAACCGCCTCGAGAAGGATGGGCCCAACCGCCTCCCATACGGGTGCACGCGCACCCAAAGGTGCGGGCGCACCAAGATGTGGGCCGTTTGGGCTGAAATTTTGTGTGTGCGTCCGTCTCGTCATTAGCTTCGTTTCGGTGGGTCGTACACTGAAAACGGAGTCCGTATGAAAAAGTTATGCCCAAAATACTAAACCCATGTCCTGCGGCCCGGTATGATTTCATGTTGGATTTGGGCCTTGACTTCTTGGGCTTATGTATAGATGTTGATATTCATATTTATGGGCATTTCTCCTTGCTTTGATCATGTCCATTTAGGGCCTTGTTATTCTTTATACTTTTTCTTTGCTTTTGGCCCAAAATGTGTATGTTTCCAACATTGTCCTCAAAACAAGTGAAGTACCAAAACTTGTGGAAATGGTTAGCTCAAAGCCCTATCACTATTATGTTTTGGTAATTTTATACTAATGTTGACGGTATAAAATATGTAGTTAATGACCGTCAACAAAGAAGAATCAAACATACCATCCACATCCACATCAAAACACTCTACCTCCACTAGTAGTGATGGAAAGATTTTAGATTCATCATTATTAATTGAGAATGAGACTCTCAAGAGAGAGGTGGATGAGCTCACCCATGCCTTGGGTAAGGCATATGGTGGGGATGCCAAGTTGCTTAAGTGCTTGGGTAGCCAAAGATTTTCCCTTAACAAGGAAGGTCTAGGGTATACTCCCAAGAAAGGCAAGAAGGCTTTTGTGACTCCAAAGCCTAGCTTTGTGAAGAGCAACGGTTCCTATTGCTATAGATGCAAGCAAGTTGGGCATCAAGAGCAAGAATGTGCTAAAAAGAACACCAACAAGAAAGCAAATCAAGTGCATTCAATTTGTTTTGATTCTTGCTATTTGCTTACCAAGAGGGAGAATGGTGTGAAGGCAAAGTTCATTGGTACACCAATTGTGGGACCAAAGAAGAAGTCCATTTGGGTATCAAAGGCTTTGGTGACTAACCTCCAAGGACCCAAGCAAGGATGGGTACCTAAATCTCATTGATTTGATTTGTAGGTGGATTACAAGTCCGGAGAGAGGCATTGGATTCTTGATAGTGGGTGCACTCAACACATGACCGATGATGCAAGAATGTTCAACTCTTTTGATACAAGCAAAAGTGGGGGTAGCATCACATTTGGTGATAATGGTAGAGGCAAGATCAAGGGTCATGGCAAGATTGAGATCACAAGTGATTTGAGCATATCCAATGTGGCACATGTTGACAAGGTGAACTTCAACTTGCTCTCGGTAGTACAACTTTGTGACCTTGGTTTCAAGTGCATATTTGGGGTTGATGACATTGAGGTTGTTAGCATGAAAGATTCAAAGTTGATGTTCAAAGGCTTTAGGCATGACAATCTCTATCTAGTTGACTTTGGCACAAGTGAAGCAAAATTGAGTACATGCTTGCTTTCCAAATCAAGCATGGGTTGGCTATGGCATAAAAGACTAGGACATGTTGGCATGAAGCAATTGAACAAGCTTGTGAAGCATAACCTTGTGAGAGGTTTGGATGGAGTTGAGTTTGAAAAGGACAAGCTATGTGGTGCATGTCAAGCCGGCAAGCAAGTGGGCAACACTCATCCTAAGAAGAATTTCATGAGCACTTGCAAGCCATTTGAGTTGATGCATATGGATTTGTTTGGTCCAACCACGTACACTAGCATTGGAGGCAACAAATATGGATTTATGATTGTGGATGATTTCACTAGATACACATGGGTATTCTTTCTCAATGACAAGAGTGACACATATTCCATCTTCAAGACATTTCTCAAGCAAGTGTGCAATGAATATGATGTTACCATCAAGAAAGTGAGAAGTGATAATGATAGTGAGTTCAAGAATACAAGAGTTGAAGAGCTATGCAATGACTATGGCATCAAACATGAGTTCTCACCTACCTACACACCACAATCCAATGGCCTGGTTGAGAGGAAGAATAGGACTCTCATGGATATGGCAAGATCAATGCTTAGTGAATATGATGTGAGTCAATCATTTTGGGCCGAAGCAATCAACACCGTATGCTACTACATCAACCGATTGTATTGTCATCCAATGATGGGCATGACACCCTATGAGCTCTTGAATGGAAGAAAGCCAAGCATTGCTTACTTTAGAGTCTTCGGTTGCAAATGCTATATATTGAAGAAAGGCACTAGATTGGGCAAGTTTGACAAGAAGTGTGATGAGGGTTTCTTGCTTGGTTATTCCACGACAAGCTAAGCATATAGAGTGTGGAATAGCACTAGTGGTCAACTTGAGGAAGTGCATGATGTGGAGTTTGATGAAACCAATGGGTCTCAAGATGAAGAAGAAAATCACAATGATGTTGGTGGAACCCAATTGGTAGATGCAATGAAGAACATGGACATTGGACACATCAAGCCAACTCAAGTGATTGATGTTGATGATGACAAAGATCAAGTGCTTTCATCTCCAATGGGTCAAGCTAGTGGTTCTCAAGTGCAAAATCAACAAGCTAGTACATCTTCTCAAGTGCAAGACACATCAAGTGATCAACCAAGTTTAAGCAATCAACTACCAATACTCCAAAACACGAGTGTTGCTAGAGATCACCCAATTGATCAAATTGTTGGTGACATTGCTAGTGGAGTTCAAACAAGAGGAAGACTTGCGGCATTTTGTGAGCACTTTGAGCCGGAGAAGATTGATGATGCTATGAATGAAGAATGGGTATTGGCAATGTAAGAGGAGCTAAACAACTTTGAAAGAAATGAAGTATGGGAGTTGGTGGAAAGGCCAACCAACTACAATGTCATTGGAACCAAGTGGGTGTTTAAAAACAAGCAAGATCAAGATGGCATTGTGGTTAGAAACAAAGCAAGACTAGTTGCACAAGGCTACACTCAAGTTGAGGGTCTTGACTTTGGTGAAACATATGCTCCGGTGGCAAGATTAGAGGCAATTAGAATTCTATTAGCCTATGCATGTGCCCATGACATCAAGTTATACCAAATGGATGTGAAGAGTGCATTTCTCAATGGCTTCATCAATGAGCTTGTATATGTTGAGCAACCTCCCGGTTTTGAAGACTATCACAAGCCTAATCATGTATACAAGTTGAAGAAGGCATTATATGGCTTGAAGCAAGCACCTAGAGCATGGTATGAGAGGTTGAGAGACTTCTTACTCAAGAAAGGCTTCAAGATGGGGAAGGCCGACACTACTCTCTTCACGAAGAAAATTGGCAAGGATTTGTTCATCTTACAAATATATGTGGATGATATCATATTTGGGTCAACGAATCAAGCATATTGTGAAGAGTTTGCTCAAATAATGGCCATTTGAGATGTCTATGCTTGGAGAGCTCACATATTTCCTTAGACTTCAAATCAAGCAAATAAAGAATGACACTTTCATAAGTCAAGGCAAATACATTAGAGACATGCTCAAGAAGTTTGATATGCAAGATGCAAAGGGCATAACTACACCAATGGGTACAAGTGGCACCTTGGATCAAGATCTCAAAGGCAACATGGTTGATCAAAAAGCTATTTCGGTCATTGATTGGTAGTCTACTCTATGTGACCGCATCTAGACCGGATGTCACGTTTAGTGTGTGCTTGTGTGCAAGATTTCAATCCTCACCAAGAGAGAGTCATTACAAGGCCGCAAAGAGAATATTGAGGTATTTGAAGCATACACAAGATGTTGGCTTATGGTATCCTGAGGGGTCTAGTTTTGAGCTTATTGGATATTCGGACTCCGACTATGGTGGTTGCAAGATCAATAGAAGAAGCATTAGTGGGACTTGTCAATTTCTTGGAAGATCTCTTGTCTCATGGTCCTCTAAGAAGCAAACAAGTGTGACACTCTCTACCGCCGAAGCGAAATATGTTAGTGCGGGGAGTTGTTGTTGTCAACTACTTTGGATGAGGTCCACATTGAAGGATTATGGATTTGACTTCAACAAAGTACCCTTGTATTGTGACAATGAGAGTGCTTGCAAGATGACTCAAAATCCGGTGCAACATACAAGAACCAAGCACATTGATATAAGGCACCATTTCATTAGAGAGCATCAACAACATGGTGACATTGCAATCCATCCAATTGGTACTGAAGATCAACTTGCCGATATTTTCACCAAGCCACTTGATGAGAAGAGATTTTGCAAGCTTAGAAATGAGTTGAATATTCTTGACTTCTCCAATATGAGTTGAATGCACCCCATATATGTGACATGCCTCTCCACCAAGCCAAAGCAAAGGTGAAATTGTTTGACATGTCATCATAATATCTAAGGACTTGCTAGATCATATAGACATACAACTTGTTCCTTAGGATTGCATTCATGGAAAAGCAATGAATTTCAATGTATGTATGCCATCACTATTGTTTTACATGCTTGATTGATCTAGTGATGACATATGACATGCTTGTGGGCTTGCAATCTCAAGTGTTGAATTTGGATATATTGTCAAATATGTGATTCAACATAGACATGATAACCCTTTTATGAGGTGTGAAGAAGCTTGTCTTTGGTTCAAACCGAATTACATGTATGGCAAACTATCCAAATTTGGCCAAATTTGAAAACTAATCTTTCCAATATCAAAAGAACCCGATCAATCCTTTTATGTCAATTGTTGACAAAGGGGAGAGATTAGTGCATAAAGATTAGAAGGGGATCAAACCTTTTTGGAAGCACACAAGTAGGGGAGCAAGCTCATAAGCCATTTGATGCATTTGGTTGTGCACAAACATATGACTTGCTCTTGCACATGTATTTAAATTCCATATATACATGCTTGTGTGATGTATGCTAGTGGTACATTGATTGATGATTGATCAACTAGCATGCTTAGGTGGTATCTAGATATTTTGATTTCCGCTCTAAATTCAAGTACCTATGCTTATAATAAGATCTCACGAGGTACTTTGAGTTTTTCATGAAATATCTAGTTATCCATGATGCTTGTATGGTGAGAAAGGCGCAACTCGATTGGTATCACGCTCAAAGGTCCATTCTTTCACCCTAAGCATCATTTTGGTAACATGGCTCACTCCCTAATTTCAATATTCATACATGTATGCAAAGCCTATACCAAACTCTAGGCATACATGTAGGGGGAGCTCATGCTACCAAAACCGAATTTATTATGTTTGTCCAATCCTATGATTGTAAGCAAAATCCTTGGACAACCATGATAGGTTCAAAAACCCTTAATCATAAAATCTTTATGCGGGTTGTCACCAATTACCAAAAAGGGGGAGATTGAAGATCTCTAGATTGGTTTTGGCTAATTGATGACATCCTTAGGACTAATCTCTATGCTAAGTGTTGTTTTTAGTTGGAGATTGGTCAAGCCAAGGACGGTGCATGGTGGTCATGATGGATGGGTCGAGGTGATCCAATTGATGATCAAGTCGCGCGGTTTGGCGTGTTTTCGAGGATCAAAATGGGCTCAAGGCAAAGGTATATCCATAGGGCCATTTTGTTTTCACACTCAAGACACCATAGAGGGTGTGAGTGATTATAGGATCGATAAGCCGAACTATAAAGAGGGGAAAACTATCGTACATATCGATCCTCATGTGCCTCTAGGTTCAAAATCATTTGCATGCATTCTAACCTAGAGAGCTAACCTAACCTTCGAAATTGATTGTGAAAATGCTAACACACGAGCACATTATGATGTACACGTGGTGGTGTTGGCACATTTGGCGAAGGCGGTGATGGTTGCAGGGGTTGAGTTGGGTTTGGGAACCGCTCATCCTCCCGCCGAAGCTTGCGAGGCGGATTCGGTGCTTTTGAGAAAATGAGATGCATATTTTCTATTGCGCCGATGCAAGTTGGTGGTGAAAACATGCTATTCCTCGTGCTCAAGTTTGGTATACTTGATGGGTAGCATGTCGGCTTAACGCGGTCGGTGATTCGGTGAAGTTTTATTTGAAAATGGTGACCGGACGTATCGACCGGGGCGTGACCGACGCGACGGTTTCGAATCGGGCGCTCCGGTGGGTGCGTCCGGCGAGAGCATGTCATTCGGGGTTTCGCCGAGGGCCGACGGACGCGACCGACCGGATGCATCCGGTCTTGACCGAAGCACCGATCGGACGCTTGGCCAGACGGACCCGCCAGCAGCTCGGGCGGGTCATCCCGCTTGGGGTTAGTCGGTTGTGGCCGGACCCACCGACCGGACTCACCCGAGTCCGTCGGTCGGGCCCGTCGGTCGACCCCAATGCGTGGTTTGCACCCCAACGGCCACATTTCGTGGTGGGGAGTATTTATACCTGTTGGTAAATCTAACGCCACTATAACATAAGGTGGAGTTAATCTCACCCTAGGCCATATGCCATTAGAGAAACTCAAAGTGGTTCATCTCTTAACACTACTATGTGCTAGGTTGTCATCCCTAACAAAATGCTATGAAATGCAAAAGTGATACTTGTGATATGTGTTATATGCAATCTAATAAAATAAATATAAAAGATCTATACCCGCAAGCGCACACGGATATAAATACCACCATCATTTGTAGCATTTCACCGGAGTAATCCGGTTTTGTCATTTATATTCTACCACGGGAGGAATAATCTAAAGATGGGCACTAACATTATTAATAAGTGGCATACTTATGAAAGATTCTGTTATTAGAGCTAACTTTAGCAGGGGTAAGTCGATAATAAAAATATAATAATAATAATAGATAAAAGTAGGCGAGAGGCATTACTCACGAGAGATGGAAATAACTACTAAGTTAGACTTAACATAGGATTACTTTAAGAGACGAGAATTCATCTATAGCATTTAATCTACTAAGTCATTACATTCATTCTAAGGCATATGTTATCATCTATAGCATAGTAAACTCTAGATCATGTATCCTGACGATTATCAAGGAAACTCAAGAGTGAAACAAGATATTCCCCATAATCAATGTCCACGTGTCTTATATTCGGAGGGTGGACTCCAAAGGACTCAACAGGGGCATCACCCCCGCGATCTACCACACGACCGGAATATAAGGTGCATTTGCGTGTAAATCATATATAAGCACCACGCTTACATAATTTCTACCACCTAACCCACTTTCGAGTATTGAATTAGGCGCTCTACAAATAGATACATATATCTATCATAAACTAAATCTATATCAATCATACTATTAGAATAAAGTAAGAACATAGCAAACAAACACATAATAATAATTAAGAACAAAGTAATAGATATAAGATAAATCATACCGAAGTATTTGATGATCACTTAACTGCAGGTTGGCACACCCAAAATCTAATTGTATCCATGCGCTAATCAACTTGGATGAACTAGAACTAGATGAACTAGAACTAGAACTAGTAGCTAATCCTATTCTCCGGTGGTAACTCTCTCTTCTACTTACGCGACTCTGTCTAATAATGATTACAAATGAAATTCATTGCTAGGCACGGGGGGTAGAGGGTCTTCTTATATAGTACTCGGCGATGAACGTCAACCCTTGGATCAAACCGACCTTCAACAACGGCATAGATACAACCTCAAAGTCGGTGGTAAACCGACCTAGAAGTCTGAGGCTGACCAGAGGGTCCCACCTGGCGGCCGGCCAAAATGGCTCTGGCGGCCGCCAGTGCCCTAGGTCTCCTCGGCCTCTGGTTCCTTCCAGTGTCTTCTGGTAGTTTCTAGATTGTTTTAGTTCACTTTTCGGATTGAGTTGCTTCACGGTCAAGTTTGGTCTTCATAAGTCTTGTATATTCCGGAACTTTCTCCATTTATTCTCTGCAATTACCTGTTAAGTCCCTGAAATTACATAAATCACCAAAACTTGTGGAAATCATTAGTATAATCCTCTATTGTAAATGTTTATTCAAATTATGTCCTTATTTCATCTCTTGTTGACATATAAAAATGGATGATAACAGTGTCAACAAGCTCCCCAAGCTTAACCTTTGCTAGTCTCTTAGCAAAGCTTTTCACCAAAGTGGATCGGGAGTTGCTACAATGAATTATTTCTCACAAGTACACATATCATCAATTTGAAATTCTCCTCCAAAGAAAAAAAGGTGATCTATTCTAATCTTTCATCATTCTTTTATTCATTGAAAAAATATAGAACTTTTACCTGCACTTTTATGTAAAGCAATTGAAAGATAGAACAATCAAGTCAAGCACTATGTCTCAAACTCTTCAATTCACCTCTATTCTGAAGTTTTTATAATTTTTTTCAAAATAAAACTCGAGTTTCCATTGTATGACTCTTTCAAATCTCTCATATGTGGTATTTTTTGGATCCTCACCAAGGCAAATGGCTATGCCTTCTCTCAAGATAGTATTTGTAAAACAATGGCAAATGTATCATACCTTCTCTCAACCTATCTACTAAGGATTATATCCGAGCTTATAGGTGGGAGACAGCTCATACTTTGCAAAGTATATATTGTAAAGTCAAACAACGGATCCAAAGGAACAAGTCATACAATGTGAGTGTATGGAATGTATTTGTGAGATAGATATATGGTGATAATGGGATATAATGATTCTAATTCTACTATGCTCCTTTGAATAATTAATCTCTCTTTTAAATTTTATATATGACATAAAAGAGAACTTGGGCTAGCTTTTCTTTCTTTTTAATTTTTTAATTTTTAGAGAGGCGGGCATCTAAGTACCCATTGTTTTCATTTGGACACTTGTCCATTTTTACTCTCTTTATTTTTTTTTTTTTTTTTTTCTTTTGGAGAGGTGGGTCCTACTCACCCTCGGACTTTTGTCCCTTTTTCTCTCTCCTTTTTTAGAGATGTG
The DNA here is from genome assembly GCA_015847255.1 of Hyparrhenia diplandra. NCBI lineage: Eukaryota > Viridiplantae > Streptophyta > Magnoliopsida > Poales > Poaceae > Hyparrhenia > Hyparrhenia diplandra. The sequence continues at coordinate 151,903 of JADLZK010010606.1, read as the reverse complement.
GGCTCTACTAAGCCCTCGAACTTTTGTTCATTTTCATCTCTTTTTAGGGAGGTAGGCTCTACTCGCCTCAGTAGGACACTTGTCCATTTTTCATCTCCCTATTTTATTTTTTTTCTAAGCATAGCCACAAGTTTCTTCTTTTTGTCAATTGAATGTTTGAGAGATAATTAAAACACATGGAGCATAAACGGGGTTTAGAGAATATTTATATAGAGATGAGAAATATTTTATGGCTAGCAAATGAATAAAGGGTATGTGAGTGGTGTGCATGAAATTGTATGACAAGTTCCCGAGGGGGTCTCAAAGGTTGACTAAACTCAATACTAAGCAAGTAGTAAAAGAGTTTTTCTTATTCTAGCATCATGTATATGGGCGTGATTGGATTTTGAGAACTCTCAGTCATATAGGAAACTCATCATATAATTTTCAAATTTTCACAAATCAAACCTCCGAATTTAGTGTAACTTAGAGTAAGATAAATAGCAGCTCAAACTATCTTATATCATATCAATCAATTACCTAGATTAGCTTAGATCTTTCTCAAAATTGAACAATTCTTATAGTATGGGAGAATTCTAAACCAATGATAGGTACTTGTAAGAAATTAAAACAGAGCAACTATTCATCATCTCTAAGAGATAGCTACTAAATTATTTATTTAAATCAAGCAAACTTAAACTTAATTATACACACTCTTTTTATTTGATTTTTCATGGTTATGCATTTTTTTAATTAATTAATTAACAAAGCAAAGCATGTTTAAACAAACTATAATAATAAAAATATAAAAATAGATAACTGCCAGGTTGATGAGACTTACCTCCCAAACGGGGTCCCCCAAGCTGGTAGTGGTTCAGAGGTTCAGCGGCGCCCCACGACGGCGGCGTCCATGCATGGCAATTGAATTCTTCATTCTGGCTGCTTTCGGCGGTGTCTCGAAGATCGGTGATGTTCGTTCTCATGCGGTTATTCCAATTTCTCGATAATTGTAGTAGTTGACTTGGTCATATCTTATGTCTTGAATGGTGTTGTACATTCCTTGGAACGTATATGGCTCGTACCACTGCAAAAAGAACTGCGAGCAGGTTCGGGATTTTGTTGAGAAGTACACGGTTTTCATGGAAATACCCACTTCCACGATAAGGTTCTCGGCGAATATGTGCATCTCCTCCTTGCTCACTTGGGCCTCCTTGTTCATATCTGGGGGATTGATCGGTCGACCATAATCGATTGTGATGGTGGGGGATAGGTCCATGATTGGTATCCTCCAAATGCTGGTTCTTGTGGTCTTGGGTCGGCACCGGTCCATATCGGATCATGGGTACGTGTCCGCATGAAATGGCATGGGTCTTTGTATATTGACGGGTCAGTGCTGCACATTCAACAAATAGGGATGCACATTGTATATAGAGAGATCGGGGTTAGGCAACCGAATCTCCCCAATAGTATGATGAATCATGACATAAGTGCTTCCTACTTTCTTCAAAATGTGTCCCTTACTAAAGAAATCAAAACCTATGACAGGCCTATCATCCCTTAGAAAAGCAACATGAGCATTATCATCCAAAAGTCCTAAATGATTAGCAATTCTAGTGATCGGTGATGTGCAATTAACATTTCCTAGGAGAGTTGGCACAGCTATCCAATGCTGAACTAGCATGTATATCGGTGAAATTGGTCTTCTCTTTATAGCTGCATAGATCAATTGCAACTCTCCTACTCTAACATTGTGTCCATCCTTCCTAGGCAAAAGAGTGAAAAGAATCCACTTATGAAAGAAGCGGAAAGTGGGTAAGTGTAAGTCTCTGGCTTTTGCATCTAAGAATGCATCTACATTGGTCAAATCTTTACAAACGATTTGCACGATTGAAATCAACCAAAGCTACGTCTAAATCCATGACACAATAGTGTAGAAAACCTAGTGCATCACTTAAATTTCTCCAAGTGAGAGAATATTGTTGTTGGAAGAATCTAAATGTGACTCCTTCGTCGAGTGCAACGAAGAGTGCAAAAGAAATTCCATGGTTAAATATTTAGAACCTTCTTACGTGATGTTTGCAAAAAGTTTCCCAACCCAAAAAAAAAAAAATATGAGCAAATTCAGAATCCATACCTGTTTGGGCTAGAAGATCGGGATCGATTACCGGAGTGTGAGTGAACTTACGTCCCTTTAATTGGTTGTACCTTTCTCTCTCATATTGGCCATGAAACTTGAGATGTGAATCAGAAGTTAACCTTCTCACTGCAGCAGGAGCTGGATGTGGTGGCACATCTTGCTCTGGTTCATAACTCGTCTCTGATGGTGCTCTGGAAGATGACTCTTCAAGTTTCTGAAGACGTTTTGATCACCTTCCACTGAATGATTTCCAGAAACTCATCCTGCAAAAGATTAATACACAAACAAAACAAACAAGAAACTAATGGAGGGGTTAGAATAAAAAGTTAGAAGTTTAGCTGTCCAAAGTCGATGTCGTCTAGGGGTTAGTCGTCTGAAAGAAAAGATTGCAAGTGTTTTATTATTTTTGACGAGAACTTCCCCTAACAAAATTTTATCTTGATTACTCCATTAGGACAGCACCTCCACTAATTTCTCTAATCTTCTCTAATACTCTCAAGATCTTCTCCTCTCAAAAGAAAATATTGCTATTACTACTAAGCACTTCCTTCTTCTTTCTCACTTCTCTTTCTCTCTACTACCAAGCTCAAGGCTTCTGAATACTAGAACTTCGAAATGTGAGCTGAAATATTGATCAAAGCAATGTTGGTGTGATGAAGAAGCGAGGATGAGGGGCTTTTATAGAGGAGGTCGAGGCCCAGTGGCCGCCCGGTGGTGATAGCGCCGGCCGCCACGGTGGTGTGGGCCTTCTCCCACTCACCTTCATGCAGCATATTGCTCACCCCAATGCCTTTGTTTTGAGTGGATTTTTTCGTGGAAAAGATGGGCGAGAATGGTGCATGGTGGTAGGTGAGTTTGGGTGGTAAATGTCTTATCCAAGTTAGGTGTAATATGGAAGTTAGTGTATGACAAAGGGACCCATCACCTAGTGACTCTATTTTTGTATTTTCAATATATAAATGCAGGAGTAATAATGTAAGGATAAATATTTTTGAGCCTCCACAATAAATATTTTCACGGGTTATGAAACACCGTAAAATTATTTATATGGGGCATAGGATTTTTCTGTAAGTAAATGCATAATAAAGTAAATATAAGTAATTACTAACTTACCTTGGATAAATGTCCGTAGTTAAAGTCCTCGAACTGAGACTTTCCCAATTTGATTAATTATCAAATGCTTCCTCCTGATTACGGAGATGGTACCAATGATGGCTCTTCTTCGGTTTTAGATTCAATCTTATTTGCTATCAAGGCCGAGCTCGATCCGGGTTTAAATGCGAACTTCTCTTCTTTTCCATTTAAGCTAAATGTAATCTCCAAATGTGACATTGATATTTGCATTTCTTTGTACTCAGGAAAGGTCTTCCAAGAATGATTGACACTCTGGAATGCGGTGGCATATCCAAAACTACAAAATCCACAGGTATAAAAAGAATCCTCGATATTAACCGGGTACATTTTCGCAATTCCTGAGGGATATCTGATTGATTGATCTGCCAATTGTAATGATATTGAAGTTGGCTCCAGTGTTGTGTACTTGAGTTTGTCAAAAATAGTCTTGGGCATTACACTAACACTTGCTCCAAGGTCACACAGTCTTTGTGAATTGATGATCTCGATTGAACAATTAATTCTTGGGTATCCCGGATCTGTCATCTTATGTGGTAAAATATTAAGGATAGCTGCACTGTATTCTCTGTTAACTTGATTACCTCCATAGTGGGTAATGGTTTTTCTTGTTCAGAATATCTCGAGATACTTTGCATAGGTTGAAACTTGAATAGCATCTAGTAGAGGTATGTTGATGTATAATTTCTGAATCACCTCCACAAACTTTGTAAACTGATCATCCACTTGGGGTCCACGGTTTCTTCTTGGATATGGTAAGAGATTTGTATCATGAAAGTCTTGCGTCATTTGAGGTTCTTGAGTCAAATCTTCTATATCATTATTTTCTTCTTCTCTGATTGGTTGTACCACAGGTCTTTTTGTTGTTGCTGGTGCTGCAGGTGCCATAATAGGTGTCCTGACTGCTGTTTCTATTATCCTTCTTGGGTCAACAGGATCATGTGTAGATTTACCTCTTCTTGTAGTAACATTATTTACCTGCTCATGGTTAGTGGCAATGATTTTGCAGCAAACAACTTTGCTATTTGACTTTCTACCCTTTTATTAAAAAAGATGTTGATTTTTAAAAGCAATAGAAAAATTATTCATCTTAAGAGATATATCTTCTAAAAGTTTATCATTAGCAAAACACTTTTCAAAAAGAGTTTCATAAAGCTTAGTTTGTTCTTGAATTAACTCTCTTAAAAGGGGTTGTTTAGTAAGTTTACCTTGATACTTACCCGGGTAGTTTGATAGCTGTTTGTAATCTTTGTTCTTGTGATTGAATTGATGTTGAATTGTTAACAGCCATGCTTGAATTTGATGCGAGAATCAATATAGTCTTGTAAATCTTGTCTTTCACCTTTATCTTTGGCTCGTTGTTCAAGCCAATTTAATAACACATCCATCTGGGTTGATATTGCTTTTACTTCTTCTGGGATGTCTTCAATCTGATGATAGTATTGAGTGTCTTGATTCCAGCTTTGATTTTCTGATATCTTGTTCATGAGTGCTTCAGCTTTGTCAAGAGTGATTGATAAAAATGATCCTTCAGCAGTTGCATCTAGTTGCTCTTGTGCTCTTTGTGTTAATCCATGATAAAATCCTTGCATAAGCAACCAATCTTCTATTCCATGATGAGGGCAATCTAATATGTATTCTTGTAAACGTTCCCATGCACTTGGGATTGATTCTCCTTTCTGCTGTTGGAAATTTGTAATTTTTCCTCGTAGGGTATTGGTTTTACCCGTGGGAAAGAACTTTGATAGGAAGGTCAGAACATTCATCCCAATTCTTGATTTCTTCTTTGTTGGCATAGAACCATAACCTTGCTTTCTCCTTCAATGAGAATGGAAATAAGCGGAGTAATATGATATCTTGGGGAATATCCTTTGGGGAAAAAGTGTTGGCAATCTCCAGAAAATTCTGCAGATGTAAGCGTGCATCTTCGTCAATCCTTCCACTAAATGGAGTAGCTTGTATCATGTTGATGAGGCTTGGCTTGAGCTCAAACTCAAGATCTTTAAGTTGAAGTGTTGGTCCTGTATTTAATGTCCTCAGTGCTAGGAGCGAGAAAAACTCTCGTAGGGATTTTTCAGCCATAGCTTCAATAACCGATATATGCTCTCTTGATTGATTTGATTCTGATAAATGAGGTGAATAAATTTCCAATTTGATAAACCCTGTATAAAATAAACAAAAGAAAGACAAGGGTAAGCCTGCTAAAGAAGCTTCTAATTTTAGATTCTCTTCATAAGTTTCCATTTATTAATATGTCTAGCTAACTTTTTATTTCCTCCCGGCAACGGCGCGAAAATGCTTGTTGGTAAATCTAACGTCACTATAACATAAGGTGGAGTTAATCTCACCCTAGGCCATATGCCATTAGAGAAACTCAAAGTGGTTCATCTCTTAACACTACTATGTGCTAGGTTGTCATCCCTAACAACAATGCTATGAAATGCAAAAAGTGATACTTGTGATATGTGTTATATGCAATCTAATAAAATAAATATAAAAGATCTATACCATAAGCGCACGGATATAAATACCACTGTTGTAGCATTTCACCGGGAGTAATCCAGGTTTTGTCATTTATATTCTACCACAGGGAGGAATAATCTAAAGATGGGCACTAACATTATTAATAAGTGGCATACTTATGAAAGATTCTGTTATTAGAGCTAACTTTAGCAGGGGTAAGTCGATAATAAAAATATAAATAATAATAATAGATAAAAGTAGGCAGAGGCATTACTCACAGAGATGGAAATAACTACTAAGTTAGACTTAACATAGGATTACTTTAAGAGACAGAATTCATCTATAGCATTTAATCTACTAAGTCATTACATTCATTCTAAGGCATATGTTATCATCTATAGCATAGTAAACTCTAGATCATGTATCCGGACGATTATCAAGGAAACTCAAGAGTGAAACAAGATATTCCCCATAATCAATGTCCACGTGTCTTATATTCGGAGGGTGGACTCCAAAGGACTCAACGAGGGCATCACCCCCGCGATCTACCACACGACCCGGAATATAAGGTGCATTTGCAGGTAAATCATATATAAGCACCACGCTTACATAATTTCTACCACCTAACCCACTCGAGTATTGAATTAGGCGCTCTACAAATAGATACATATATCTATCATAAACTAAATCTATATCAATCATACTATTAGAATAAAGTAAGAACATAGCAAACAAACACATAATAATAATTAAGAACAAAGTAATAGATATAAGATAAATCATACCGAAGTATTTGATGATCACGAACTCTGGGTAGGCACACCCAGCTCTAATTGTATCTGTCTGCTAATCAACTTGGATGAACTAGAACTAGATGAACTAGAACTAGAACTAGTAGCTAATCCTATTCTCCCGGTGGTAACTCTCTCTTCTACTTACACTTTGACTACGTCTAATAATGATTACAAATGAAATTCATTGCTAGGCCTGGGGGTAGAGGGTCTTCTTATATAGTACTCGGCGATGAACGTCAACCCTTGGATCAAACCGACCTTCAACAACGGCATAGATACAACCTCAAAGTCGGTGGTAAACCGACCTAGAAGTCTGAGGCTGACCAGAGGGTCCCACCTGGTGGCCGGCCAAAATGGCTCTCGCGGCCGCCAAAGTGCCCTAGGTCTCCTCGGCCTCTGGTTTCCTTCCAAAGTCTTCTCGTAGTTTCTAGATTGTTTTAGTTCACTTTTCGGATTGAGTTGCTTCACGGTCAAGTTTGGTCTTCATAAGTCTTGTATATTCGGAACTTTCTCCATTTATTCTCTGCAATTACCTGTTAAGTCCCCGAAATTACATAAATCACCAAAACTTGTGAAAATCATTAGTATAATCCTCTATTCTAAATGTTTATTCAAATTATGTCCTTATTTCATCTCTTGTTGACATATAAAAATGGGTGATAACAGGTGTCAACAATACCCCTTTGGCCGGCTCTAGGAGCTCTCTTGGTTATTTTGAATCAATCCTAACACCTCTAGAGCTGAGCACTCATCCTCCTCCTCACTCCTTTGCTTGAGAGCATCCATTCTAGTGAGTTGAGGTGATTCAAGTGCATTTGCTTTGATCATTGCATCTAGTGGCGCTTGAGGATCGTTGTGAGCCGGTGGATTTCCTTTTGCTCTTGGAGAGCACCACTCCTAGCCGGCTTGGTGATTGGTGGAGGCGTTGGCAAGAGTTGGTGATTGTTCTTGGCCACCTCCGGTGATTTGTGAGACGATCACACACTCCTTGTCGGGAAGACTAAGTGTGAGTAATTCATTGCTCGTGTCTTGGGTACCTCTCATTTGCATTGGGTGCGAGAAGCCTAAAGGCATTTGGCTTGGAGTGAGCTCCACCTCGACCCACACGTGAGAAGGTCAACACAACGGAGATTAGCTTGAGGGTGCTCAAGTGAACTTCGGGTTAAATCATTGTGTCTCTTGTCATCCAATTGGTGATTGGCTTCATTGTTCACATTGATATTCATCATACGGTGATTGGTTGACTTACCTCGACACATTGGTATAAAACCTCCTCTCTACCTTGCATTTACCTTGATATTTATTTTGTGCTTGTGTAGCTTGTGTAGTTTTGCTAGTTGCTTAGTTTTGTTTAGAGTAATCTAGCTTGTTCACCTAGTTGGTAAAGTAGCGACTTAGCAATTTGTGTGAGCTAGAGATCATAGCAACTAGAATTGACAATAGGAGGCTTGCCGACAAGTAGAGCTAGAGCAAACGCGTTTATCGCCATTTGTTATTCTAACAAGTTTGTCTAGTGTTTTGTAGAAAATTTTATTAGGCTATTCAACCCCCCCTAGCCATTTAGGACCTTTCGGTCGGGGGCGTTGTAGCTAGCGGCGTCAATGGTGATGTCGAGGATGTCGTTGGCGGTCGGGGATGTGTCGCCGCTCCATCCTTTGGGGACGCCTTTGTTGTCGCCGATGGTGCCGGTGTCGAAGACGTCATGGTTGACGTCGTCCAAAGATCGTTGTAGCATGGGTGGTAGAGATAGAAGCTCCTTGTTGATTGGGATCTACTTGCCTCGTGACTATGGAGTGTGTGATGTCCCCGGTCGGCGAAGGTGTTGTTCGGGATGCTAGGATCGGCGGCGTCGATGTTGACGCGTCGGTTGGCGTCGATGTGTCACCCATAGTGACGTTGGTGTTGTCGTTGATGCCGAGGACGTCAATGTTGGCTACGTCGTGGTCGTTCTTTGATGTTGTTGGGGCCGCCCTTGGAGGTAGTGTCGATGTCGAGGACTTCGGGGTTGAGATCGGCGACGCCGGTGTCGGCGTCGGGCGACGTCATTGAGTTGTTGTTGATGGTAATGACGTGGATATTCCCGGTGTTCCCAAGTGTTAGAGAGGATGTTTGTGGCATAGGAACTTATCTGCACCTGTCGTTGGAGCCTCACGACGTTGGCCTAGTTGGGTAGGCTTTTTGTCGAGCAGCTGGTGGACATCGGTGGCAGCCTCCCGATCTGATCCGATCCGAGTTGCGGAAGCTGGGGCATCCTTGGGGTAGGCGTCCTCGTTGCTTGCAGCGTCGATGATCTTGGAGGGGGTGACGTGGGCGGCGCTGTGAGAGCGACGTCGCCGCCGTTGGCGCCCATGGTAGGGGCGTCGCCGATGGAGGATGACGTTGTAGGCGCGTGCCGGACGACAAGGCCGTGTGCTTATCTGATGATGAGGCTGATTTTGCCTCCATAGCTGCGATGTCGTTGTCGATGATGCTGTGGACGTTCTCCGCAACTATGCGCTTCCGTTAGAGGCCATTGATCGCTCGGTCTCCGGATACCGCCGGCCGAACCCGCCTAGATTGGCTGGAATCGACCGCGGGATCGCGCTCATCGGGGCGGGAAGGCGGCGATGGAGGTGGTGGAGGCAGCGAGATGACGTAGGGCCGCGATGACCGCGAGGTAGGAGATGATGATGATGGCGCATAAGCCGCTCCGCAATGACGAAGGCGGTGAGGGCGGTGGGGAAAGGCGGGCGGCGGCGCTGCCACGCCGCGGCGTGGTGGCCTTGCGCGTGGGCTGGAGGCGGCCGGGCTGGGCGGTGGCGGCGGCGGTGGTGCAGCGAGCGGCAATGGGCGCGGCGCGGCCCGGCGTGTCTTGACGAAGCGGAGAGAGAGAGATAGCGGGAGAGATAAAGTTGTTTGGGGAGCTACCCCTTTAATTTATTTCTTCTTAAGATTCAATTGACTACATGCCCCTTGTATTTATAGTCCGAGGGAGACTTGCATGCTAAGAAAGATCTAGAGGTTTTCTTATAGATTGGAATTCCTCTTTTACAAGCAATCTATTTATTCCCTATTTCTATTTTATTCCTATCCTTATTCCTTAAATATTCCTTACTTAATTGCGGCAACTGACGTGGCGCGTTTACGGCGGACGATGGCGGCGGCGGGCCAGAGGCGCATGCGTGCCTGGGCCTTGGGCCCTAGGCGGCGACAGTTCCCCCTCGTTGGGCCCTATTCCGGCTATCCCTTTTTGGGTAATGACAGGGGGGGCAACGGTGACGCCTCCTTTCCCATGACTCCCCCCGTTACGGCTCATAGGAAAGGCTAGAACGTAACAGGGTTTTCCTCCCCTTTCCTGTGAGCCCTAATGGCGCAGCTCACGGGAAAGGCAAGAACGCAACGGGGTTCCCTCCTTTCCCCGTGAGCCCTAACGGCGCAGCTCACGGGAAAGAGGTCTTCTTTGCCATGAGCTGACACCAACTCACGGCAAAGACTTGAGTCACTTTGCCATGAGCTGGTTTCCGGCTCACGGCAAAGAGTTTTTTTTATTTTTTTATTACAGCACATATTGGTTGGTAGATCGATGTCTTTATTGACTCGCACTACTACATACTCCCTCCCGGTCCCTAAATAAATATCGTTGTTGGTGTGTGTGCCACAAGTTTGGCACAATTTATAGAAAAAAAACGTGCAACATTTGCATCTCCAAATAATTTAAAGAAAAACTAGATTCAAATAAAGATGTTTCCAGTTGTTTTTCAAGAACCGCAAAACGACAGTTATCTAGGGATGGAGGGAGTATATTTATATAGTCGTCAGAGTTTTATAGTAGAAACGGGAAGCCGCCTCTATATTGATGCACACTAAGTTCCTGAAGCCAACCGCCTCGGTATACAAATAACAAATCTAGGTGGGCCACCTAAAAATCGGGTGCATTTTCAACCTGTGAAAGGGAAATTTGTGGAACCGACTCTACTAGTAATGTTGGTATATATAATAGGGAACATATTAGGTGAAAACTATAACCTTCGTGAAAACTCGTGCAAACCATGGTCAAAAAAGTCATCTAAATTCACCAAAAAAACACATATGTAGATGATACGATAATACACAGCTTTTTAAAATATCTTGTCCAAACTCAATTTCATTTGTGAGATATAAAAATAACAAATTTCTAACAAATCATCGGCTACAACTTTTTGGCTTGAAATTTGTTATTTTCAGAGGGACACCACAAACATAAGTAATTAGATGGATTCTCCGTGCGTTGTTGCTGAATTTAAGGTTAGTTTTCGTGACCATTTGATGAATGCAAGGGAGATAAACTTGAGTTGCTTAATGATAATTGTAAATACATAAACCTTAAGGGTCTCAAGTATCAAGAAAGCAATATCACGCGTATTGCCTCAAAATTTGCTGATGATTTCGATTAAGATTATTTATACAAAGGGATAATCAATTATAAGTTAATGTTAGTGGACGATGTGGCATACTAGTTAGTGGATATTAGTGTGTCGTGCTACCATGTAGATTATAATTACAAATATTTGTTGACCATAAATGCATCGATAGTGGACTGATGAGGTGGATATAGCTTGCATGTTGAGAGAAATAACTAATGAAGTTTAGCTTTAAATAAAGGAGCTAGTATAAGATAAGATTTTGATAAATTCTAGATATACTAAACATGAACTTGTAATACTTATGTCTCAAGTTTTTAGCTTGTGTACAAACACTAGCAAATAAATGAAAAAAATAATACACATACGATGTTTTTGTCACTATGCCTACGCACGTTTTGTTAAGAGGAAAAGAAAGTTTGCAAGGTCAACACGATCCTTGCTTATACAATATTCAAATGCTGTTATAAAAGAGAGATAAATTAACACCGCTGAATATGTGGAGCTGTGCATTTCTTGGGCGGGAAGGTAAAGGCTGTTAAAGAATAGGAAAGAAAATCTCACTATGAGTACGTGTGTCAACGGAGTAGATGTACCGGAAAGTGTAAACTAATTTTTTTATATACATGACAAGTGTAAACTAAACTTGAGTTACACGCGGCGAGTGAGGTCCCGTCAGTCGTCTCGATGACCCACACGCAGCTTCCACGAAATTAAACCAACTTGTTTGCTGTGATGATCACCTCGGATCAGGGCATAAAAACTGAGGAGTCAGTCGCCACGGCGAGAGCGAACGAGAGACCAAGCCCCATCACGTACCAGCAGGCAGCAAGGCACATGGCGGACGGCGGCGTCGTGAAGGTGTACGGTCCAGCGGCGTCGCCGTTCGTGGCGAACGTGCTGGTGTGCCTGGAGGAGGTCGGCGCCGCGTACGAGCTCGTTCCCGTCGACATGGCGGCGCGCGAGAACAAGGCGCCGCACCACCTCGCCCGTAGCGTACGTATGCCATGCCGCCGATTGCCAAATCATCTCTCTCTAATCATCGCCTGTCAAATTTATCTGTTCATCTTTCTCCACCAAATCATACATATCATATAATTCATCTCTCTACAGCCGTTCGGCAAGATCCCTGCCTTCCAGGACGGAGAACTCACGCTCTTTGGTACTGAGTCTAACTACAAAATTTTAATAAATTCATATAAAATACTAGTATTATTATATGGAGATTTAAAGATTTTTTATATATAGAATCACGTGCGATTTCAAGGCACGTTCTCCGAAAGCACTACAAGAACGGCGGCGGCGGTGACGGCGGCGACCTGCTGAGGAAGGCGACCTCAAGAAAGCGGCCATGGTGGACGTCTGGCTGGATGTGGAGGCGCACCAGTACGAGCCTCCGATCGCCGAGATCGTGCGGAACTGCGTGTTCCTGCCGCTGGTCGGCGGCGCGCGCGACCAGCGCGTGGTCGACGAGAACGTCGGGAAGCTGCGTGCGGTGCTGGTGGCGTACGAGTCCCGGCTGCGCGAGCACCAGTACCTTGCCGGCGGCGACAGCGTCAGCCTCGCCGATCTCGCGCACTTCGGGTTCACGCACTACCTCATGACGGCCACCGAGTACGCCGCGCTGGTCGAGGAGTTCCCCGCCGTCGCCGCGTGGTGGCGCAGGATCGCCGACAGGCCGGCCGTCAGGAAGGTCGCCGCGCTCATGGTCTGGCCATACGCCACCACCACAACCGCCGCCTAGTTGAGCCCGTGTCTCGCCGACAAGTGGGCCCATAAAGACTTGTGTTGTGTTGTTTGCTACAGGTTTTCATCAGACACAAATAACTGTAAACCGAACACTTGTTCGGCGTCTCCCTGTTTCATGCAAATTCCTCGCCGTCTCTTGTCTTCTCCGTGCAAATTCATCCATTTCTCTCCTAATCTTCATGCAAGAAGATTGCAACTTCGACAAGAACACAAAGAAATCGAAGCAACTCATCAGAGACGAGAGAATAAGGATCGATGGAGGAGAAGGCAGCGTCCTCTCCTCTGGCCGTCGCCATGGCGGCGGTGCTGGCCGTCACATATGGGCGTCGACGGTCCTGCTGCGCGCGACGGAGGCGACGATCGAGAGCACATGCGCGGCGGCGGCGGCGCGTGACCATCGCGTGGATGCGCAGTTCTGCGCGCAGCAGTTTCTCGAGTACCACAGCGCGGCGGAGTCGGACCTGTGGGGGTTAGCGAGGACGGCGGCGCTGATCGGCGTCAACCTCGGCGACGACGCCGTGTACGACATCAACGAGGGCACGATCCGGCGCCGCCGGCTGGGGAGACAGGGGAAGGCGGCCATGCGCGCGTGCGCGCAGGCGTACGACGCCGTCGGCATGGCGTTCGCTGAGGCCGCCGACGAGGTCGGCGCAAGGCGGTTCGAGGAGGCCCGCCAGAAGTTTGACCGCGTGCCGCCGCTCGTGCGCCGGTGTGACGCTGCGATCAAGGTCGCTGGCGGTAGGACGCCACCGCCGCTCGCGAGGTATGGCGCTGAGTGCCGGCAGATGGCCGTCATCGGCGTCGCCATCACCAACCTCATCAAGTGATCCAACACCTTTTGTACCTTTGTAATTTTGTAGTAGTAGCTTTTTTTTTTTTTTTTGTACTTTTGTAGAGCTGCTTACCTCGCTTCTCCTGAATGTTTATTAGAAGGCCCTTCTGAAACCTAAATAAACAAGGGTGTATTATCTGTGTATGTATGTATGTATACCTGTGACATTTTTTGTCACTATTGTTTTTTTTTTGTCCATTCTGACTTTAGATTTGGGCAAAATGTTTTCACCGACACTGCTCTCGAATACGCAAAAAGATTTGCCTAAGGAGTTTTCAGTGCAAACAGCACGCATTTGACGCACTAGGTGATCTACCAATAACAACCGGACCAATTTGCCTAGGCTACCCGGTTCGATAGTATTGCAAATACGATCACCGACACTGATCTTATTCACCACAGCACCAATGTAATGAAATTTCATTGAAAGTGAGAATTTCTTTTCGATAGTTCGGCAAATCTCTTGCCAAAACCTTTTGTAACAAGAGAAAAAAAAAAGATTTTGTGTATCATCATCAGTCAAGCATTGCCAAAACCGATTTCATTCTGACACAAAGACAGTACACACAAGAATCAACAACAAGATTAACCACAAATGATATCGACCATCCCGTTTTGACACACACGGTACGTACAAACATATTTATCCCGGCTTAGTTACCTAGTAGGATTGTCAATCAACGAGATAATCAAGTGCATTCATTCATTGGAACCATGCAGAATCAGAATGCAGGACAGACATGCCCATGCATGCAACGATCAAGGTGTGTCTCTGATTTCAACATCAATGGCCGGCGCCAGCCCGCGCGCCCGCTGCTTTTCATTCGGTTCGGTTATTGATCGACGACGACTGCATCATGTCACAGGATCAGAAGCCCGCGCCGTCCATGCACCCGCCGCCGCCGTGACGCCGCCATTCCACCTCGTTAGTCGGCGATCGCGTCGCCGATCATCAACCCGCCAAAGAGGCCGAGGCGAACCCCGCCGTCGTCCTGCTCCCACCGCCCGGACCTCCCCGGGCGCTGGCGCCCGTGGCCACCGTACCGTCGCACGCGCCGCGCCATATTGGTGGTGGTGCGGGTACGCCTCGGGCAGGGCCGCCGTAGAAGGCTGGTGGTACGGCGGTACGCTGCGCTTGTACCGCCCAGCGCTGTGGCCACCGGTGCGCAGTGATGGCGGCGCCCTGGCGTGATGCCGCTTTGACGACGCCCGGCGGGCGTCGCGCACGGTGGTGGGGGCGGGCGTCCGCGCCGGGCGCGCCGGAGAGCCTCAGGGAGATGTGAGCACGCCGGCGCTATCGCCGACGGGCGGCGACCTGGTAGCCGAGTGCCTACGCTGCGTTAGTTGGCGCCACCGCGCCCTCGAGGACGGCGGCAGACGGGCGGGCGAGGTCCTCGCATGGGCACGACGACCTGCGCCGGCGCCGCGGTCGCCGGCGGCGTTCGGCGCGGAGGAGCACGTGCAGGGCGAGGCCGCGCTGGTCGGGCGACGGAGGGATGGTGAACCGAGCGGGCGTGCCACATCGGGTTCCGGCCACCCTCACGGTCGGGCGTGACGTCCGGTGCGTCGGCAGCCGCGGGTCGCCGCCGGAGATGGACGCCACGGGCGCACACGCCGCATCTTGCTGAAGAAGCGTCACCAGCTTCAGGTCCTTGGCGAGATCGGCGTCACCTCCAAAGACTGGTGCGCCATTGCCGCCTGGCGCCGCCGCCCGCCCGGTTTGTTTTCTTGCCTGTTTGTTTCTTCTTGTGTGTGTCGATCGGAATGGAGAAACTCGGACTTGGAGTTGGAGGATGGAAGGTTGGTAGATGGCGAAACGATGATTTTGGCCTTCCGAGCTTCTATGCTCACCATGGCGTTTTTGGAGGGGGGCGATTTTGTGCAATGCCGGGGATCTTGTACCCGGCGTGGGCACGCCGACATTGGACAAGAATATCTTTACTTTAGTTGGTTACATTTGTTATTCTTAGGGCTATGGAAATTAGCGGTAAACCGCCATGGCGGTTCTTCGACAAATGGTCAAAAACAAAGGGTGTGTGTTTAGTTGGTGAAATATTTTGGGTTGGGCTTAGGGTTTAGGGTTTGGGTTGGGCTACTTTGTAGCACTTTTCGTTTGTATTTGATAATTATCGTCCCTATCGTGGACTAACTAGGCTCAAAAGATTTGTCTCAGACTTTTCAGCCAAAAAAAACGCAATTTGTTTTTTTATTTATCTACATTTAATGCCCCATGCATGTGATAAGAGATTCGATGTGACGGATCTTTGTAGCACTTTTGGTGTCACTTTTCAGAACTAAACATGCCTAAGCATGCAATGTGATTATTGATAGGATATACACTTGAACAGGTTATCTTGAACTCGGTTTTGAAAAACACATTTTCTATAATCCAGGTGTTTGAGAATGACCTACCAGCCACAAGATTAAGTGGTGTGCTTGGTCACCTGAGAGGGAAAAAAACATAAGGTATGTTTGGTTGTTTTCCTCGCGGAGTCTGGCTAGTCAAATGTAGCTAGGCCATGATAAACCTGTCCCTAACTAGTCAATATGACCTTGTTTGGTTGCATGCATCATCTAAGCCTGGCTAGTCCTAGATTGTGTTTGGTTGGCTGATTTGGCCTCGGATAGAGTCACTCTTTTCTTTGTGTAGGTAAGTTTACCTCCGTTGAACTTCAGTTGGCAATGCTTCCCTCAATTCTTGTCTAGTGCGTTCATTCCATATCAAATATGCTCTGTTATGATCTAGACTGGATGTGGAACTGAAAGGGCCACAGGTATAGAACCACCTGGAACTAAAACTGTGTGAAAGGATCAATGTTTATACCATGTAGAACTGAAACTCTGTGAATCTTCATCTAAATGTGTATAAGGAACAAGTCTAGGAGGAAGTATTTTTTTTATAGCAAATCAAGTGCAAGTTGATAGGAATCAGCCCAAAGAGCAACAAGTTGCCGACTATCATCACTTTGCCAGCCTGACGAGTGGCGGACAGGACGCCGGTCTTGAGTCTTGACGAGCAGCGCTCGGTCGAGACCGAGGTCGAGCCTCCCGGTCTTGGCGCCGCGATCGTCGATGGCCCGCGGGCGGGCTCCTCCCCGAGCGGCCCGGCACTTGCCCGCCGAATCCGCGGGGCCGCCGTGCTAGGGGAAGCACCACGACCGCTCAGTAGCGTCCCCGGCGCGGGCCCCTTCCTCATCACGAGATCCGGCCGCCCTCTTCCCCGGCCGAGCGAGAGAGCGTTGTGGATGCCGCCCGATGATCCCTGCGGGCATCGGCAAGGCGCTCGGGCTCCTTCCAACAGAGCGACGAGAGGCGCACGGAGAGGTGACGGGAAGGGAGACCGCGGCGCCTGCACGGCAGGGAGGAGTAACACTCGCGGGGTGGCGGGAAGGAGGAGCACCCCGCGAACCTTAAAGCAGTCGTAGCCGTGCTCACTTGGAATGGCCGATTTAGCCTTCTTTACCCCGGCTTGACCCGGCGTGCGGCCCGCCCGTGCTAGCTTTGCCTAGGAAGATCGGCGTAGCAACCAAACGACCAAAATGGGTGTGTTTGGTTGCCTGCATATCTCGGCCATGGCTCTCTGGGGCCAAGTTTGGGTTGTTTGGTTGCCTAGAATGAGGTTGGGGCTGGCCCAATCTAGCCATCCGTACATAGATAGCCAGGCCGGGGGAGAACGACCGGGTGGTCGTTCAATCGTAGCCCGGCTTGGGCTAGCCCCGAGCTCGTTCCCCTCACCTCCCGGACGCGCCTCACCTCCCGAGGGGGACGGTCTTGTACGGCGGCGGAGGTCTTGAACGCCGCTCCTCCTCGCTGCTCGTGGTGCCGCGCCTCCATCCGTTGTAGCTCCGACGAGATTCGGGGAGCTTGCATATCTGCAGAGTCAACTTGTCCGTGCCCTGCTCCCTCTCCTTCCACTTCGCCAACGAGCTCGCCTCCTCCACCCTTCTCTCCGGCGCCAACAGCCAGCCGGAGGAGTCGCCCTTCCACCGCCCGCCGATGCACTACACTAGGAGCCGTGGCCGGCGCGACGGTAGTAGCCACGGCAGAAAGGGGGGGCAGGACCGCGGCCGTGTCGGTGGAGATGAACTTCGTCGTCGCAAGCTTGGGTGCCGCAGAATAAGATTCAGATTTCCGCGAGTGGAGCAAGCACGGACACCGCAGCGCGGGCGGGGGGCAACGACGTGGCGTCGTCCCTCCATCTCAACCGCATGCCATATGTAACACCCGTGTTTTTGCATCATTTTAAAAATCACTAAAAAATTGAACTTTTATAATTACAACCTGAAACTTGATTTATTTTTCCGCTAAACCAAAACCCTGTTTTCGAAAACCTGCATTCAAACTCTCACCATCTAGAATATTAGGGTTCGTTGCTTGTTGCTTGCCGAGCTTAT
The DNA here is from genome assembly GCA_015847255.1 of Hyparrhenia diplandra. Lineage (NCBI taxonomy): Eukaryota > Viridiplantae > Streptophyta > Magnoliopsida > Poales > Poaceae > Hyparrhenia > Hyparrhenia diplandra. The sequence continues at coordinate 134,045 of JADLZK010010606.1, read as the reverse complement.
GGTCGCAAGGATGCAAGGTAAGTCCTAGATTCAATTATGGAAGATATCGCATGAGAAATGATTTACAAATTAAACTTAAGGAATAATAAATACCGAAGCATGTGTGCACCAAATATATATTAAATATTTTTATGAGCACAATAAATAATTATTCTCGACAATAAAAGTCATAGGAATACAAAAGTGCTTGTATAAATATTTACAAAATATATAGTGCACATGAAGTAACGTGAACGCTGGGAAAATATGTGTGCATAAATATATATAAATATTTACTGCAAGTACAATTAAATAAATATTTTCATGAATAAAATTTATGAGAATATACATGTACTTGTGTAAATATTTGTAACCTACATAATGCATATGTGACACACATAGAATAATAGGAAAAGGAAATTAAGAAAGAGAATAAAGGAGAAAGAAAAATAGAAAAGGAAAAGGGAGAAGGAACCAGCTCGAGGGCTCGATCTTACATTCAGGCCCAGCAGCAACCCTCTCCTTCCCTCTTTTCTTCCACACGCCCCGTGTGGGTCGGCCCACGGCCGAGCCAGAAGCCAGGCCCGAACGCTGGCGCCCCTTCTCTCTTTCTCGCCGACAACTGGGACCCGCCATCATCGCCTTCCTCCATCCGCCTACGACGCGGCGCGACGCGGGAACACCATGGCCCGCCACCGCCGCCGGCGACCTCGACAAAGACCCTCCTCGGTCGACGCCAGTAGTTCCTTGACCTCTCCACGGCACCTCGCCCGTCGTATCCACGAAAGACACGGCGTCGTCAATACGACAAGCATTCCCGAAGCATTTGGCTTCCACCGCGAGAGCCCGGGGCGTGAAGCACGCCGCCGGGCGCCGCGGCGACGGAACATACGCCTCATTAACCAGCTGTCCCGACAAGCCCGCGCCGCAGAGCGAGTGGCAACGCCTGGCGGCGTCAAGGACCGCGGCCACGAGTTCGCGCCGCCGCGGGCCGGCCAGCGTCCACCCACCCTGACAAAGCCCCTCGATGGACAGCTCACCGGCGCTGCCGCACGAGCCAGCTTAGCTTCGCCTGCTCCCAAGTCGCCCGCGATGCCGAGGAAGGTGTCGGAAAAGATCGGGAGGCGAAAATATCTCGTGGAAAATTAAAAGCGCCGCCGGCCTATAAATAGCCCCTCGAGCTCGATCGACCGCGCCACCACCCCCTACCAGCTCGCAAGATCGACCTGGAACACGCGGTGCTCGCGCCAGCTTCCCTTCCTCCTTCCGTCATCTGCGAAATCGCGATTCCCCCCTAATCCGAATCCGCCGGAAGAAACCTGAGCTCCACGCCGTCTAGGAGGTCGTCGTGGCCGATTGGTTGAGTGGTACGCCTCACCAACTCATTCTCTTCGATTCCCCCCTTTCCCTCGCTGCGGTGCTACGTAGGGCTACCCCGAGCGCCGCCGCCGGGAGCCGCCACCTCCGCCCGCCGCCACGAAAGGAACGCCGTCCCATCGCCACCATCTACCTCGACCAGGTCGTGACAAGAGGAGTCCAACGGACCCTCGCGCGAAGCTTCGCTCAAGGGCAACACCGTTCGGCGAAGTCCGGCGAACCTCCGCCGTCGGGCTCGTCGACGGAGTCCAAACCGACGACGCCCGTTTGAACCGTAACGCCGTTCGGACGAGCCGATGGGCCGCCACGCCGCCATCCGCCCCTCCCGTCAAGCTGCAGTTAGGGCGACCCGTCATCCACGTGGTGCCTACGTGGCCGTCACCGGGCATCCACCGACCCACGTGGGCGCCACGCGCATACGAGGATGTTTTACGGGTACACTTATGTAATTGCTATGGCTACCCTAAACGTATACGATGTTGTAAAAGTCCTATTTCCCGTGTCGGAAAAATTCCCGGAAAATTTATAAATTCATTATTTGATTTATAGAATTTTATCATGTAATTATTTCTATTTTTATTACATGATAAAATTATATTATAATATTACCCTAATGATTTAATTAGGGATTAATATTATAAATTCCATATCTCATGCAATTTAATTCCGTTTAGCGTGAGACGACTTCCATAATTCATCTAAAATCTAGCTCCATGCATCTAACCCATTGCCACCATAATGTTCTATGTTTGCTTTACATGTTATAGTTCGAGCTAGGTTTATCGCCGCCGCAAAGTAGATTCGACGACCCGATTAGGAGCTTCCGTCCGAGGAAAGCTAGAGACGTTCGACGCCGTGCCGATTCGTAAGAACCTCCCGAGGCAAGTCCTTACCCCCTTAATCCTGACCTTAATATGATGATATAACGATAATGATACGATAACCGGAGTAGTAAATAGTGGTATGAGCCCGATAACGTAGCTATGGAGCTAAGCCGGATGACGTAATCATCCACGTTATCTACGCTCATACGTTGTAATCAAGAGAAACAAGAGAATGCCTAATGAACCTTAACCAACAAAAGAGGTGGGTGATAGTAATTCACGAGAGAGATGGATTACTACCGGGCCGTGTGGGATTCCTCAAGGAGAGATACTCGCCTCCCTAAGGACCGGTTCATAGACCTTCTACCTAGTGTGATATTACGCGCACGACCACACACGGGATGGGGCGGCTTGATCTCACACACCCGTTAGGTCGAGGTATATTGTATGCCTAGGTGGCCGGTGGTAGGCAAAAGGGCTATCGGGGAGCGGACATGGGGAGAGTGGCCCCATGGTCCGGTTGGCGTGGTTGCTTTGTGATCCTCCACGAAAAACTTTTGGCGCAATGTTATCGTATACGAATTATTAAGTTGACGGGTGCTGAGTGATCATCCGAAATGCTGAGTGCTAATGGGATGCTGAGTGACCTTCCCATTCTCCAACCCCCGAGAAACCTTTGGTAGAAGATATACCAAAACCTAGGAGGCATCCGAGCGGGTACGAGATCTCGTTGGGCCATTTTTTCGACCACCGTACATGGGAGGAGGTGGCCCATCGTGTGGGGAAAGTGTACAACCTCTGCGAGAGTTAATTGAATCTATTCGAATAGCCACGTCCTTGGAATGGGCAAGTCTTTGGGGCTGAACATCTATGATTAGAATATACACTTTGATGATGACTAACCCGTGGTGCCATGACGGTGATGATAAGATACAACCCGGGAACTAGCGAGGCGATTTTAGAGACTCGCTAGGGGCCCAAACCCTAAATAAATACATCCGCCTGGTTTGGACTTGCCGAAATACGTTTGTACTCACCCCTCTATTTTTACGCACATCGGCACATGTGAAGGTAAGATCGACGACGGCAGTAGAGGACCAACATCGTAGGAGTCGCAAGATGGTTGCTTAGGAGAAGGACGTTGAAGCCCGTTTCATCCGTGCACAAGTGCGCCTGTGGAGTACGGGGCGCGTGTCATAGTTAATCCACCGCTTCTCGGTTGGCCAACTCGATATTGTAACCCGACCTCGTGACCCTTCGTGCCACCGTAAGCCCCTTCTATCCTATATTTTAAACATTTCGGTTTACTATTATTTACGTTTACCATTATCTCCGTTAATGGACGTGTTTGTGGCGTGATCCCGGCGCAAAACACGTGTTAATCTGACCCATTAAAAGTGGGCGTGACACCATATCTCCGATTGCTTCTCCGATGTTGTCCACTCCACTACCAAGAATAGTACTCCAATCGGATCCATGTATCTTGGAGAAGAGGGAGCTCGACCAACAATCCATGGATTGGTGGCCAAGAGGAAAGAGCGGAGACCCAAGGAGACCCAAGGGGCAGCTCTTGCGGTTGTCGGAGGAACAACCATCGGGGGGCTAGTCAGGATTTCGAGGGTATCTCTTTGCATTCATGATTCATGTGTATCTCATGACAAATTTTATGGAGGCAACTGCTCAGGTAGTCCTCTTTTAAAAAATTACACACATCTCAAAGCAGTCAATTTAATAAATTAATATATTTTTTATTATTTTGCAACTGGGTTCGCATGGGCCCAGACCGTCCTACCCCTAGCCCGAGGCCAGCCCCGATCCATTTGTCTAGGTCCTCGTCTTCACGCCGCCGTTTCCCTCGCGTCATCAGAACTCGAACGCTGCTCCCTCCTTCGATCCATGAAGAAGCCTAGAGCTCCCTCCTCTGGTCCCTTGCAGTGGCAGGCGGATCGAGCCAAGTACGGCACCTCCTTCCCCCTCCTCCACCGATCCCATTTGCCGGCAGCCGGCAAGGAGGTTCGGTGGCGCCTCCATCGCCGAAGAGGAAGAAAAAAGCCCCCACGCGCGGCCGGGCCACCAGCCGGGAGGTGCCTGTCCGCGCCCCTCTCGTGCGAACGAGCCGTCAGGCGAGGCGCCCCTGAGCCAGGAGCGGCAGATCGAGCACCACCGAGCAGTGAATATTTTGGGCCTTGACACTGAAAATGGAGGGGACAGCTTCGCTAGCTCTTGTACCGTGAGAAGATACACTCTCGTTCTGCAGATTGCTGCTGCTATCTGAAGCCTCGTGCTCTTCTTTTTGAGGCGTTGTCAGAATGTCCACTGCCAAATTGGTGTCTGTCTTCTTGTTGGAAACATGTGTTTTCTAACTTCTAAGCACTTGTTGAGTATGTGAGTGATGAAGAATTCATAACTGTTAAGTGCTGAATCGCCCTCTCGTTTTTCCAAGCATTCTGGACTTAGTCAAAATAGTGCATTGGTTCTCATGGACTCTAGCTACGTCTCTGCTACATTTGTGTCAGGAAACAAATTACGTATAGACTTCCAAAACTAATTCCTTCTGGACGACAACAAATACTCATAAACATTGTAAACTTTTGTGCAGCCGTTATTTAGTATGTTCATCTTGACCTGCTGAATGTATTGCTTGATTTCCATGAAGACTTGTTCATGTGCATCTCTATAATTTCACTGGGGTGGTGTGGTGTCTTTAGTATCATTGTGTGAGCGGCAACGGCGAGTACTTTCTCTTAGAGGATGTCCCCCGACAACGGCAAGTACTTCACTCTTCTCCTTCTTATAAATTTGATGCGAATCGGACGCAGCCGCCGAACCTCGCCTCCCAGGCCGGTGTGCCTCAAGGTCACTGGAATGTCCCCCGCATCACTTGGCTCCCGCCGCCACCGCCGCCGAGAATGGCCACCGCCAGTCACGGAGAAGGGAGCTTCTAGGCTTCGACTTCTCTTGGAAACTTGGCGTGAAAGGCGTGAAGGCGGAGCCCGGACAACTGGTGGATCGGGTCGGGCTTGGAGACAAAGCTAGGCCCATGCGGGACCCGTTGCAAAATAATAACAATATTAATTTATTAAATTCATTGCTTTAAGATGTGTGCGCTTTTTAGAAAGAGGACCACCGAGGAGCAGTTCCCTTTATGGAAACTACTCAAATCTGAATCGCCGCTTCCCTCCATATCGGTGTGCTCTTTGCATTCATGATTCATGTGTATCTCATGACTAATTTTATGGAAACTCTGAATGCTTCACCATGGTCGCGGTTGGGAGTCTGGAGTGGAGGTGCTCGCCAGGGCAGTTGACCACACCCACGACGTGTTCGGTAGAATGTGTGAGAGGGGGTGAACTCACCGACCTAAGAAAGACGTGACCATATGCAAACCAAACCAAGCCAACAAACCAAACACGATCTCATTCTAGCCAGGCTACATGAAGTAAACCAACCAAACAAGCCCATATTGTCCTGGTTTGAGCCCCGGCTAAAGCTAGCCCGGCTTATTTGAGCCGGCCAGGCTGAATTAGGAAATGAACCAAACACACCCAATATAGTCCAACCTAGCCTGGCTAAAAAAAAAAAAAAAAAAAAAAGGTGCCCAACCAAGTGTTTGCATTCTTGTTGTTGGCGCCCTCCCCTCCCACTCCACTCCCTGTCTATTGGGGAGAGCGTCCCCTTCCTCCCCTCTCCCAATCCATCTCCCCCAAACCCGGAATCAGATCGGCTGACTTCACCCCTCGCGACGTATGGCTGCAGTCACGAAAATCAGACCGTCCGTTTGCATCCAACGGCCAGACTCTCACTCTTGCCGCGCGGCTAGTCCAGGCCATCGAAGCCCACCAGCCCACCAGTCCACAGCACACGCATTCTCTTTCAAACAGAGCACACGCATCTCCCATGGGCGATGAGTCTGACGACTCCGCCGGTGACGACTGACCAGTCCTTCTCCTCTCCGCCGCCTTCCTCGTCGATTGACCTGAGATGCCGCTTTCTGTGAGGTCGCACATCCGCCTCCTCGCTTCCTCGTCACTCAGGCGGCCGCGTGCCAGCTCCCCAGGCTGGTGATTTTGGGATGATTTCCTTGCTCGTGCTCGTCTCTAGCACAGACGCCGGCCGTTCGCCTGCCGCTCATATTGTGCTCATGCCACATCGCTGTTCCTACGCGCGCCTGAAGCACTGTCGAGGTGGAGGCCCTGATTTGCGAGCTTTAGCAACACTTTGCAATATTCAGCAGGTTGCAGTCAGAGCAATTTTCAGCACAGGTGTTTGAACTGGGAACATCACGATCCTATGCATGAGGTGGTTGTGCTTGGATGGTTCATGGTTGAAGACTTGTGTTTCGTAATTGTGCTTGCATATGTAGCAAATGTCCAGATAGAAAGCACAGGTTATAGCGAGAGATTTGTGCAAATTGTAATTGTGCTTGAATGTTACGATGATACTTCAGAGGCTGCACAAAGACTTGATTTTGGCTGAAGGTGAACTGGTGGCCACAACTGCAAGTAAGCTGGAGCTAGCGCATCTGGGGATCCACCTCCACAGTCTGCATGGGCAAGAGATGCAGACCGAGCAGGCACACCGCCGGCAACCGTGCGAGCGCCTGGCAAGTCGGTGAACGTCCCCATGGAGAACTACTGAGTAGGGGGATGCCCCAAGGCGCCTGGATGCCATCTGTCGAGCTTCCAAGTCACGCGACGAGGAAGATGCCGAGCCACGAGGAAAACGGCGGCGGCGGCGGAGGAGGAGAAGACGCGGCGAGCCTGGGATCCCGCCGTCGCCGAACAAGAGGATAGCCAGGGGATTTTTTTTCTTACGTGCTGTGTGTGTGGGCTTAGATGGGCCACTCCATGCGTTGGGCTGCCGAAGCGTGGTTGCTCTCCCCTGTATCGCCGTTGGATGCGAACGGACGGTCTGATTTTCGTGACTGCAGCCATACGTCGCGAGGGGTGAAGTCAGCCGATCTCCAAACCCCGCCGCCAAGCGCTTCGCCGACGATGGCCAACCCTGCGCCCGCGGACCCCTCGCCGGCCCCGGCGCGGCGTGGGCGCGGCCGGCCGCCGAAGAACCCCGTCGCCGCTGTGGGGGCGGGGGACCCATCGCCGGCCCCGGTGCGGCGCGGGGCGCGGCCGGCCGCCGAAGAACCCCGTCGCCGCTGCGGGGGCGTGGGCGGAGACGCCGGCGGCGGTAGGGGAGTACGAGCGGGCGCGGGAGGCGAAGATCCGGGAGAACATGGAGCGGATGCAGAAGCTGGGGATACTCGACCTCAAGCAGACCCTCAACCAGTACGCCGCGCGGGGCGGGCGGAAGGCGCCGAGGCACAAGCCCGCGTCGCCGTCGCCCTCGAGGAGTTCGCTCAGGTAGGGCCGATGGATTGGGTGACGCTGCGTGTTTCTTGAGCTGGCTGTTCGGATTGTGTGCGCCCCTCTGTGGCTCTCAGGACCTATCTGATCTCTTCCAGATTGGTTCCAATGCTAGTTCTTTTCTTGCCGTCCCAATGACTTTACCTGCTGTTCTTTACCCCTCTTTGTTCCTTACCTCGATACATGGCGCGATCTGTGTGCTCGCCGTTTAAATGTCGAATGCTTGGGTGCGACTCTCATATTCTTCAATTTTAGAATGAATAATCTCCATGGCGCTAACTGCTATTGCCTTTCCATGAAGCGATCTATGTTATTTTCCTCTTCCAGTTAACCAATCCTCGCATGTCAACAACATTGGCGATGCCCATTCGTTTTGGCCGTGAACCCGTACTGACCACAACAATAATTGTAGTTTTCTTGGATCCCTTGTTTTCGTTCAGGTTGCAGAGCCTGGAACCGGTCACCTATAACCGTCCCAAAGAGACATACACTGAAGAGCATGAGAAGCTTCTGGGAACATGCAACACTCCTTGGACTCTCTTTGTCGATGACTATGACAAAGATGGCAAGCGCATCATCGATCTAGCGAGGGGCCAAGGTTGTCATCAGTGCCAGTAAGTTCTACTTGATTTACTACTCTGGAATGCTGATGTTGAATTTTTTTTTGACTCAAGAGTAAAACAGCTGTCAGATATTTATTGGAGTATAGAGAAGATAACAACTTAAATTCCATACCTTTTGAACACATTAATCATGCCAAGTGTCAAACATCAGCAATTCCGCTCCTGTTTGCGATACAGAATCTGCATACTTTGATATGGGGGATTAAGGACATCTTAAATATAACTGTGGAACTTCGCCAGGCACTAGATGAAGTATTTTTTTTTTCTACATCTTTTCGTACTCCCATTTAGTTTATGTAGGCTAGCTAAACTAATGTTCAAATGCAAGTCTATTCCATGTAAAAACATTTGCTTTGTTTCTTTCATTGAGCTAGTTATATGCAATTTTGTTTGGAGTTTTTCATCATCCATCATGTGGAAGTTATTATTTGTCACGACTCATGTTGCGTTGCGTTACTGTTTATCATTTTTGGCCTAGTATAATAAGTCAATAACTCTTCCATGTTGCAGACGGAAAACTCTTGGTCATCATACAAGCTGCTGTAAATGCCAGATTGCCCGAGGGCAGTTCTGTGGCGATTGTTTGTACATGAGGTGAGCTTTTTATGAGAAGAAATTTCTCAATTGAATGTTGGCTGGTTTTGTTGCTAAGGAAAAAAAAAAAAAAGAAATTATCAGCTGTGGACATGTGTTGTTTTGTGCTATCATTGTTACCCTTCCCCTGTACGCATGGGCGTGCGCTCAGCTTATCTGAACGGTGGAAGTTCCGCTGAGATTCGCGCTGACCCCACTACTCCATGCAAGTTTATGTTTTTGTATTCGTGTGGTCCCCATGCATGCAGTTGACTCGGGCGGTACAGCAAGTACCATGCAACACAGAAAAGCCGGCACCGTGAGCCACACAATAAGCTGAGCGCACGCACACAGACGAGTTCGATTGCAGCCACCCCCCTCCCCCCTCAATACATGTGTACTTTAACTTTAACAGACTTGGGACCTATTTCCTTCTTTCTTTGTCATTGTGGATATTTAAACATGTTCCACATGTGCACTTTAACACAAGTGTTTATATCGATTTGAGTTCTGAAAATGAAGCAGTATTTTAGTTACAGAGACAACAGAAAATTTCCAATTTACAGTTGTGACAAGATGAAATAATTCTCATTTGATCTTTTGAAAGCCTCTGCAATGTTTAGAGGATTGGGATTTTGTTAATAAATTGTATGACTTAAATTGCCTACCTATTGGGAACGTTTGATGTATAGATCCAGGTATGTTGTTGGAAAAGTTTTGTCGATGCTGTGTGAAATTTGGTATTTGATCATGAGTGGCGATATTTTTTGGCGATTGTTTTTCTTAGTTATATATATATTTTTATTTGTGAATGTGCCTTGGCATGTATCTCAGTAAGAGAAAAAGAGTGTGACACGTACATCCTGTTTGTAAGGAATGACTGGAAGCATAATAGAGGGTTTACAAGGTCTGATTTAGATTACATTGCCAAGAAAAAAAAAGACATATTAAACTTCGCGACCGAGGAGCATTGTTTCCAGCCTGAATCCACTGTGCATCCTCTTGAATCATCTACTTAAGTTGATTTTGGCCCAGCTCGGTTTGCTGCACCACAAACTCACGCACAGAACTACGATGTGCCCAGCCGTATAGGTTTCGTTTGTTTCTGATTATGATGTTAAGTTGGCCGCATATGCGGTATATTGCCTCATCGCATACACAGTACTAATTGTCCTGTGTTCTAGTTCTCTACGCCATTTCTTTTTCTCATTTTTGTTTACAAGTTACAACATGTCGGTGGGGGCACAGTTTAAAGAGAGAGAAACAGAAAACTAAAAGCGGCATAGCCATTTTTGCTTATGGCATGTGGGTCGCACAGTTTAAAAAAAAAAAAACTAAAAAGTGACGTAGGATAAGGAGCTCCACAAATGGTTCTAATGACACTACCACTAGGCTAGAAGCATATTTTCTGTACCTGTGCATTTTGTTTTTTATCTGTAGAACTTTTTTAGTATTCAAATATGATCAAACCATTTGATAGAAACTTCTTGCATTGATAAATATTATAATTCCTACCTTTTGGTTGAAATGGTTACATGCATCTAAGTTAACCTCTGCTTTGTTTTCTTCCCACTGCGGTTCTGTACTCAACGTTTAATTATCATTTTTGGAATGGTATCTCATAATCAATTCAGGTATGGTGAGAATGTGCTGGAAGCTAAGAGCAATCCTAATTGGATATGTCCAGTCTGCCGCGACATTTGTAACTGCAGTAAATGCAGAGCCAGAAAAGGATGGTTACCTGCTAGACAGTATGTGTATAGGAAGGTATCCATGCTTAAATCATACTCTTTACTATTGGAAAGCACAAAACTGCTATTTGAAACAGACATTAATTGAAACTAATGTATTTATTGTAGTTAACCTGGCACTAATATCATTTTTTTTTCCTAAATGGCAGTTTTTGGTTTATCTAGCCTACCCAACTTCCTTGAATGGGATTCTAAAGGCTTTGCTGTTGTTAGCATATAGTGTTAGGCAAAATAGGAAGAGAGCCAAATAGTGGACTGAATCTCACGCAGTTAGTATGTGTATGAAGAATTTTTATTGATCCTCCACAGAGCAAGCAGGTGTGTGCTCCTTTCACGCAGTCCTTCTGTCCTTCATGCAGGTTATCAGCCTTGGGTACAAATCTGTGGCGCATTATCTGATCACAACACAGCGAGGATTAGCAAACTCATGCATCTCCAAAAGCCAAGAACTCTGATGGCTACAAGGATGACTGCAGGAGCGAGTCCGTGGTGACATCTGGTTCTCAGGATGATCAGTCCAACATTAATCATGGGTGTGTCATTCCATCTAAGCCAACTCCAAGGAAAAGGAAGTATGTCGAATGAATCCCTAACTGTGTTGCGAGCAGGCTGCGGTCGCGAACCAACAAGCCATGAGCAGTTCATGGTCTCTGAGGATGAGCTTCTATCTTGCTGCCCAGTTCCTTTTGCGATGGAGGATGCTGGTTCATGGTGCATTTTGCGTTCGGCTGTTGATCTGTAGTGATAGATGATTGTGGTGGTAATGCTGCATTCAAACTACTCCTATGTTTACTGCGAGTGTGACAAAACTTCTTGTGTTAGCATAGTTCCAGCAGGTGTGTGTTAGCATAGTGCCAGCAAGTAGCCTATCAGCTTAATGGTCCATGGCTTCATTTCTGTTGCTTTGCTTGTCACTTATCAGCTGGAAACTATCACTCTTGAACTGTGTTTCCTGCAGGAAAGTTGCTGGCCTAGTGCTCTATTTCAAGAGTAGCTAAATTGTTGTAGAGAGCTCGTTTCGTTGTTTTTAAATAGCCAAATTTACATAATCTCTTGGAGATGCTCCAAGTACTGAAATTTTTGGTCCTACCCTACCCTACCCTGACACTTGGCTGTTGTAGGAGCTTCATTGATGGATGGATCAATAGTAGGTGTGACAATTTTAGATTCTTCACCACCATTGACTATGAGGTCAGAGAAACACAATGATTTGTGTAGCACCTGTCCCAGAAAAAAAAAACAATATCATTCATAACTGGATAGGAAAACCCGCCAATCAAAAATGCCTATGCGCACTGTGCTTATAAAAACGTGAGGGATATCTCACCCCACTTTTCACTCTTGGTTATATGTATACCCTGTAAGGAAAACCTATTTTTTTCTAAAAAGTAAAAATAATAAAAAATACGAACAATGGCTCTTCTTACCCACCCGCTCCCTACGTAGCCACCCACTGAACCAAATCGCACTCGCATCAAAGTGTATCAAGGTTTCTAACAAGTCATTGAAATCCTCGAATTGTTTGACAATTGTTCCAATAGTAGCACATGACCGATAAACATAGAGGTGACCTACATAATTGCTCAAATCACTACTACAGATTGATTTTGCGAGGTGTTCGGATTTTATTTTCCGTGGCGGGCATTTGGAAAACCGCCACGGAAAATAGGTGGCCTCGCACCTCCCTCGGCCGGGGAAAACCCGCCACGGTTAATCGATTTTCCGTCGCGGTTTTTTAAAGAAGTCCGCCACCTAAAATCGGCCTATTAACCAAGGAGGACTACTTATAAGGCCCGCCATGGTAAATATCCCCGAGGCCCGAGCCCAAATTAAGTCTAAAACAATTCTCCTCTATCGGGCTTATATAAATACAAAGACTTAGGGTTTTCACTCCTCTCTCTCGGACATTCTACCTCTCCCTCACCCCATTCCCTCTCCCTCGCGAGATCCGGGCGGACCGGGCCGGCCGCCCCCCCCCCTCTCCCTCTCCTCGGGCCTCACCCCATTCCTCTTCCTCGGTCCTTCGGTGGAGGGTCGCGGCCGAGGGCCGGCGCGGCGGAGCGCGGCTGCGGTCGCGTGAGTCTTGGGCGGCGGCGGAGCCCAACCTGCGGCGGAACCGGCGGGAGAGGGCCTCCCGGGCGGCGGATCGGCAAGAGCTCTCGGCGTCGGCGGAGGAGCGGGCTCTGGCGGCGGATCCGGGGTAGCTCTCGGCGACGGCGGCGGCGGGCTCCCCTCCTCCTCCCGGCGGCAAAGGGGGCGGCGGCGGCGGTGGCGCTGGCGGCGGCGGCGGCGGTACGGGGCTGGCGGCGGATCTGGCGGCGGCCCGTCGACCAGTCTGCGGGCCCGTTTGGGCCTGGATGCGGTTTTTCATTTTATTTTGTTTTTTTTTTTTTTGATTAACGGTGGTGAGCATTTGGGTTGCAAAAAAAAAAACGCAAAATATTTCATTTACCGTGACCCTTTGTTCGTGGCGGACGGAAAAAACCGCCACGGAAAATGGTTTTTGTCCCGCCACGGAAGTTCTTTTTCCAATAGTGAATCACTATTATCCATATGAGCGGTATTTGATCTTCTTATTTCTACAAACCACCAAATTTGTAACACATGAAAGTATTTCTTATTTCTACAAACCACCAAATTTGTAACACATGAAAGTATTTACCTGAGATGAATATATATCTCCTTAAAATAGCACCTTTAAAGAGAGAACATGAGGCCACCTTAGCTTATTTAGAATTGACATTGTTTTCCTCCCAACATATAGGGTGTGTGTGTGAGTGAGTGTGTGCATGCGTGCGTGTGCGTGTGCGTATGTGTATGTGTATGTATCTATGTAGTGTGTGTGTCACCCACCCACCCTATCAATACCTACGCTGTCGTCCAGAGACTAACATCTACCAAGTAGTCCATGTATCAACCCTTACCCAAGTCCATAGACTTGCGCCTATGTAGCCACCTAAAGACCCACACCTACCTAATCGTCCATCGTATCAACCCGTTATAGTCACCACTGGCCCACACATACCTAAACATGCGTTATAGCAACCTGTACGCACCCGCCCACGAACTCACACTAGCTACCCAGCATATCAAAACCGCCTCTACGCCGCCCGCATACTCACACCTGCCGCCCACCATATCAAAACTGCTTCTACGCCGTCCATGTACTCACATCGGCCGCCCACCATATCAAAATCGCCTCTACGTCGTCCACGTACTCACACCAGCCGCCCACCATATCAAAACCACATCTACACCGCCCACGTACTCACACGTGTCGACCACCATACCAAAACCGCCTTTATGCCGCCCACAGAGTTACACCTATCCAACCGCCCACCATATTAAAACCGCCTTTATATAATCGTTATAAAACGACAGGGGATTGAAGAACCACCTCACCCTCACTCTGGAAATTTTCAGTTTTATTATTTATGAATCAACATTGTAATAGAAGAATGAGAGTAACATTATTTTTTTTGAGTGTATACGTGCACGTGTGTGCATGTGCATGTGCATTTGTGTCTCTAACATTATTTTTGAATTGTTTTATTTTTATTGGAAAATATAGGTAATTGAACAATTTTCGTGCAAACAACCCAAATCTCTCTCTTAAAATGGCTATTGTCTAGTGGTCCACAATTTAAGATGGCATTTCTCTTTTATAAATGTCAAACACATCACAACGTTCACATGATGTCGTCCATCAAACTGTCCTTATCTAGCCGCTCACTGAATCACTTCCATCCAACTACCCTAGGATCCTACTTGCCTAGTTGTTCACCATCGTCCTCCAAATTGCTTTTACCCAGTCGCCTACGTAGCCAGCCACGGACTCACACCTACCCAGGTGTCCACCATATCAACCTGTACATAGTCACCCATAGACTCATCCAATGCAGCAACCCATATGCAGCCGCCCACAAACTCCCACTAGCCGTCCACCATATTAAAACCGTCTCTACGCCGCCCACCATATCAAAACCGCCTCTATGCCACCCACAGAGTCACACCTATCCATTTGCCCACCATATTAAAACCGCCTCTACACAACCTTTATAAAAAGCCAGCAATATTCGATCTTCTTATTTCTACAAACCATCAAATTTGTCACTCAATGAAGTAGTTACCCACAACGAGGCGAATATATATCATCTAAAATAACACCTTTAACAGAGAACATGAGGCCACCTTATATAGAATTGACACTGTTTTCCTCCAAAACATATAGGGTGTCTGTGAGTGAGTGTGTGCATGTGTGTGTATGTGTGCACACATGTGTCTCTATGTAGTGTGTGTGTGTGCCCGATCACACCTACGCAGCCACGCACCCTATCAATTCTTACACAGCCTCCTAGAGACTAAAACCTACCAAACAATCCACATATTAACCCTTACACATGTTTATAGACTTGCGCCTACGCAACCGCCCACAGACTCACACCTACCCAGTCGTCCACTGTATGAACCCATACATAGCCACCCACAGACTCACACATATCTAATCACCCACTTAAGCAACCCGTACGCAGCCGCCCACAGAGCCATATCTACCTAGCTGCTCAAAAACTCACACCGTCCGCCCACCATATCAAAACCGCCTCTACGCTGCCCACGTACTCACACTGGCTGCCCTCAAAACCGCCTCTACACCGCCCACATACTCACACCGACCGCCCACCATATCAAAACCGTCTCTACACCGCCCACAGAGTTACACCTGTCTAGCCGCCCACCATATTAAAACCGTATCTATACAGTCCTTATAAAATGGTGGGGAAGAACCATCCCACCCTTACTTTGTAATTTTTTTCGGTTGTATTTATCAAATCAGAATGAGAAAACAAGCCTTTTCTCTCAATTTAATAATAAAAATAAGAAAAATTAGGAACAATGGCCCTCCTCCTTCATCCGATCCCTAAGTCAGCCTCCTCCGGAGCCCAAACTCAAACCCAAGCCCAAACCGATCGACCCTGCATCCAAATTCCAAATTGATTGGATATGCTGGTGCTGGCTACTTATCTGATCCCCACAATGGCAGATCACAAACAGGCTTTGTGTTTCTACATAATGGAACAACCATCTCGTGGAAGTCTTCCAAACAAACTTTGGTGACTACGTCCACAAATCACTCTAAGATAGTTACACTATATGAGGCTTCACGTGAATGTGTATGGCTTCGCATAATGATCAACCACAAACAACAGTCTTGTGGTGTTGGTATCATCGATTCGCCAACCATTATCTATGAAGATAATGCAGCTTGTGTTACACAGATGGATAAAAGATGTATCAAAAGCAATACTACTAAGCATATTTCTCCTAAATTGTTCTATCCTCATGAATTGCAACCAGAGGGAGAAATCAATATCTTGCAAACCAAATCATGTGATAACCTCGCTGATTTATTCACTAAGTCCCTACCAGCTTCCTCATTTATAAAATGTGCCAAAGGAATTGGTATGTGTTGACTTATAGATTTGCAAGGTTCAGGGCGGAGAAATCTCTAACACATCATATCACACTCTTTTCTTTCATGAGTTTTTCCTCTCAAGTTTTCTCAATGAAAGTTTTTAACGAGACGGTAATAATATAAGTATATGTCATATTCCTTTTTTTCCCAATGGATTTTTTTAAAAGGAATATCAAAGACATAATTGTCCTTTAAATTATGTTGAGTTTTTTTTCTCAAAAGGTTTTCTCGTAATAGTTTACAATGAGGCAATAATCATAAATTATATTCTTTCTCTTTATTTTTTTCCACTGGGTTTTAAAGGTGTTTTTAGTAGCATATCCATACATATTTCCTCTTTTTCCCACAAGTTTTTTGAAGATTCAAAATATTCATTGATCTCAAGGAAAGATTCGATCAAGGGGGAGTATTACAAATATTTATCTCACCTTATTAAGTTTCGTAGTAACCTCCATTTCAATAGAGGTTAAAAGCCTTCTGATGACCTATGTAACACCCACGTCATAATGTGGCAATGTGTATATAAGCATGACAAAGACCAATGAAATGTGGGACAACACAATTCTTCTCTTCTTGTCTTTATTACATACTCCCATTTTCTACTCGCAATAAAAGTCAAGGTGCCCGTAAGGGCGCGTAATGTTTTAGAGTAATTAATGAGTAGTAATGACAACGTAAGGCTTCATGGGGCCGTAACTTCCATCTCCAACACCTTGGACCACGGCAACATCATCTCATGCCCATGCCCAGTGTACCTTGGTAGCTTGAAGCCACACAGGGCAAAGCATCAATGGAGCGGTACCGTGCAGCCTCCTCCCAAGCTGGATAACCTCCTCACCATGGTGTTTCTGCGTCCTAGTTGGTTGGTCCGAACATTGCGCAGTTGCACGCTGCATCTGCTTTCCGTGAATATGCCTGCTGCAATTGTAAAATGAGAAGACATTTGTTTAAATGTGACATGCTAGATGCAAGCTGTGAGCTCATGCCAGTAATATCACCTGCTGCCCAAAGCCCCAGAAGCCCCAGACTTGGCTTCCTTCTCACGGGTGAAATTGGACAGACGAAGTTTGCGTGCACAAATGGAGAGCAAGCAGAGGACCCCTTCCTTCACTTGCTCTATTTTTCTTCATAGATGTCAGAGGGAACAAAGAGAATCTCATCTCCGTTATTTTAGATGGATGTAATAATAATATAACGGTGCAACTTGATATAAAACAGAACGCACCGACTGCTGCTGCAGAATCACGCCGTTTGAATCTCTTATCACTGTTGTTTATTGTAATGACTTGAATGGAGACTCAGATCTCGATTTGCAGAAGCCAATAGGAGTGGCTCATTGACCTTCAAGCGCCTCATACACTGGCACGCCGATAATAGCGCTTGTTCATGTGCTCTGCACTTATCATATTGATTTTAGCCTTCTTGGGACAAAGGGCCCTCTGAGTGGAGAGCCCTAGTCTCATCGATCTCTTCTTCACAACCCACAGGCTGCATGCCATTCTCCAGTCTCCGCACAACATCCCATTCTAGCTGCTAGCCAAAGAGAGCAAGGCCGGCCGGCATGCATGGAGCTCGCAGTGGCGGCCCTGGGCAGCCTCGTCCCCAAGCTTGTCACGCTCCTCACCGGTGAATACAAGCTGCAGAAGCGGGTCAGGGGAGATCATGTTCCTCCGAGCCGAGATGGAGAGCATGCAGGCTGCCCTCGGCGTGGTGTCCAAGCTGCCGCCTGAACAGATTGATGATCTTGACAGAATCTGGGTGAGGGACCTCAAGGAGCTGTCCTATGACATTGAGGACAGTGTTGACTCTTTCATGCTCCAAGTCGATGCCTCTGGGAGCGCCAAGCCGCACAGCTTCAGAAATTTTTTTTGAGAGAATGCTAAGGTACACCTTTTACCTCCTAGGAGGTAAAATCTCAGATAAATTTTAAGCCATTGTTTAGACGAATTATTATAGATTAACAAATATAGAAAATAAAAAAAACTTTCCTCTGCATGCCCCTAATAACGGCAGAGGAAATCTTGAATGCCGCTAATGATGGGACGGAAACATCCATCCCGTCTCTCAATCACGCCCCACCATAAAAAAATGGCATTTTCCTATTGCATAGTATTGATACATTATTACGTAAGGTTTGAAGAGAGAATAGCTTAACTTTGATGCGTTTCTCTTTTTTAAATATACCATCGATAACCAGGTTCGAAATGTTTGTATGCCGGGAAAATCTGCGTCGCTGTGCATTTGATAGATAAACACACATATTAAATCTATTCATATTCTTATCTTAGAGAGCAATTTCCTATGATAATGTTCTTTTTACATTTCTATAATACTAGTACAAAACATTACATTAGCGTTATGAAAGAAAAACATGCACACACACCACGTACACACGCACTCAACTAACATGTATGCACACACGCTGATCATATACTTACACGCTAGGCGCGCGTACACACAACGATGCATATCACGTATACATGCAAAATTATGTGTAGTCTACAGAATTATATGGTAATATAAAAGTTTATAAAAAAAGTTACTATACCAGTGAGATCACACATGCATCAATAAAACCTAGAAAAATATTTTTTATTTAAACTTACCTTTTTTACCTTATTTTATAAAATAGACAATTTATCTGTTACCTAAGTGATCGTGACCGCCTGATCAGAATAAATGGACGTCTCACAATGATTTGGGTGTACCTTATCTTTTTTAACAGGACCATCAGCTTGTCAAAAGCCAAGGCTCGGCATCGTATCGTTGATGACATTCAAGACATCAAGATCCGCATCAAAGAGGCTGCTGCTAGGCGAGAAAGTTACAGGTGTCCACAAGCTGCAGTGCAGCCTGAGAATACAAAAATGGATCCTCGGTTGGCTGCGCTCTACGAACATGTAGAGAAGCTCGTTGGTATTGAAGGCCCTGCAGAGAAGCTCACTGCTTTGCTAAGGCCCAGCGAGCAAAAACAGCAGCTAATGGTTGTCTCAATCGTCGGAGTCGGAGGCCTTGGGAAAAACAACTCTGGCCAATACAGTGTATGAAAGGCTCCGAGGAGAATTTCAGTCGCAGCTATATCCCGATTGCAAAAAAGAAAAAGAATTTGCTTTTGTTTCAGTGTCCCTTAAGCCAAACATGAACGAGATTTTCAGCAGCATACTACGGCAGGTTAGCAGAGGCAAGTACACCAATGCTGAGAACTGGAAGCGGAAGGATCTTATAGATACAATCAGACAAGAACTCGCCAATAAGAGGTACGTAGTAATGATTATCCATTCATTCAGGCACGCCTGTATATTTTCTATATTGGGGCTTTGGTGTTTTTTTCACCCTCGCTTTTAAGCGAAATGGTGATTTTACCCTTTTTTTTAACTATGTGATTTTACCCCTGTTATTTCAAAAACGAAGGGAGAGTCTACCTCTGTTCTATTAATTCCCTTTAACGGTGTTAAAAAAGACAAAAAAAAAGGGGTAAAATCACCATTTCGCTTAAAAGCTTAGGGCAAAATCATCAAATTCTCTTTCTTTTTTTATTTCTTTTTACCCTTTAATATGACATGTACCGACGGTGTTAAATAAGAAGGGTAGACGGAGGTTTCGTTTAAAAAAATGAGGGTACAAACGTAAAGTAAAAAACGAGGGTAAAATCACCATTCGGCTTTGTAAGGGTAGAATCACCAAATTCCCTTCTATATTACCATGGTGTCTAGTCACAAACTAGTGAACTTTAGCAGAGTTTGAAGTAAAAAAAAAAAACACTGTAATTAACAAATTACAATGACACAGAATTAATTGTTCTTTTCCTTTTTTTAAAAAAAAATGCAGGTATATTATTGTAATTGATGATCTGTGGGAAGAGTCTGCATGGACAGAGATCGAGTGTGCTCTAACTGAAGACAGGCTTGGTAGCAGAGTCATTGTAACAACCCGGAATGCTGCTGTGGCAAAATTTACTTGCTCGAAAATTGATGGTACAATGTGTGAATTAGATCCCCTCTCTTATGAGGACTCAAAAAAGCTGCTGTGTAAAAGAGTATTCAAGGAAAATGAGGAAATGCATTCCGAATTAGAGGAGGTATCACGGAAAATTTTGGAGAAATGTGGTGGTATACCATTAGCTATCATTACTACAGCTAGTTTGCTGGCTAGTGTGCCAAACAAAACAAAGTATGAATGGTATCGTGTATACAGTTCAATGGGTTCTGGACTTGGTAAGGACAAGAGCCTTGAGAACATGAGAGGGATCTTGTATCTTAGTTATTCTGATCTGCCTTCCTATTTAAAGCCGTGTTTACTGTATCTCAGCATGTTCCCTGAGGATTATGAGATTCCAAGTGATGGTTTGATTAGGCTTTGGATAGCAGAAGGTTTCATCATCGATGAGAAACAAAAAGGTGTCATCGATGAAAAACAAGGGAGTAATTTGTATGATCTTGGAGAGTCTTACTTCAACCAGCTTGTCAACAGAAGCATGATTCAACCAATATATGATGAGGATGGCAGTCCAGGAGCTTGTCGAGTACATGATATGATACTTGATCTCATTATTTCCCTCTCAGCTCAAGAAAATTTTGTCACCATACTAGAAGGGCCTTGTTGCCACATATCTTCAAAATGCAAGATTCGACGATTATCACTGCAAGGCAGCAAAGTTGATAGCAAGAAAGACCAAATGATTATCCCAGAAACAGTGGATCTATCCCATGTCAGGTCAGTCATTGCTTTTGGTGATGCTGTTCAGTGGATGCCACCTTTGTCAAGGCTTCCAATTCTTCGTGTTTTGTCTTACAAAACCAAGTCCAGAAACAATATCCGTCCTAAGGATCTTGGAAGTCTGCAGTATTTGAGATACCTTGAACTAGGAGGTGATCTCGAAACAGAGCTTCTAGAAGGAACTGAGAAACTAAAGCTTCTCATGACATTGGATCTTTGGGGCCCATTCAAAGGAGAACTGCCAGCATGCATTTGTGACCTAAGGCAACTTGAAAATTTGATAATTGGTGATTACCAGGTGAAACTTCCAGACGAGATTGGGAAGCTAATATCCCTACACGAGCTTTCAGTGCTAGATGTGGAAGAATCACCAAATACTCTGGCTGCACTTGGTAACTTCACTAAACTCCGGTGCTGAGAACATATGGCTTACATGAAGACCGCAGTGATGTGAAGAAATTCGTAGATGCACTGTCCAATCTCGTCAACCTTCGCAGACTAGTTTTTGTTGGCACCGGGACTCGCTCCCTGGACAGCACGTCAGACCAATGGACGGCCCCTGCATCGTCTGCAACGCGTTGCTGCAGAGGATTCAAGCTTCTATCAAGTGCCCTGGTGGTTTTCCTCCCTCAGAGAACTCTCCAAATTGTCCATCTGGGTCAAGCTACTAAGCCAGGAGCATCTCCAACTGCTTGGAGATTTGCCCGCGCTAAGTTTTCTTGAACTAAAAGTATCACACGGCGGCACCATCACCAAAGAACAGTTGGTGGTTGGTGCTGGTCAGTGCTTCCTCTCTCTAACAGAGTTCAAGTTTAAGCACTACACAAGATGCTGGCCGGAGTTTTGTCCAGGAGCGATGCCAAAACTTCAAAGGCTTGAGTTATTCTGTGAAGCAACGAAGATGAAAGGTGTTGGTTTTGATACTGGCTTGGAGAACCTTGCTTCCCTTAAACACGTCACCATGCAAGTTCACTGTCACAAAGCCCCGATCAAGGATGTGGAGGATGTGGAGGACAAGATCAGGGATGTAGTCAAGGTGCATCCGAAGCATCCAACGCTTAATCTTTCAAGACTTGTGCAATGGGGAATAATATATTAGGAGGACAAAGATGGTCATGAGGTGTCCGAGTAAAGGTAATACTGCTAGAATAGAATCACTGATAAAATTAATGCTCACCTGCAGTAGTTGCTTGTTCTTTCATCTGATGTAACTGCTTTGCCATTTTGCAGTTAAGACTGGGAGTCATCCTTCCACTGCACTCCCCTGTTTCTTTTGCCTGAGCTGAGCATCCACTCCTGATTGCCTTATGCGTCAGCTGGCTGTTCACTTCGTCTTTGGCATAACCGCTGCCTTTATTTTCCCTATGTCATTCCGTCAATCACTCCTGTTCAGCTTCGTGTCTACACATTTCTCCCTCCACTTCTCCTATTTCTTTTTTTTTGAGAGCACGGGTAGGCGCTTTTCATTAAGCAGATAGAGGTTTACAAACCGGGATCGCCACCTCCACTTCTCCTATTTCGTCCCTGAGTCCTCTGTTTTGTGTTCCCTTGTGCCAATCAAAAAATTAATTATTCCTCAGCAAAGCACCCACCTTTGTCACACGTCACAACACAGTTCTTTACTTTGTTTCCTTCAAAAATATATGCATTTTTACCACTAAAATATCCTCTGTTGTTGCTTTTTTTGGAAAATAAATCTCTAAACTTCTTCATCATCGTTGAAAGTTTGAGCCCACCCTTGTTATCCTTAAACAAAATATTTTTTTTTTTTTAAAAATATCTGGCATCCTGCTCCGACATATTCATCAGATTGTTGAACCCAACCGATCCATCATGTTGGATGCATGTTTCTACCCACTTGACAAGTCTCGGTAAGTTTGCCTCGCATTGAAATTATTTCATAAGTTGATTGCTGCCTTTATGATTTTTCTAACATCCATTGTAAGGCTTAAGTATTGGATGCAGTAGGCAAAAGTTGCATGAATTTTATAGATTTTTTGTTTCTCAAGTTCTAATAGATTTAATACTTGTAATGCATCCCCTTTTTAATTAGAAAGGTAATCCATCCCTTTTCCATTTCCATTTACATTTGTGATTTATCATGACTATTGTGTTATAATATTTACTTTAGGCCTAAGTTACTAAGCCATGTGTCACATGCCTTAGGTTAATTAGCACTATATTACTGTATTATCTACCTCCTCATGCCGTTGTTGGAATGAAATTTAATATAAACATTCATGGATCCTGTGTCTACATGAAAGTATGCCCTCAATAAACAAATATAGCCATGTATCCTACTTCTGTAATCATGTTAAGCTCACAGTCAAACTGCATTTTCAATACCTAGTGCTGATGTTTTATTTTGTTTAACCTAATTTTTTTTATATGAGATTGCAAAACATCTATACTGACAGTTCTCAATAATAAGTTGCTACTTGGCTCACTAGATTAAATTTTCTTTGGATTTTCTATGCTTCCATAGTACATGCTAGCATGAATATAAAAATCACTTTTGCATACAGCAGGCATGGTCCCATGTAAAATTTTGAGTATATTACATAGACCATTTAAGTTGGATGGCTACATATATCAATACCATACACTTAAAAAATATTTAAAAACACTTCAAACATATATCAATACCATGGGACCTGGCTTAATATAACAACCATCCATGCTGATTAGTATGGATGTTTTGGCCTATCATTGTTTTGAATTGCTGGTTTGAATTCCACGATCTGTGGTTTTATTATATAACTATGGATGTATTTTTAAAAAAAAACAAATTGTTTTAAGATTATGAACTTGTGCAATAGTGATCCTACTCATACTTTGGCAT
This sequence comes from Hyparrhenia diplandra, assembly GCA_015847255.1. Classification (NCBI taxonomy): domain Eukaryota; kingdom Viridiplantae; phylum Streptophyta; class Magnoliopsida; order Poales; family Poaceae; genus Hyparrhenia; species Hyparrhenia diplandra. Next base: position 110,527 of record JADLZK010010606.1, on the reverse strand, counting down.
ATTTGAATACCGTTACTTCATTTATCAGAATTTGACCCATAATATCGTATTTTTCCTATCAAATTTCCATATGTATCTATCTATTTAGACATGTAGTCACATGCACTCAATTCTCGCTATGTCATTTATTTTGCAGGAATAAAATAGTTTGTTGATGTATCCAATACCAACTATTCATGGTGGGCAATACCAACGATTTCATGTTTTGATTATTTTATGTTGGACTAGAGAGAATTTGTTATCACTTTATCTTTTGAATATTGACCTGAACTATTATTATGGAAGTTGTAACTGCGATGATATTGTTCGTCAACTTTCATTGACTATGAAAGATTTCATTGTGTTTCATTCTTGTTGAGAAGTCGCTATTAATTTGATGATTGCTCTAGCGTTTATTATCAATTTCATGTTCAAAAACTGTGATGGCGATACCGGTGACTTTCCAATTAACATAGGACTACATCAAGGGTCAAGACTGAGCCCTTATTTATTTACTCTAGTGATGGATGAGGTCACAAAGGGATATATAGGGTGATATCCCTTGGTGTATGCTCTTTGCCGATGATGTGGTGCTAGTGGATGAGAGTAGAGCAAGGGTAAATAGGAAGTTGGAGTTGTGGAGGCACACGATAGAGTCGAAAAGGGTTCGGTGAGGTAGAACCAAGGCCGAGTATATGATGTGCGACTTTAGCCCGACTAGGCACGAGGATGGGGACGTCACCCTGGATGGACAAGTGGTGGCCAAGAAGGATACTTTTTCGGTATTTAGGATCCGTGGCTACTGAAGGATGGCGACATTGATGAAGATGTTAGACATAGAATCGCAGCGAGGTTGGCTAAAGTGGCGTCAAGCTTCGGCATCCTATGTGACAAGAGGGTGCCACGAAGCTAAAAGGAAAGTTCTATAGGACAGCGATTCGTCCGGCGATGCTATATGGTGTTGAATGTTGGCCTACAAAAGGCGACATGTCCAAAGAACTAAGCGTGGATCGAGATGCGTATGTTGCGTTGGTTTTAAGGGGCATACTAGAAGGGATAGAGTTCGAATGAAGATATTTGAGATAGGGTCGGGGTGGCTCCTATCGAGGAGAAATTGATTCAACATCGGTTGAGATAGTTTGGACATGTTCAACGGAGGCCTCCCGAGGCGCCCGGTGCGTAGTGGAGTTCTAGAGCGGGTAGATAATGTAAAGAGAGGTAGAGGTCGACCTAGGGCCCGACTTGGGACGAGGCGGCTAAGAGAGACCTTAAAGAGTGGAATATCTCCAAGGATTTAGCTTTAGACAGGGCGCTTGGAGGCTAGCTATCAACGTGCTGAACCATGACTTTGTTTCCTTTTCTATCTACCCTATCTTTATCCTTTTGTCTTGTGCCTTTTTACGTTCTTTTGTATTGTTTCATATGGGTTTCATCTCTAGCCTACCCCAACTAGCTTGGGACTAAAGGCTATGTTGTTGTTGTTGTTCAAAAACTGTCTCTTATAGTTGTGCATAAAAGGATGTATATGTATTGGTGCTAACTAGTAAAAATACATCAGAGTAGATATTTAAGTGTAAATAAGATAAGTGAAACTTTAAAGTGCATCATGTGATTTAAACATTGTACTTGTACCTCTAGAGGTGATGGAGATGGATGGCCAAATTCTCACCAGATGCTCTCCATATGGTTTTGGAAGGTAGTTAACTGCAGGTTAAGTGCACAAAATAACCTGCAGGTGTGTCGGCAGCACCCATGCAAGCTTGGGCGGAGCACAACCTGGGAAGGTTTCATGGCGCGCGGCAGAAGCAACTGATGGCCTACAAACACAGGCACGCAGTTTAGTAAGCATACTCCTTGTGGACAGTTCATCGAGCACTGAAGCGACTGATGGCCTACAAACACAGGCACGCAGTTTAGGAAGCATACTCCTTGTGGACATTTCATCGAGCACTCGACGACCACAGAACATCTAGAGCAGAGGAAACAGCAGTTGGGGGCGCCTAGCAGAACACCTTGATGAGTTGAGGACGCATGAGGAGTGCGGCGTTGCGTTAAAGCCGGTGAAGAACGCGGGCAGGAACGGATGGTCCGGCGGCCGGAGGATCCTTTGTCTGCCGTTGCTTGGTCCGGCGTCCTGTTGCCGACGGTGAGAGTGATGGTGCGGCAGTGGTGGAGCCGCGACGAATCTGGCGGGGCGGAGTCGGCAGTGGAGGTGGTGGCGGTACGGGCGGAGAGGTGGAAGAAGATGCCGCGATTGTGGAGGTCGCGAGCTGGGACTGGGAGGGATTTTTTTGTCGGCCCTTATCCCGGCCAACCCGGGTAGGGTAAGTTCCAGTAGGGGTTGGGATCGGAGCTGTAGGGAGAGGCAGCGCGTAGGTTCGAGAAGCCCCGGTGAGCGGTGACTGGCTTGGGAGATTAGACGGCAGGGATAGGTTAATGAATGGATCCAACGGTGGATATAGGATTCCTGTAGATTTACAGTTCATTTGTGAGTGGTGGCACTGTACATTAACAGTGCAGGGATTCCTCAGGCTTGAAGAGTTTTATTTTATTTTATTTTATAGATGAGAACCCATAGAGAGACAGGAGTTGGCATCAATATTAAAAAATAGAAACAAGGGTATTGAACCTAGTTATATGAAATTAAGGCTATCTCCAAATGTAGGAGGCAAAGGGGCAAAATAGATCATGTGTAGTAGATTTGCATTCAAAAAACGACCTCCAACAACGGAGGCAAACCGGGCAGGTAATTTGTGTACGAGCGGAGGGAGGTGGCAAATTTGCATCTTCTCTCTCTCGGCAACGCACTTGGTGGAGATGGCGGTGGTGGGCCCAGGGAGGCGTCCCGCCAGGCCCGCGACTAGGGCGCGGGTCCGCGTGCGCCGCTGGCGGGCGGTCGGGCGAGCCCACGCCGGGAGCGGCGGCCTACAAGAAAGCTGCCGCGCGGCGCTGATGGGGGCGCGGCGGGGCGCGGCGCCGGTGATCGTGAGACCGCAGCCGCTGGCGCCGATCATCTGGATCGAGAGGAAGAAGGAGAGAAGGGTAGGAAATCAATTTTGTTTCACTCAAAGGTTCCTGATGCAAAAACGTCAGAGACAATGTTTTCTCAACTATAGACTTAGCTGATTTATGAAAAACTCAGGGGTCTAGATGCAAAATTCTGATTAAAAAACACCGGCATCAGTTTTGCGTTTGCCTTCTGTTGTTGGAGTTTGACATACTTTGGGGTCGTTTCCTTGTACTGTACACGCCCTAAAATATGCATCTCTCAGACGTTGTTGGAGACGGCCTAAGGCCCCCATCATAGGTAAAGGATAGGAAAAGGAAAAATATAGGAATTGAGATGGCATGCTTCTCCAATCTTATGAAATTTAAAACAAAGGAAAGTTGCATGAAATGACCTTTGGCTAGAGCTTTGGAGAAACATAGGATTTAGAAGAGAGAGATAGACACAAAGAAAAGTTTCCAAGAGGTTGACCTCATGTTAGATTTCCCCAAAATTCATATGGATTACTCCCTCCGTCCCACCTTTAATTGGGCGTGCGGGATTGGAGGGAGGAACTTATTGTAGCTATAAAATTACCATTCTACCCCTATAAAATAGTAACATTCTATATGAATTTTATAGAATTGTGTAAGAAATATTCGTTTGATCCAAAGGGCATCATAGGATTATTTCCTATAGAATTTGTATCCTTCAAAATTACTATGTTTCTCCTCCAATCCAAAGGAGCCCTAAATCATTTTCTTAAATCTCATGCAAGTGAAACCCCTCCATCCTCGTGACAGCGGGAGGAATAACCGAACAAAGCCCTATGCTCCTAACTTTTTTTAGATAATAATGAAACCGTACGTAGCCGCTCACAGAGGCATATCTACCCAACCGCTCACAAACTCACACCATTCGCCCACCATATCAAAACCGCCTCTAAGTCGCTCATGTATTCACACCAGCTGTCCACCATATCAAAACCGTCAATACGCCTCTCATTTTTTTTTTTTTTTTTTGAGAAGTACACAATTACAATAAACGCAGACACTCACAACACGCACGCACACTCTCCCCTAAGAACACACGTGTCACGCAAAACCCTACCCCTATGAGCACCTCCGAAGGGATCGAGCACCCGGCAGGTCCGTAGATTCCCGAAGTCACCATGGGCGCCTCGTCGCCGACGGGAACGTCCGCTACCACTTAATGCACAACGCCGAAAAAATCCGAAAATCCCGGGGTCAGGTGCGAGCACCAGGGATTTGAACCCCCGGTGGGTAGCGTCCCCACCGGACCGTCCCTACCATTGGACTACAAGCCAATTCGCGGCAATACGCCTCTCATGTACTCACACCGGCCGCCCACCTTAGGCCTCGTTTGGCTGCCCGTGTTTTGGGCGGGTTAGGAGTGTATCCATGCAATCCGTGGAAACAAGCCCACGTCGGGGTGGGATTCCACGGCAGCCCAACATCTGCGTTTGGCTGAACGAGTATTGGGTTGGGTAAAAACTCATACACGCTGTTACACCCGAAAACACCGGTGCCAGAAAAATCTCCACCCGAGTCGTGGTTTCTCCTCGCGTCTCGCGTGCGAGCGACGCACGCCTCCGCGTCTCCGCCTCCGGCCGTCTCCGGCCGCCTCCGCGACGGTGCCGCTCCAGCCGCCTCTACGTTGGTGCTCCACCTCCGGCCGCCTCCGCGTACCTGCTCGTCAACAACGCTCCTGTCGGCTGCTCGTCGTCGCCCCACCGCACCTTGCCGCCCCTGTCTTCTCATCAATCCGATTCCACTCCGGTTCAATCTGCTCCAGTATGCCTCTCCCCCTCCTCTATGATTCACTTCTTTGTGGTCTAGGGTTTCAATTTGACCTTGCTTTTCCCACTGATCCGGTAGAGTCAGATCTGGTCGAGTTGGTCAAATGTGTTGTTCTTGGTAGGTCTCTGTTACTACTTACTAGCAATTCCTTTTGTTGCTGAATAGGTAGAGCTTTGCATCTCAATCTGAATATGGATGTTTTGGACTGCATGTTTTGAATCTGAATATGACAAAGTTCAGTTGAAGTCTGATATTTGTGTCTGCTGTTCCTATTGTTGACACCCAAAAATGGCATAGGCTAAACCACCGCAAAATTCCAGACTTAGCCATATTTTGGAGGTCCAAGTCACCGCAAATTTCCAGACTTAGCCAAATTCTCGAGGAGGATCGAAAACGGCTTTCTGGAATGTGACCGGACTCACTGACCGGACTCAGGGCGCGTCCGGTCCAGCGTCGGTCAGCGCCAGCGTCGGTCGGGTCGCGCCTCCGGCCGGGACACCGACCGGACGCGCCGGTGCGTCCGGTGCGGCGTCGGTCCAAGCGTCCGGCCGGTCGGCAGCGGGCGCGAGCCAGCCGCGCATCTTCTCTCTGCCGGACGCACCGGCCGGAAGCGTCCGGTCGAGGAGCTCGACCAGCGTCCGGTCAGCCCGACGCAGCTCGTGTCCGTGCGAGATCCGAACCGATTTGTTTCCAATCGTGTTTAGGTCGGTTTTGGTACTTGGAAACGTCCAAGGATGGTTTTCTGAAGGGATAAGACCACCCCCTCTATATAATAAAGAGGTTTATGGCGATTTGATCCCATCTACATCCAATCGTCACAACACATCTACCAAACCCAATCTCCTCTCCTCTTCCTCTCCTTCTTCTTCTTCGCCGCCCGATGCCATGAACGGAAGATCGGCGGCGACAACGCCCCAGGCGGTCGGGCCGGCTAGGGCAGCCCATAGCTGCTGCGCGCCCTCACGGGGTCCGTCCCCGCGTCGCGGGGTTTCGGGTTTCAAGAGACTTCGCCCGGCGTGTCTTGCGTGCACCGCGCCCCCGGCGAGGCTCCTCCGGCGGCGTGTCCTGCGTATTGCGCTCATCGTTGGAGGCACAAGGTCAGTGTGGACATCCCTAGGCGCTTGCCGATCCTCGATTTCGGCTTGCCCCTACGTAGAAGCGATCTAGCTCTTATTTTTTTTGGTGTGTTACCGATTTTATCGTCAACACCTATCAAGTTGCATCGTGTTGGATGATGCTTTGCTCCTACTGCAGACACCTCAGTTGAGATACAGCTCAACGAGAACTGAAGCTGCTCCTATAACAACGGCAGACTGTATTTTTTATTTTATTGATTATTTTTTTTCGGCGACAGCGTTCATCATGTGTTTGTAGATGCTTGGTAGTCACTTCAACTGAACTTTGTCAGGCACTACACATCATCTCCTCCTTTGACCTGCAAATTGCTTCAGAGTTGGTCTGGAATAGGAGAGTTGCTCATTGGAGGCTAACATAGAATAGGAGAGGAGTACGAGAGATCCTGATGTGTAGTTAGGATGGGTGAGTCAAATCTGGTACACTGAACAGCTGCATCTCGTTTAGATCAGTAGAGTAATCCTGATAATAGTTGGGTTTGGCCAAGCTCACTCACTGGCTTCGCCTCAATGAGCAAGCGTTTAGGTTGTGGATCCACTACCAGTGAAAAACTTTTGGAATTTGGAGTTTGTTTGGACGTCATGAGAAAAATGTGTTGGTACATGGCTAATTAAGCAACCATCATCAATCTACGCAGAGGCATGCACGGTGTCTAGGGCCAGGATGATCTTATTAGTTTTCTATCCCATCATGTATAGAAAAAAAACAATTATTAGTTTTCTATCCCATAATATTTACTTAGATCTGCCACTTTGCTTAAATATCCAACTTTGTATTTCTTTTCACATGAGATGATATGCTTATTAAGCATACTAGTGTCGAGGAGTAGCTGATAAAGGAACTAATTTATCTCCGCTACTCTAGTAGTAGTGCAGTTCAGCTTTTGTGTTCTGATAACTGCTTCTCTCTAGTAGTGCAGTTCAGCTTCGTATTACCTATGCTAGCAGGTACTAGTTAACTGCAATCTTCACTGTCCAATTGCATATATTGTTCTGCCTTACTGCCTGCTGCCTTTTTGTGTTCCTGAACCCTATGATTAACCTTACATATGAACATGTCCAATAATAACAATTCTACTCGGTCATTCTGATTCAACATTCTTTCCTCTAGTTTCCTTGATCAATATGTGCCTGTACCATGTGCCCCTTGCTGCAACAGACAGTAGATGAGTATCTACTGTTATCTATTTTGTCCACTCTTGAATTGTTGTCACTGCTGTAGTAAACCATGATGCCTTGCCTTACCATGATATCTGACATCTATTTTGTTATTCTATTCTGCAGAAAGTCTACAATTCTTGATGCCAACTCTCCGAATGCATTCAAGATGTTTTACCATGCTGCTTAAGATGCTTCTAGGACAAATTTCATGATGCAACTCAAGCTAGTGTTTAGTAGATGATGTCCCAACGCTGGTGTTGTCTCTATTGTAGTTATAGGTCAGCTTTAGTATAAACTATCCTTTTGATTAAGTAGAGAGCTCAGGTTCTTAAATTAAATTGCATCATTCTGAACCTGTTTTGATGGATCTTGCTTGAGAACTACTAGAAGGGCTAGCTGTTGGATGGAGCAACTACTGGATTCATTAGGCTTTGAGAATATTATTTTTCTTGAGGGTGTTTATTATTTTGCATGAGGATGCAACTTTGCGTAAATGATTCTTTATATTGCATTCTCTGTCGGCAGGTCCAGATCAAGCTTAGTTGTGTTGCATGCAGTTGTTAATGAATTTGCGAAATTTTTTATATTTACTATTTTTGTCATATATTTGCACTTTGTTTGACTTGGTTTCGTATGCGCTATACTCAAGAAGAGGAATCACTGGTAAACGACGGCATGCTTCCAAACCCCAAACCACTGCATGCTTCCAAACGAAAAATGTCATTTCCGCTAATGTAACAGAAACCCGAAGTGGGTTGGGTGGTCAGCGTGGATTGACCACAAACACGTGTGGGTGAGGATTCACGTGGAAACAAACCACGTACAGCCAAACGAGCGCTTATCAAATTTGTCTGTCCAGCCGCCCACCGCATTAAAACGACCTCTACACAATACATATAAAACCGCGGGGAAGAACCATCTCCACCTTCACTTTGTATTTTTTTTTTTTCGGTTTTATTTATCATCAATCAACATTGTAAGAATAAGAATGAGAAAAACAGCCCCTTTTCTCAGTTTAATAATAAAAATAAGAAAAATCGGGAACAATGGCCCTCCTCCTCCTTCCTCCGATCCCCAAGTCAGCCTCCTCCGGAGCCCAAACCCAAACCCAAGCCCAGACCGATCGACCCTGCATCCAAATCTAGGTTTTCGGTTCCCCTTCTCAGGATGTCCGACCCCGCCGCCGGAGGCGCCATGGTCTCCGCTGCCGGAGGCGTCGGCGCGTGGGCGAACGGCGGCCCTCGCTTCGGCGACATGGTGTGGGCCAAGGTGAAGTCCCACCCGTGGTGGCCGGGCCACATCTACAGCGTCAGCCTAACCGACGACGAGGAGGTACACCGCGGCTACCGCGACGGGCTCGTCCTCGTCGCCTTCTTCGGCGACTCGAGCTACGGGTGGTTCGAGCCCAGCGAGCTCGTCCCCTTCGAGGACCACTTCACCGAGAAGGCGGCCCAGGGCGGCAGCTCCCGCAGCAGCTTCGCCGCCGCCGTGGCCGAGGCCGTCGACGAGGTCGCCCGCCGCAGCGCGCTGGCGCTGCTCTGCCCGTGCAACAACCCCGACGCCTTCCGCCCCCATCCCATCGACGACAACTTCTTCCTGGTCGATGTCCCGACGTTCGACACCGACGCCGACTACCACCGCGACCAGATCCGGGCGGCGCGGCAGCGATTCGTGCCGCGGAAGGCGCTCGACTACCTGCTGGACGCCGCCGTGACTCAGCGGGACGCGGCGGAAAAGGCCGTGCGCACCGTGCCTGCGATGGAGATGGCCGGGCTCTTCTCGGCGTACCGACGCGCAGTGTTTTCACCCATAGACAACACCTACGCCCAGGCGTTCGGAGTGGATCCCGAGCTGGCGCTTGCTGCCGAGCAGAGAGCCGCGGCAGAGCGAGCTCAACGAGGTATCAACACTCACATGCCCAATTCTAGTTGTTCTACTGACTGCCCTGTTGTTTTTGTTGCTGTGTACATGAAATCGATGGCTAAACAGTGTTACTACTACTGTTATAGATCAAGCAATAATTATTTTGATGTGGATAGTGGAATGGATCTTATTCAAATGGTTTTAGCTCTCTTCTGTTGATTGCGTGAAGGATGTTGCATTTTTTTATTTAAACAGGGAGAGTGATATTGAGTTTGGGATGATACTAATCATGCAGAAATTTATTGATTAAATGGTAACTGTATTGCTTCGTGGAATTTAACCCAACCTCTTAAAATACGATACATGCATATCCACAGATTGATGTGCATTCACATATGTATGAGTGCATCATATATGTGACTATACATACAATCCTAATTTGTGTGCTAGTTGGATCTTTTCTCATTCTAACTATGCTCTAGGGAAAAAAAATCATCCATTATCTAGGGAGCATCAAGTGTTTGAAGCTGCAACTAGTTTGCAACATGAAGTTTTAAAGCTATGACTAGTTAGCATCATGGTGTTATTGGAATCTTGACATGTCTAGGAAGTTTTTCTGGTTATATTTAGTTCTTTGCACTACCATGTCAATTATCATATATTTGGAATATGTGAGTCCTTCCTATTCTAGTTTTTGTGCTTGCACGTCATCTTTTTGTTAATTGCATCCATTGAAGTCAGATCAAATTAAATTACCGTTTGACATATAAAATATGCATATTTGATCAATTAAGTTTTGCTTGTCAAGGAGGATGCACCTTGATCAGACAAGGTTATCTTTATGCATGTAGTGAAGGTTATCTTTATGCATGTAGTGAGTACAGAGCAACAAAATTCATGTCTTGTAAAAAGAACTGCAATAAAGTGTGTGAAGCTGATTCTGAATGATCGCCCATGTGTGTGTGTGTGACTGATTAAATATGGTTGGTTGGTGACTCACTGAGATTTGAGGATTGGTAACTTTGGGGTATTCCTTGACATAATAATAATATCTTGTGTTCTGGATGCATTGTTTGCCTGTTCATCATGGGCAGGAGGCATTGAGGTAAGCTGGTTGAGTCCACATGTACATGGTGAAGGAAGGCACTGCGCTCCACATTGCTCTGTTGTGGTGCTTAGTAGCTATTACCTCTTATTATCTTTACAAGCATGTATATACAATAATCTGTCGAATAGATATGTTAACCTGAGCATTCAGATTTAATGATTTGATTAGGAGTTTCCTCTGTGCACCTTAATAAAGTAAAATAAAATCCTAACATCTGAATCTGTCGAATAGATATGTTAACCTGAGCATTCAGATTTAATGATTTGATTAGGTTTTTCCTCGGTGCACCTTAATAAAGTAAAATAAAAATCCTAACATATGTGAACGAGTTATCACTGCACAGGCATCATCAAGTGAAAGTCAGTCCCGGGGAGAGAGTTTTGCTAAAGCAAGTCCTTTCAGACTTGCATCCTAGTACGTTGAGACTATATACCTATTACAACTGCGAAAAGTCCACACTCAGCAAACATATAGCAGAAATTGCCTAATTGGTTGTGCCCAGTCCCACATGCCATCTTGGCATCATCCTCCTGTACCTCTCCTTGATCTTCCGTTAGGCGACCACACTGTGCAGTTCTTCCATTAGGGTACCACACTGTGCAGTTATGTAGATATTCATTCATTGTAGTGTTGTTTTTTGCGAGAATAGTTGCCTCAGAAATCAGAAACAATTGCACCGCACAACAGCAGCCTGTGAGGAGCGAGGACCCACGGACAAATGGCTTAGCTGCTAACAAAGTGTATTGCTTGTGCCTTCCAGGGATCTAACATTAACATGAAAGATTCCGATGACACTCATTGGCCAAAGTTTTCTGAGCTGTATGAGTTGAGCTCGAGCATGTTGGACATAAGCCACTGGCGGTGCGTGCTCTGCCCCGTTGCTGCGATGATAAAGCTTCCTGATGGCCAAACTGTAGATAATATACGCTGGGTAAAGACTGTAGGTTTAGCTTTTGCTTAATTGCTCTTGGGACCCTGGTTTGCACAAGACATGGAGCAGATAACATGCTTCTTTTTGTTTTGGAAGATTATACACAGGCAAGCACTAGATTATTTTGAAGCGAACAGTAATCCTGGAGCTTAATCCCGTGGTGATGTCGGGAACAGGCAGCAGAGTGCAGAAGATGATATAGATTATTTGGAAGAGAACACTAATCTTGGAGCTTAGCCCCGTGGTGGTATCGGAGAATATGATATCTATCCATATCCTCTAGTAGGTGGTGGTCAGCGTAGTAGCTTTTCTCTTCCTCTGCCTCCTGCTGCTAGTGGTAGCCGGGCCAACCACCCTAGAGGTATCTAGTCACTGGGCCCAGGAGAGCAGCCCGTTCTGGCCTAGGACCATCCAAGCATGCCAAATTTTATATTAGGAATTGCAGCAATTTCAAATCTATTTTTTTATGTATATAAAATCTTATATACATAGATAAAGAAGAGGAGGAAGAAAAAGTCATCACCTGATTCTTGGAGTTAATACAAGGTTTTGGCTGTGACCGTGAGGTACCTAATCCATGCATCAGATACGTGTCTCGTGCACGTTTCTTCAATCACTGGTTCAATGGAAGACGAAGCTAGTGCCAAAGTAGAGGCAGTTCCCTTTGCCGGAGGTGAAATCAACGGCGCAGGCAGAGCGAGAGAGCCATCAGCATCCACCACCACGCACCCCGCGCCTCTCATCCGTGCCTCTCTGGCCGGCGGGCTGCTAGCTGCTGCCACGTCTACAGAAATTAGCCTCGCCAAACGCAGCTGCTAGCCACTAACTTCCTCCTCCACACAAGCAATTAATTAACGTTTCCAAGGCAGTACGGCTAAATTAAACTTGGCTTTTGAGCCTCTGATTTGATTGATTGAAACCATGTCCTAGTCCTGCCCATCACTACGATAACCAGTCCATTCGGGCCTTGTGTGTGTAAAAAAAAGAGGCGACTAGAATTGCCGTACACGTGGCCTTGTGTGTGTTATAGTAGTATGCGATCTTCTAGCCATGTTGCTGTCTAGCCACTCCGACATGTCTTAAGAGCAAGTATTATAACATTTCTTAGCCGGCGAAGAGAAGTCCACGTCAACGAAAACAGTGCCACGTTAGGAGAGAGACTGCGCAGCGGGCGCTTCCCTTCTCGCCGGCTCATGCGCAAGACCCGAGAAAAAGTTTCTTTCCCAGCCAAGGTGCTGCAGCCAGAAGCAGGCGCATGCAAATTCGTATTGGTGCTCACAGACAAACAATAAATGCTTACCGTCGGCTCTTGCATTGAACCATTATACGATACGGCGGCAGTGAAGACGGTTTGTGACGTGGAACTGTATAACGCCGGCTAGCCGGCTGGATTATTATCCTTGCTCTAAGTACAAACCATCAACCATAATACCCACACACTTGACACCAGTTATTGTATTTATTTACAAGGAATAATATATTTTTTTGAGAGATACAAGAAATAATATTTGGGCATAATTAGTTTCCTTATTATTAGTGTAGATAGGAATTATTAGTTTTTTTTAAATCATTTGTGATGTGAAGCATTCACGTTTGTACCTGTTCAGTCTTTCCACCTTGCGTTTGACTGTAATGTTGTTTGTGCCTGCTCTGCTTTCCTACTGTTGACTGAGATAGTGGGACTGACTGACTGACATGGCCCACTCTGACGATGCCTTGCAGCGCGGCCACCAAAGGTGGGCTCAGGGAAGACGCCGGCGACGACGGCGGAGCAATCCACGCCGGCGGCGACAGGCGGCCGTCGAAGGGGCGGCGCGGGTGGGGCAGCCGCGCGGCTCATGGAGAAGATCGTCCCGGGCGCGTCCGCCATGAAGCCCAAGTCGTCCAGCAAGAAAGACCAGTACCTGCTCAAGCGCCGGGACCCCGCGCCCGAGGCCTCCGCCGCACACCACCGCCAGCCGCAGCTCCCGGACGCGCCTGTTGCTATCCCACCCGCGCCCGCGCTCGTGGACGACGGACCGCCGGGGTTCCCGCACAACGATGACCCGCCTACGCCGCCACTGCCTGGGAGCTCTATCGCGGATGAGGATTTCATGATGATGATGCAGAGACGCGCACCGCTCGTTGAGGTCCCCCCTTCCGTCGCTCACATGCCACAGACGATCGAGGGACTCGCCGCCGCGGCGCTCAAGAAGGCGGCCAAGCCTAAGAAGCCACGCAAGCGCGAGCGGGAGGAAGGCGGCGATGCGGATGTGGATGCCGGTGCCGATGCCAGCCCCGAAAACGCCGCCGCCGGTGGCGAGCTTAAGAAGAGGAAGAAAAAGAAGAAGGTTTCTGACATGGACGGCGGCGCCGGCAAGGCCGTTGCCGTGGTTCAGGACCCCAGTGGGCTTGACCTGACGCAGGTACTTTCGGAGATCCGGAACCTCCCGCTGGCTCCCTTCGTCCATGGCGCCGACCGTCGCATCTCTGACACCGCTCGCTCCTTCGTCCTCGCGTTCCGATCGAAATACTACAAGAAGAGCTACGAGAACGACCCACCGGAGGAGACGAAGAAGATGGGTCTGGACAAGCTCAGTGCCGCCACCGCCGCCGCCGCCGACGGCCAGTCGCCCAAGAAGAAGAAGCTTGCTGCTGCGAGGCCTGGCAATAATGACCCCACCAAAGCCGGCGTGAAGCGTGGGCCGTCGGACCGGCAGGGGAGCTGGCCGTGAAGAAGAAAGCCAAGCTCGATAAAATCAAGACACTGGCCAGTGAGAAGAAGGCCGCCGCCGGTCTTGGGGAGCAGCAGAGAGACACCACCGCTGTGCAGCAGCAGGCAGCACGGGCACCAAAGGACAACAAGCAGGCCGAGATGGGTGGTGCGAGTGCGGCCAAGAAGAAGGCGCCGGCGCCGGCGCCGAGGGTCAAGACCCCGTCGCCGACGGCGCTGATGATGAAGTTCCCGATCAAGAGCACGCTGCCGTCGGTGGCCTCCCTCAAGGCCCGGTTCGCGCGGTTCGGCGCGCTGGACGTGGACGGCATCCGCGTCTACTGGAAGTCCCACATGTGCCGCGTCATCTACAGGTTCAAGTCCGACGCGGAGGCCGCGCTCAGGTACGCCAAGGCCAACGCCATGTTCGGGCAGGTGGACACGCAGTACCACCTCCGCGAGGTCGAGTCGGGGGCGGCGCTGCCGCCGGCGCCAGAAGCGCCAACCCCTCAGCAGCAGCAGCAGCGGTCCGAGCTGCGGCTCATGGAGACCGTGTCGTTCAGGCCGGGAAGCTCCGGCAATGGCGCGCCGCTGCCCATGTCCAGGGCCGGTGCCGTGCCGGCGCGTCCGGCGGCCGTGGGCCAGCAGCCCAAGTCCATCCTGAAGAAGAGCACCGATGAAGGAAACTCGGGGACCACCAGAGAAGTCTCGCGTGTCAAGTTCATGCTGGATGGCGCTGACGGCGGCAAGCTCGAGCCGCCCGCGCCACCGAGCGGCGGTGGCAACGGCGTTGACAGCGGCGCGCACCAATGGTGGCCAAGGCCGCGAAATCCGTGGGGTTCGCTTCGTCGCAGGCGCTGCAGCCACCCACGCGCGCGCTGCAGCCACCCATGCGCCCGGCGCTGCAGCAGCCTCCACGCGCCGCCGCCGTCACGCAGCAGCAGCAGCTCCCGGCCCCGCCGCCTCTGCACCTGCAGCAGCAGCAGCAGCAGCATCTCCCGTACCACCACCAGCCTCGCGTCAGCGACGGGCAGCCGCTGGTCTCTCCGCAAAGTCAGATGCTGGCATACCCGCCGCCTCGCGGCCACGGCGAGGGGGCGCTCTCTGGGCCGCCGCCGCCGCTGCCGTACCAGCCTCGCCCCACCGGCTTCCCTGGTGGACAGCAGCAGCAGTTCCCGCCTCGTCCGAGCAACGGCGAGGAGGTCCCGGCGTGGAAGAGAGGGGGAGAAGGAGTTCAAGGACGAGGTGTGGAGGCTCATGACCGGGATCGCCAAGATGGTGGAGCCGCTCACCGACAAGAACGGCTTCTTCCCCTACCACCTGTTCAGAGCACAGTGAACTGAGCTTGCATGCATGCAGAGCAGTCAGCAGAGGTGGGCTCGCGGCAGCTGCATGGCGGCCATGGAGCTGCCGCGTTGTATCCGTGGGGCCCCAGGGGCCAGTAGTGCGGCCAGTAGTAGCCAGCAATAGCAAGAGAGTGAAACTGTTCGTCCTGTTGGCTGTGTTCCTGTGGGCCGTGATAGTAGTGTATGACTGGTTTTGTACTCTGTTTTTCTTTTTTTACTTGACGACAATTTGTACTCTCTGGTTTATTTATCCGACAGCGGGTGTGCACTCAGTCGTCTAGACGCTGGATAATTAGACTCTTCAACAATGACATGCTTCTTGCCGGTGTTTGTTGTGTTTTAAAAATTCTTTTGTTTTGTATTTTTTACCCCTACGTTAACAGTTTTTTTTACTGTTTCTCTTTGCTTCAAAAGCACATCACGTTTTTAGATGCCAAATAATTTTGATTTTGATTTCACAAGATCTACACAAATAGTTTTGACATTTATATTTCTTAGTTTATCTTAAAATATATTGCATAATTAATCTAATAATATCCATTTACTATCATAAATATTAAGTATATATATACATTTTTTAAAAAAAATATTTTAGAAAAAAAGATGTACCATCATTTGAAGGCATCCTTGATTTTTGGGAAAAATGACAAAAACATTCATCCAATATGACTTTGCAATTTTTGGCAAGTTGGTAAATATAGGTCCTCGACGCACATATTTTGGCGCACTATCCTCCGTTTGGCATCCGATTCGGGCGTCGCTACTCTATCCTTCTGTCGCCGACTGAAGGTTCTTCACCGCCTTCTTCCCGTGCGCTATAGTCCGCATATGCCTTTTTAACCAAAATATATAAAAAAGAGTGCTAACATTTATAATACAAAATAAGTACGAATATATTAATGACGTAATATATTTTTGTAATGACTTTTTGTTTTAGACATAAATATTAATACTAATTATTATAGACTTCGTCAAACTTTAGTCAAGTCGACTATCACAAATCTCATAGTAGCAACCTTTTTGGGACAAAGGTTGTATTGTTTAACAAAATTTAAATGATGTACTATAAGAATTGAAAATTCGGATGTAGGCGACGAGGCACGGGGAGGCGCCGGTGAGCTCGGTGGAGGGAGCGGTGGTCATGGGCCTTGGCCCGCGCCAATTCTCGAGGTGGAAGAAAAACAAGTGAGGGGGGGGGGTCGAACGCCGCTTATTGTCCACCTCGGCCGGACCCAAAGATTTTCGAAGACGGGGGCGGGTCGTTCTTGCCTCGACTATGTCATCTTGTTTGCTATTTATTTTAGGATAATGTGTGCTTGTATATAAGTATATTTATATACAAGCCTCCGATCCCCGCCTCCCTTTGTGTCGCTTCCTCCCTCTCACTTTCCGCACTCCAGCCTCGTTGTCTCCTCCCCCTCCGGCGACCCGGGCGACGTGTTGATAATCGAGAGAATACAACCGAACTGAAGTTGTGCATGTCGAGCGGTACCCACGCTCTACTCCTATCTTTGAACTGAGTTTTGCATTTGCACTAGCTCGAGATTGCAAAGTTGTGCTTTGGGGGTTTGGGGGTTTTGGTTGGTGGTGGTGATTAGGGTTTATTGTGGTCGAGGTGTGCTTTCGCATAGTGGTTGAGCATGGTTGAAGTATCTTTGATGAAATTTACCTAATTGTTACCTGTGATCATATGTTAGGGTTAGCAAAAATTGATTTTTTTTTTTTTTTTGAACTATTCTGCTCGAGAGGTTGTTTATGAAATATAGGATGGATGAACAAATGTGCATAAGATTCCACTATGGTGGTACTTTTTACCAAGGTGGGGAACTCACGGTTTTATGTTGGAGGAGACATTGTTGAATCCTCGGATAGATGTGAACAAGCTGTCATATTTTGAGATCAAGGGCCACCTAGCTGACCACTACAATCCACCAAACGTGATCGGGTTGTTCTCGTTTGGAGCCTGGAAGCATGAGAATAATGAGCCTTAGGTTGTTGCTTGATGATGCATCCAGTGAGGTCATGGCTTCCTATCACACTTTGGGGTCTTTGTGTTGACATGTATGATGTATGAGGAGGAGGTTTCCATGGAGACCAATGTAGATAATGAGGATATATGGTTTGGTGATGATGAGGGAGGAAATGAAGCTAATGTTGAACATATGTCTGCTGATGATGAGGGAGGAATTGAAGGACATGACAAAGATGTACCCGCTGATCTGATGCAAAGCCCATTGAGGGATGACAGATTACCAATCCTTTATGGCATTGTACGGGTCACCTTCAAAGGAATCAAACAAAGGGAAAGCAAAAAATGCTTGAAGAAGATGAAGAAGAGGCTGTGGATGGTGGTGAAGATTTTGATGGACTATGATGAAGATTACAAGCAATCATCATAGGAAGACAACTCTGCAGAGGATGAAGAGGCATTTAAACTGAGAAATCATACAAGGCAGATTAGGAGAGACATTAGAGCCAAAAGTTAGGTATACATGCTAGTGCAATTGGGGAAATTAGAATAGAGGACTTGGTTGAAGAAGTACCCAACTTGGATGAACCTAGGAGGTGACCCATATTATGTACCTCCCGGCCCAAATTAAGTGTCATTCTCGCTTCCCAAGAAGTCAACGTTTTCAAAATGCCGGCAATTATATATTAAAATATATAAATATTAATGCTAAGTAATTAGTATCATTAGGAAGATCTTGAAGTCTAGTTTTTTAATAAATTTATTTAAAGATTTAAATGTTACACGCTATTTTCTACAAATCTGTTCAAAGTTGAGAAAGTTTAACCCCAAAGAGGCCCCATATACGTCCCATTTTAAAATAAGTGTCAGGTTCAGCTTTTAGTCAAGTCAAAGCCAGCCAAAATGCAAGCTCCACCATATATTAAAATATATAAATATTTATGCTAAGTAATTAGTATCATTGGGAAGATCTTTCAGCCAACTTTTTTAATAAAGCCTAGTATTTAAGTCAACCTAAATGTTACAACCAATTTTCTACAAACCTCCAAGCCAGCCCAGTATGAGACAAAGACACCAAGTTTCCTGTGCTAATTAGGCTTCCCATATAGTTTCATTCTTTTTTCAAGATGTGAAACTTTCGTAGGTTCAGGTGTATCCCACAAGTGCTTCAAGCCAGCCAAGCGCAAGAGTCCCAAACTGCACCATTACATGATTTAAGCTAGCCAAGTGGAAACTCTATTTCGACCAACGAGGCTTCTCACCTTCAACTCAAGGCAGCCTAGTAGTGGCAGTCAAACTTTTTCTCTTCAGCCAAGTGGCAGCCAAAAAGTCCAATTTTGCCCAAGTTTCCTGTGCTAACTTAGGTTATTCATTGTGGGCTGGGGTTTCGCTGCGGGCGGCACCCAAACTGACATGTAAATTGTTGTCAAAAAAAAAAAAAACATGCAAACGGCGCAGGCCACCAGCCCAGTGGGCCGGCATGCGCCAGTGCCCAAACATGTCATCTCCTCCTCCGGGGCGCCTCGCCTCCTTCTCCCGTGGATCAATCAAGAATTCTTGGTGGCACCGTCCCTCCACCAGACCCGACTGGTACTCGGATTCCAATCGCAATTGGAAGAGGAACTGGAAGCAGCAAATGCTTCCGCAGCCTGGATTCGTACTCGGTCGGTGCCCCTCCCCTTGCATAAATCCCAACTCGTGGCGTCGACGAGCTGCAATTAGAAACACAAATTTCCAATCCCCTAGGGTTGAGCAGAGCCCCTACCTGGGCCCATCCACCGAATAAGCCGCCGCCCGCATGGCGACGGCGTACCCGGATTGGGCGGGCCTTCCAACAGAGATGGTGGCCAAGGTGATGAGGTCGCTGGAAATCCCGGATCTTTTCCGCGCCGGCTGCGTCTGCTCCTCCTGGTACGCCGCCTACTCCGACGTCCGCCGCGTACGCATCCCCATCACCGACACGGCACCCTGCCTGCTCTACTCGGCCCGCGGCGACGCCGACGACGCCGGCGCCGCCACGCTCTACAGCGTCACGAGCGGCGCGACGTTCAAGGTCCGCCTGCCGGACCCACCGCTGCGCAGCCGCGCCCTGGTCGGGTCCGCGCACGGCTGGCTCGCCACGGCCGACGACGCGTCCAACCTGCACCTCGTCAACCCGCTGTCGGGCGCGCAGGTCGCGCTGCCGCCAGTCACCACGCTCTACCATGTGGAGAGCTTTGTGGACGATAGGGGCAGCCTCGTCTACTCCGTCCAGGAGGAACCCGACGAGCCGCCGGTGCAGTACCCGGCGCACAAGCTGCGCCTGTTTCTATACTACAAGGTGGTCATGTCCTGCAGCCCGTCCAAAGGAAGAGACTGCATCGTCCTTCTTCTGCACCGGCAAGACGGTGAGCTCTCCTTTGCCCACATCGGCGATGACCGGTGGACTCATATCACTCGCCGGACGCTCACATGGGTTAGCGGCTATCGTGACGCTATCTACAACAAGATTGATGGCTTGTTCTATGTGCTAAGCTTCGACGGCTCTATGAACACGTTGGATTTGAGTGACCCTTCTTCTCCGGTGGCCAAGGACATTATGCCGCAAGCGATACCATGGAATGATCCTATCAAAGATCTTATGCTCACACCGCCGGGTGATGTCTTGCAAGTCTGGAGGTTGAAAGAAATCGAGCGGTTACCCACTCCCGTTGAGCTTCCTGTCGGGGTTGCCCATGAGGTCGATGATCCATACTTGGTATCTCGCATAACAGAGACTTACATCCACAAGGTTGATATTGATAAGCAAGATCGCGTCAGGTTGGAGAGCATTGGAGACCATGCTTTGTTTCTTGGCTATAACTCTGCGGTGTGCCTTTCTACCAAGGATTTTCCACAGTTAAGTCCAGACTCTGCTTATGTTACCGATGGTTTTGACCAAGAAATGTGTGGCAATAAGCACAATTTGAGGGAGATTGGCATATGGGACTTTAAGACTGAGACACTACGTGGCCTTGGTGAGGTCCAATCTCGCAATCCATGGTTTAACTGGCCTGCCCCAATTTGGATAACACCGTCTCTTTATTAGGGCAGCTCTAATCCAAGAGGATTAGGAGGAATGTGGGGTTCATTTGGCTGCATTCGTGTACTCAATCCACGCATGTTCAAGTGGATTGAAGCGGAACTTAGTAAAGTTTCCACCACAATACACGTGGATTCTTAAGGCCTTGCTCGTTTCTACACCCAAACCAAGGGGGTTGGAGGGGATTGAGAGGGATTACAAAGTAAGGCCTAAGGGATCTTTTTATCCCGTAGATGTCAAAATCTTGCTCGATTCCCTCCAGTCCTCTTACATTGGAGATTAAGTGGACAAACTGTTAGGGGAAAGAAATATGTTGGAGAGATGTCCACAATAGCACTAGTTTACTGGTTTAATTAGTTGTATTATGTATTGTCATTTTCTTGAATGAATAAAAATAAATATGTGTTATCATTCTCTTGAATGAATAAAAATAAACATGGATGGATGTGTTCACCCATCAAACATGTGCCAATACTGTGTCTTTGTTTATATTATATAAAATTCTTTTGAGATTTTGTTGGATGAAGCATCGACCCATCACTTGGCCACAGTCCCATACTCCCATTCAAACAGGTGCAGTCAATGACCGCTCCACGCTCTTGATGTTCGATTTTGATTGTCGACAAGTGTGCGGTGCTCTGTGTATAAGCAAGCAAAGTACTTGATAAGCCATAGTTTTTGGGGATAAAATATAATCATTAAAGATTGAATCCTGTCATTATAATCACTAATTAAAAATAAAGCATGTTAATTAGCACTATACTACTCTAATTGTCACACAAATATGTGCTAATCAACATGTGGATAAGCTCATCTGTCAGATTTCTGAGGGCCACCATATCAAGCATCTACAGAGAATATTCCCTATTGCGGATATCCAGGTTTAGCTTGTTGAGCGTGAACAGATTGACCGGGCTCTGTTGAAGAATGTCTTGGATATTTTTGTTGAAATCAGGTTGGGTCAAATGGAGTGTTCTGAGAATGACTTTGAAGATATCTTGCTCAAGGATACTATAGAGTACTACTCTGTCAAGGCTCAAAGCTGGGATTCTTGAGGACTCATGCCCAGATTACATGATTAAGATACCTAGAATTTTTTTTTTTTTTTTTTTTTTTTGAGAAGGAACATGTATTAATGTTGGTGCATTACACCGACCCTATTACAAACAAAATCTCAAGAAAAGGAAAATTACAAAGAAGTACAAAACTCCTGCTCATCTTCCTCGAAGCCTTCGAGAGATCCGTTCGTCACCGCCATCGGCCGCTTCCCAATCGTCGTGGGGCACCGAGCCAAACTCCACAATGTGGAGGCCGCAGGGAGGACTTACTTCTAGGCGAATCAGCCAAATAAATCGCCTCCCCAGGCGCATCGGCCAACTCCCGTACCCATGACGCATCCTTCGATTCCACCGCCGGCAACCCGAGCAAAGCTCAGATTTTCACCAAAGAACATCTTCCTTGAGATTAACAGGGTCAACAACATCATCACCTGAAGAAGACCACGATGCGCTGGCCCTCGACTCCTGAACAGGTCTCCACAGCCTCTCCATTGACGTCGGAGAAGATCGCCATCGGAGAACGGAAGAAGCTGCGAGAATTTATTCCGCTGCGTCGTCGTCGCTTCCGCATCGCCGGCGTCGCCAGGAAAAACAAACCGCAGAGGAGCCACGCTTCTCCAGCAAAACCTAACTCCACCGCCGAATATCGGCGGCGAGCAAACCCTAGACCTAGGACTCGACTAAACCCAATGAAGACAGGCTGTTGAAGGGACGGACCCCCGCTCCTTATCACCACCGGCAGCGAGGCCGGAGGCGGGAGCGGGGGCGTACGGGCGGCGGCGGCGGCGGTGTCGCCCGACCTTTTTTCTTTCGCGAGAGCCAACCGAGGCGGCGGCGGCTCTGCAGGTCTTTTGCCAACAGTCGCTTGAAAATTGGGCTTCATTAAGATACCTAGAATTGAGAAGGTTTTTGTCTCTTTCTTTCTTACATGTGGCTGTTTCTTATTGGCCGATGCTTCTTTCAAAAAGGCTGAGGAGTGTTTGAAGTGGGAGAAGGAGCGAGTTGGCTATTTGCATATTAGCAGCAAGCAAAAGTTGTTGGAGGTATGTGGAAAATCTTTCCTTTTCCAGTTTTGTAGTCGTTCTTTAGTTAATATTTTATTTGTAACAAATATTTCAGTTTTGAATTTGGAATGTTGCTATGTCTTTCTTGAATAGTGCTCGACATATTTCCCCATATGACCCTTACATTGCAATCTTGAATTTTGACAGCAAATGCAAAATGAGTTGCTTGCTCAGGGAACCTTATTATTATTATCTAATGAATGACTTCCCAAGTCCTACATCTAACATGTTCAAAACGGTATGTTTACCTTGCAGGGTGCCTCTGTTCTCTTTTAGTTCACTCATTTTATTCCTTTCAACCATGATGTTCAGTTCTGATTGAGTTATATTTGTCCACAGAATGTTACAAATGAGGGCACAGCCTTGGTAAAGCAAGCAGAAGATTCTGCTAGTAACAAGAAGGTGCAGTGTTTCTTTAGCTGTTATAAAATATTAATGTTACCTATATGTACTTTTAGATTCATAATATATATAGAAACAGCAAAAACACCACATTAATAGATTGTAACAGCCTTCATCTAACCCCTATTGTCAGGTTGCTAAGTAGTTCGCATTTTCCAGCCCTTTTCTTTACGTTACCACTTTGTATGCTTGATATTCCGCCACCTAGCTGCTTGATTTTTCTTGCTATATTTGATTAATTTTCTGATTTATCTTCCCTAAAATATTATTTTTACAAATTCATTGATTTTACAGCCAGAGAAGAAGGATACGGTTGACAAATATGTAGCTTATGTGACAGAATGTTTCCAGGGACATACACTCTTTCATAAGGTCTTCAGCTGAAATATCTCATTTTCATTTTGCTGTTGCCATAAAATTGCAAATGGTGTCTCATTCCCATATAATTCAAAATACGCTGGCGCCCCTAAACTTGTCCGGCTGTGCCACTTTGGTCCATGAACTTGCAAACGCGAAAATTGAGCCCCCGAACTTGTCACACTTAAGTCCACGAACTTGTTCAACATTGCCATATAGGTCCACGAACATGCATGTATACGTATGGTGGTGCCACGTGGCGCGTCTAGTTGGTCATTCATGGTGTTTGGGTGCTGAGGTGATGTCGGTACTCCTTTTTAATTTTCAAAATTCATATCTAATTATCCGGAGCTCTAAAAATTGCAAATGATATGTTCGTTTTGATCATCTCAACAAGCCCTTCGCGATGGTATAATCTGTTCTATCATTTGAGATAGTTTTTGTCTGAGATAGTTATATATATTTAGTATTATAAATATTAAATCGATTTCTATAAATTCAATTCAATTTAAAAGTTGATTTAAACCATTCGAGAATTGCATCTCCTCTTAGACGACGTACGGAGGGGGACGGCACTGTACAAGTGAACATCTAGCATACTTGATTTGAACACTCCCGAGGGCATTTTTCGAGTTCGTCGATGTGGCAGTCAATTTCATCGAAATTAAATGAGGTAAAGCGGTCGCGGTTGTAGGACTTTTCAATTTTTAATAGATAAAAACTATCTCAAATGATAGAATGGATTATACCAGTATGAAGGGCTCGTTGTGATGATCAAAATGACATATCATTTGCTATTTTTGAGCTCCGGATAATTAGATATGAATTTTGCAAATTTAAAAGGAGTGGTGACGTCATTGCCGACGTCAACACCCAAACAAGTACCATGCATGACCAACCGTGACGCCCGTGGCAACCCCCGCACACATGCATGTTCGTGGACCTAAATGGCACAAATGAACAAGTTCGTGGACTGAAGTGACACGTTTGAGAGTTTGTGGACCTAAGTGGCACAACTTGACAAGTTTAGGGGCTTAACCTTCGCGTTTGCAAGTTCATGGACCAAAGTGGCACAGCCGGACAAGTTTAGGCACTTAAAGAAGCCCTTGAGGTCGTCTGTAACAAAGGTTCTGGCAGTTCGGGTGCTGAGTTGTTGGCTACCTTCTGCGACAATATTCTGAAGATGCCCTTGAGAAGGTACATCAGTTTTTCTTTTCTTTTGCTGTTATTGATAAATTATGTGCTAGAGCTTTACGTTTGATTGTGACTGGTTTCCAGGTGGTGAGATTGCTGGCATACTTCAGTGATAAAGATCTATTTGCCGAGTTCTATAGGTGACTGCTTGTTATCCTACATCGTATATTATTAATGCTTGTGTAATTCAAAGAAAATGCTTGCGTCAGTGTGTAAGGAAATAGTGCCCTTTGGAACTAGGTTATGTTTTTTAATATGTGAACTGGTTTACAGGAAGAAACTTGCAAGAAGATTACTTTTTGACAGAAGTGCTAATGACGAGCATGAGAGGAGTATTCTGACAAAGCTCAAGCTACAGTGCGGGAGGCAGTTTATTTCAAAAATGGAGGGCATGGTTACAGACCTTACAGTCGCTAGAGATCACCAGACTAAGTTTGAAGAGTTTGTAGCTGGACATCCAGAGTTGAATCCATGACTGTTACTGTTTTGACAGTGGGATTCTGGCCAAGCTACAAAACTTTTGACATAAACCTTCCTGCTGAGATGGTAAGTTAACTGTTCGATAACTTCAAGGGCACCAACCACTGCACTTGTATCATGGAGTATGCTAGCTCATTTTAAAAAAAAAAAAATGTTTGGTACATGTTTATGTTCTTTGAAATGACTTTTATATATGTCTGCTTCTAGGTGAAATGTGTAGAGGTTTTCAAGGAGTTCTTTCAGACAAGAACAAAGCACAGGAATCTGACATGGATTTATTTGGGGAACCTGCAACATCAATGCCAAGTTTGATGCTAAACCTATTGAGCTCATTGTTATGACATATCAAGTAATTCTGGATCATTCATTTTTGTATCACAATAAATGGTGCATATTAACCTGTCTGACGTTTTTTAACACGTGTGTTGTTTTGACAGGCTGCATTGCTGCTCCTGTTCAACTGGTCTGACAGGCTTTGTTATTCTGAGATTGTAACACAATTTAACCTGTCAGATAATGATGCAGTGCGCTTGCTCCATTCGCTTTCTTGTGTGAAATACAAGATCTGTACCAAGGAACCGGCAAATAGATCCATCTCGCCGAGTGATGTTTTTAGTTCAATTCAAAATTTACTGACATAATGAGAAGAAATTAAGGTATTTCCCGTTTTCACTGTTCTTTTGCTGTTTGGTAATACTTAGAGTTCAGTTGCTGTTTTGCTAATATTTCATTTTGTTGTCACTCTTTCAAGATTCCACTCCCTCCTGTTGATGAGAAGGAAAAGGTTGTTGAAGATGTTGACAAAGACAGGAGGTATGCAATTGATGCATCAATTGTGCGCATTATGAAGAGCCACAAAGTTATGGAACATCAACAGCTGAATGTGTTTGGCTGCAACATCAGTTCTCTACAAAGAAGATTACGTGTTTGGCTGCAACATCAGTTCTCTACAAAGAAGATTACCCAGGCTTGGTTGATCTTGGTAGACTGTGACCATCAGGTATCAAGAATGTTGGAAGGATCAGGGATTGCTCGCCATGGATGGCTGGAATTATAATTAGAAGATTACCCAGGCTTGGTCGATCTTGGCAGATTGTGACCATCAGGTATCAAGAATGTTGGAAGGGTCAGGGGTTGCTCGCCAAGGTCGACCTTGGGTTGCGAAATCATAATCATGCAATTCTGTGACAAAATTTTCTTAATCAGCCGCTAGCTAATACAACAATCCAATATATATTGTATTGAATATAATAGTATATATGTCATTCAGCACTACAACACAATTGATTGTGTCACAATGAAACAACTAAAAATAGCAACGCAAATAAAAATCATTTGACTCTTCAACTTCAACACTATACTCAACGAACAAATAACACTAGTAGTTGAGATTTAATTTGTGTCGTTGTTAACGACTATACTATACTCCGTACTAGCAAGTTTCAAGCCGCTGGAGATGACTTTGGCGCCGGCGCCTTGACGGCTTCGAACCTGGGCTCTTTGGCCTGGAACTTCTGCTTGGCGTACACGTCCATGTAGTCGCCGAACACGTACTTGGGGTACGCCTCGCCGCCGCCGCTGGCCGCCACCGCCGCCGGCGAGATGGTGGCCTCGTTGGCCGGGTTGTAGAAGGAAGCGATGGAGCGGCGGTTGCCGTCGCGCATGGGCAGAACGCGGTGCCACGCGCTGCGGTACCGGCCGTTGCTGAGCACCTCGATCTGGTCACCGGTGTTGACGACGATGGCGCCCGCGAGCGGCTGCACGTCGGTCCACTGGCCGTCCTTGAGCACCTCGAGGCCGCCGACCTTGTCGTCCTGGAACAGCAGGATGACGCCGCCGGCGTCGGTGTGCGCGCGCAGGCCCGTGATGAGGTCCGGGCGCGGGCACGGCGGGTAGTGGCTGACCTTGGTGCCGAAGAACGGCTCGTGCCGGCCGTCGCCGGAGAAGGCGGCCTTGATGGTGCCTCTAGCGAGGCCGAGGTTCTCGTCCATGGCCTCCATGACGCGCTCGGCGAGCTTCCGCAACTCGGCGCGGTACTCGCGCATGGTCTCCTTGAACGCCGGCGGGTCGGACGGCCACTGGGAGCCGTCGTGGATGTAGAAGATGTCCTCCCAGTCCAGGTCGTCCACGGGTGCCACCTCCTCACCGCGCCGCTCGGCGTCCACGAGCGCGTCCAGCGTGCGCACCGGCTCCGACGCCTTGAACCCGGCCTCCCGGAGGCGGTAGCTGTCGGAGCACACCTTCTTGACGCGCTCGAGGAGATCCAGCGGGATGCCGTGGTTCACCAGCTGGAAGAAACCCCACTCCTCGCAGCCATTGGCGATCTGCGCAAGGGTCTCCGCCCTCTCGGCGCCGTCCAGCTTGGAGAAGTCGATCACGGGAACCACCATGGCTGATGATTGATGAATGAGCAGAAGAGAAAAAAGACGACGATATATGTTCTTGATCTCTCTCCGGAACGGATCAAGAAAGCCTGCTCTCAGAAGTAGAGACAACTAGAGACCTTGATCTTTAGGTGTTGTGACAACTAGAGACCTTGAATTCAGTGAAGGCTGGTGTGCATGCAGATCGATCGATGATCGGATGGCTTGAGGTCGGAGGCCATGGCTGTGGTTTTATAGGCTACCAATGCAAGGTCTACGTATGCAAGTTTGAGCATGTGGCAAACGGCCGGGGATGGAGAGAAGTTTCTGGGAGGGCAGGTACTCATTTGATTGGCAGTGGCAGCTTTGCTGGATACTGTACTGGATTCGGCAGGCGGCAGCTAGGCACGACGGTGTCGGTGTCCTTCTCCTCTTGCTTGTGTCGTCATGGGCAGTAGCGTGCGTGACTTCTCGATCCTAATGGTGATGATTCTGTGCATTGTCTCTTGTCCGGGAGTACGACTATAGACTCCCTGGTTTCTCCCCATAGGCAAATATATATGACATCACTTGGAAAATGTTTCTCTGTAGATGCAGAACTTACTCCGTGTGTTCTAAATCACAAAACTTTTTTTTTATATAGATATACAATTTTTAAGGGACTTGCTAAATTTTGGGTGCCTGAATTTAGTTTCTTTCAGGCGACTGTTATTGCACATGTTTTTATACTAAAATTCAGGCACCTGAAATATACGAGATATGTGTTTTTAATATACATGTAAACATAATGTGTATCTAAGTGCATGCCACTAAAAACGGTAAAAGCATAACCCGAAGGTAACTTCTGGGGAAGGCAATTTTATAGCCACACATTTTACTTTGAGATTCGTGCAACATCTCCTATTCAGCCACACAACAAATGAACTGCTAGCTAGAAATCTTAGAGATTAGTGTTTAGGGGTTAGGGATTAGAGTTTAGATTTTAGTGTTTAGGGATTAGGGATTCCAAATTATAGTTTAAGGTTTAGTGTTTAGGGATTAGATATAGTGTTTAGTGTTTAGAGATTAAATATGTTTAGTGTTTAGAGATTATAGATATAGTGTTTAGTGTTTAGAGATTAGATTTAATGTTTAAGGATTAGAGATTATAGATTACAGTTTAATGTTTAGTCTTTGGGGATTAGATTTAGTGTTTAGGGATTAAATTTGGGCAGGATTTGGGAAAGGAGCCGCCGGCGCCCTCCATGTCTGCATGTCTGCATGGGGAGGGAGGGCCTACAGCAACGTGTGGCCAGAAAAATGCCTGCCCGGGAAGCTAACTTTGGAAAAACCGGACTCCACTAAAACCACAAATCTAGAAAATCTAAAACGTCTTATAATTTTAAACCGAGGGAGCGTAGTTCATATTCCTCTTTTAGTCCAACAAGATTGTACGTACCTATAATGCATATATCCATCACCTAGGTGTCCACTTTATTCCAGGTCTATATTGTCTTTTTCACTCGATGAATAAATTTGTCATCCAAACCCCGGTGCATGTTTCCCAGGTTCCCGTGCATTCTCATACTCCCATATATTATTGCAGCATCCAAGTTGAAAGAAGAGCGATGCTTATGAATGTTCCTTAATAAATTTGTCCAAAGAACCTAGGTCCTTTATCTACTAAAACTCTCTAAAAAATCATATCTATCAACAACATATTCGTATTAGATATTCATCTTCGATTATTCAAATTCAGGTATGAGGTAGGTTCCAATTAACCTATTCCAGTCGATCTTACACTCCCAACGACTTGGGCATGCTAATCAATTTCAAACCAAACTCGGTACTATGAATATCAGAATATTTTGGAAACCAAAAAACTTTTCATTTTTAGAAAAAAAAAATTAGAAATTATCATTGTTAATAATTTATAAACTGATAATTATTTATTGTTTTACAATTTTCCCTCCAGGTCGCTTGTGTGGAACACCGCCCCCAGGCCTCGTCCCAAACCCCATCTCGCTAAAGCATGCCACTAGACGCTGTTGGTCCCAAGGAATGGTGGCCTAGTTGTTGGATCCTACATCCCTCGTACTGGATCTACAAGAGCTTGGTGGCTTCAAGCTAGTTTTGACAACACCGTGGCAGGATCGTGAGCAACGGATTGAAGGCAGCCCAGGGGCATGGAAACTACGTGTGTGCGGTTGCGATGGCAGTGTGTGCTATTGCATCTGAAGGCATGGAGGTATCCCAAAGTGAGTGTGTTGGTCTGGGATGTGCATAAGGTTGTGTGGTCACGATGGCTACATATGCGTGCGAAAAATAGCATCTATGACTGCAGTGGCACTTAGGTACAGTTGTCACGCGAGCTGCTACAATGTGGCCATGCACAAAGTGTTGATGTGGTGTGGACTTCGCGTATGAGGAAGCATGATGGTGTGCCAAGGCGAGGATATGGTGGTGTGGTATTCCTGCCAATTTTGCTGTGAAGCATGATGTTGGGGCGAACAATGTGCGAGAGGTTTTAGGTAGAGTGGTGATGATGAGGTGTGAAGATCTCTAGATTGGTTTTGGCTAATTGATGACATCCTTAGGACTAATCTCTCTATGCTAAGTGTTTGTATTAGTTGGAGATTGGTCAAGCCAAGGTTGTGCATGATGGTCATGATGGATGGATTGAGATGGTTCAATTGATGATCAAGTGCATGACTTGGAGAGGATCGTGGATCAAAATGGGCTCAAGGCAAAGGTATATCCATAGGGCCATTTTGATTTTACACTCAAGACACCATAGAGGGTGTGAGTGATTATAGGATCGATAAGCCGTACTATAAAGAGGGGAAAACTATCGTACATATCGATCCACATGTGCCTCTAGGTTCAAAATCATTTGCATGCATTCTAACCTAGAGAGCAAACTCCGTACTTGATGGAAAATGTTTCGAAAATGCTAACACATGGTGTCGGGGTGTTCTTCGACGTGTCGGCAACAAGAATCAAGTGACGGAAGTCGGTTTGGAGCAAAGGCGAAGGAACGGCGACGAAACGACGAAAATTCGCTGCTCTGTGCTGACCGGACGCACGACCGGAACCGTGACCGGAAGCACGAGGCTCGACCGGGCGCCCCGGTGAGTGCGTCTGGCAGAGAGCAATTTTTTCGGTGGATCGGCCGAGGAGCGACCGGACGCACCGACCGGAAGCTTCCGGTGCTGACCGGAAGCACCGATCGGACGCGCGACCGGACCCGCTCAGCAGCTCGGTCGGCGATCCGGTTGGGGTTGTCGGTTGTGACCGGACCCACCGACCGGACTCACTGGTGAGTCCGGTCAGTGCGTCCGGTCAGGCTGATTTTTGCGCAGATTGCACCCCAACGGCCACATTTCGTGGTGGGGGGTATTTATACCCCTTTGGCCGGTTCTAGGAGGTCTCTTGGTCATTTTGAATCAATCCTAACACCTCTAGAGCTGAGCACTCATCCTCCTCCTCACTCCTTTGCTTGAGAGCATCCATTCTAGTGAGTTGAGGTGATTCAAGTGCACTTGCTTTGATCTTTGCATCTAGTGGCACTTGTGGATCGTTGTGAGCCGGTGGTTTTCTTGTTGCTCTTGGAGAGCACCACTCCTAGCCGGCTTGGTGTTTGGTGGAGGCGTTGGCAAGAGAAGGTGTATGTTCTTGGCCACCTCCGGTGATTTGTGAGAGGGTCACACACTCCTCGTCGGGAAGACAAAGTGTGAGTAATTCATTGCTCGTGTCTTGGGTACCTCTCATTTGCATTGGGTGCGAGAAGCCTAAAGGCATTTGGCTTGGAGTGAGCTCCACCTCGACCCACACGTGAGAAGGTCGGCACAACGGAGATTAGCTTGAGGGTGCTCAAGTGAACTTCGGGTTAAATCATTGTGTCTCTTGTCATCCATTGGTGATTGGCTTCATTGTTCATATTGATATTCATCTCATGGTGATTGGTTGACTTACCTCGACACATTGGTATAAAACCTCCTCTCTACCTTGCATTTACTTTGATATACATATTGTGCTTGTGTAGCTTGTGT
Source organism: Hyparrhenia diplandra (assembly GCA_015847255.1). NCBI lineage: Eukaryota > Viridiplantae > Streptophyta > Magnoliopsida > Poales > Poaceae > Hyparrhenia > Hyparrhenia diplandra. The sequence continues at coordinate 79,529 of JADLZK010010606.1, read as the reverse complement.
AGAATTGCTTAGTTGCTAGAGTAATTAGCTTGTTCTCCTAGTTGGTAAAGTAGTGACTTAGCATCTTGAGTGAACTAGAGATCATAGCAACTAGAATTGTCAATAGGAGGCTTGCCGACAAGTAGAGCTAGAGCAAACGCGTTTATCGCCATTTGTTATTCTAACAAGTTTGTCTAGTGCTTTGTAGAAAATTTTATTAGGCTATTCACCCCCCCCCCCCTCTAGCCATTTAGGACCTTTCAAGGTGGCGTGACGTGGTGGTGGTGTGGCCTTTCTAGAGTGGTGCGGTGACAAAATGGAATGGTGACTACGTGGCGGTACATAGTCCCGTGTGTGATAGTGGTGGATCCACATTGATGGTGGCAAACTCTCTCGTTACCATAGTTGTCTTGAGGAGGATGAAGGAGTTGGCATGGACTAGAGGTGCAAGTGTCAGCAGGGGGAAGGCAACCAAGATGAGGGCATCTATTTAGTGATTGGTACCATGGCTTCTACGTTGTCGGTGGATAGGTCAGCAGGCAGGCAGCTACTCCACATGGTTGGCAGTTGGCTGGCGGCGACGTTGTGTGGCCGGCGACAAGATCAAGAAGGGACAGTCAGAATGGCAAGCCCAGCTACCGGATCTGCGTGATGAGGCTTGACCAGTGAGGCTAGTGGCCAAATTTCGGCGCTGAGAAGGCCACGGTGGGTTACATGCCAGTGATGGTGGATGACGATGGTGACGCCTGTGGGCGCCGCTCCCTCGCTTTAGGCATTTCCTCCATGAGCCCACTGCATTTCCTCCTCTAAGAAGGTCATGGCAGGCTATTGTGGCACCAGACACGGTGACGCCTACGAGCACCACCATTCCCTTGTTGGAGGTGTCATCATGCGGTGCCAGACAACGGCGATGCCAATGGGGCATCGTTCCCTCACTGGAGGCGTTTTCTTGTTCCCTGTCATGTTGTACATTTTGCATTAGCAAGTTGTGTTCTACACTTTGTCAATCGGACTCGATATGTGGTGGCTTCTCCCACATCCCTACCTACTAGACACGCATGAGGTCCAAGGGTCTAAGACACTAGCGGACATCTCAGATGGTGGAGAGTTGCTCCTACAATGTACGTTATGTTCACTAGATGAATGTGGCCAGTTGAAGATGTATGAGGTGAAGAGTTGCTTCTGTGCAAGATCAAGACAAGTTGAAAGCAATGACAATGAAAAAGTTCCGAAGCTTAGCATTTATAGTTTTTTTAGTACTTTAACTCTCCTTCTTGTTGTTTTTGTCCTCTATTTAGAGGCTTTCAACCTAATAGCACATGTAACTTTTAGTTGTGTATATCCCAAGCATATAGAGGCTAGACTTTATATCCTTTATTTATCTAAAAAATATTATTGGACGACAAGATGGTAGGGCCATTCGCCTTTAGTGTCCACAATGTTGGCAAGAAAGGCGGCGAGAGAGAGGTGGACAAGTAGAAATGCTTTGTCAATGGATTGTTCCGCATTTTGGTTGGTTATTCGTACTTAAGGTGACATTCTGATCAGATGGCAAATGGAGATCCGAATGACATGTCTACAATCCTCGTTGAAGCTGCAGGTGGTTATTTACTTCGGTGTATGTGAATGAATGTCGAAGGACGACCTAGTCACCTAGACAACATTGCGGTAGTAAGAGGCTAAGGTCAGTCTCAATACATAGTTCTATGGCACGGTTACCAAGATTGTAAACTAGGTAACCAAGCTAGATGAGTTTCATGGGGATGAAATTCCTCTCTAATCTGATAAAACTCCCTCATTTAATGATCATGTCACGTCAGCAATTTTGCTGATGTGGCACCCTATTTATATATTGAGGACTGGCCTACGAGGCGGCCGTTCATATCTAGACTTGGCAACATGCAGCGAGCCATGGCGGCTAGCTTACATGCAAGGTGCAACTCCAACAGTTTCTCATTTGTGGTTTGGCATTTGCCGTGATTTGCCAACTCTTAAATCCAAATGCCAAATCCAAAAAGAGTTCATCTCCAACAGTTTGACATAATTCATTTGGCAAACTCAGATCTAACTTACATCAGGAACCCTGAAAGAGAAACAAAATTATGTTTATGTCCTTCCACCTCTTGAAAACTTACCTCAGGAACCCTGAGACAGAAACAAAATTATGTTTATGCCCTTCCACCTCTTCTAATAGGTACGTTGTGCCGTGAATGCCAAACGTCGTAGCGCGCGCATAAATGCGCGCAAACAGGCTGATTTGCCAACGCTCACTAAATTGCCAACTCCAAATGTCAAACTGTTGGAGCGAGTTTTTGGAGTGTTTTGGCAAAATTTGAGAATGCCAAACATAAATGGCAAACTGTTGGAGTTGCTAATATGGTGTGGGACACAATCGATAGGCAGTGCAAACCAAATCGATATGACCTGGCAACTACATGGACAAATATATAAAAATAAAAACATGTGAAATTATAGGGTCAAAATTAACAGCAGGTACTTTATTCCTGGACCAATAAATAAATAAGTTTCCGATTGTTCCATGCTTACATAAATGGAGCTAAATGCCAAATATATAAACAGGACCAGAGGTACACGTCGTCGTACAGTGTCACAGCAATGCATGTTTCCTGGAACAAAGATTTGCCCATATGATGCACGTTGGACGTCGACGTATGATATGACTGCTGACCGTTGATCGAGTGGCACCGGAAAATGCCATGACGTACGGCAGATGCATGCATTGCGCTGAATTGCTAGCTGATGCATTCTCATGTTGTTTTGCTCAGGAGAACAACCTGTGGAATGAATAGTGTTTTGCGTGCCTCAAACTGTTCTCGTCTCTGCAGAATGACTAGAAATTTGGTTCGTCGTTGTGTACATGTTGCTTCCAAATTCAATCCCCCATGTTTTAATTTGCATATTCAATCCTTCTCGGCGGTAGCCCAAGGTATACAGAGCACCGCCGGCGCTAGGGCTGCTGCATCAGCCATAATAAGGACAGAGTAAACAGTTACCTTCGCCTTGATGAAGATACTCCTCGTGGGTTAAAATTCATTTCTGTCAAGACTCATTTTTGTCTTCTAGCTCTTTAGTCTATGCCTTGTAAACTCCAGATAAACATAATTATTGTCACCGCTATCTCTAAACTGCTCTTTATAAGCCAAATTGCTTATTTAAATGTACTGATGTGTGCTTTTTCAATTGAAATTTTGTTTTGATTTGTATGATAATTGAGTTTGACTAACACTACAAACAGAAGAAAGGATATTGGTTCAGTCTAAGGACACAAGATCCACCCAACTAGAGTTTTATAGCTAACTAAAATTTCAAACAGCTAAACTTTAACTGGGTTAAAAGAGTTGAACTCAACAAAACTTTAGCTGGTCTTTTAACTGTGTCATTTGAACCCTTAGCAGCTAAATGCCTGCTAAAGTTTGCCTAACGGATCCAATCAGCCATTATAACAGAAAAAGAAAAGGTATCAATAAGGTGGCCACAATCATCAGAGAACAAGTACCTCTGCCTAGGTAACCATTTAATTGAAACCTTAATTCATGCTTTTATTCCAATTATCTCCATCCAAACATAACCTTACATCATCAAAGCTTCTTTGTAGAGTCCTCAGACATCAGACCTCAACCATCTCTGCAGCTTTCTTAACTAAGTTAATTTGCATGAGTCTCAGCTTGTCCTCCTTACATTTTATGGCACGCACCAACTGTTCGAAGACTATAGCGATATTCTGCTTTCTGATCCTATCAATATATTTACTTTTGCATCTTTCTGTATCTTCGATAGCTCATCTTCTGAGAACATCTGATAGAAACAGATAGATGTCCACCATGCTCCAGCTGGCATGTTACCTGGAACAAAGATTTGCCCAGGAATTCCATATGATGAAATTGGCCATGCAGGTTGGACGTACGATGCTGACTGCTGACCGTTGATCGATCAGTACCGGCAAACCGCCATGACGTATACGGCATGCAGATGCATGCATGCTCTGAATTGCTGATCGATGCACAAGAAGAATGTGTGGAAATTAGAGTGTTTTGCGTGCCTAGCTCAAACTGTTATATATCGTCTCTGTAGAAAGACTAGAATTCGGTCGGTTCGTCGTTGTGTTGCTTCTAAACTAAATCCTCCATGTTTTATTTGCATATATAATATCGTCTCTCCATGATCTTTCGCATCATTCCACATCCATCCACGTCACATATGCATGCATTGGTAACCCGTTTTCATTGCTTGTTCTTCTGCAGGTGCCACATGCATGGTTGACCGTTGGCTAATTCCTGGTCCTGGGACTGTACTACTATTAGTATATATAATATATATGCATATATACATCAATGACCGGTGTAGTCATAAACTAGCAGTGACAACTAATTAGCATCCACATGACTTGGTTATACACACACAGGCAGGTATAGGATTAGCTCACATATATATCTTATGGCATGGTTTAGCCACATGATTATATACTCATGCATGACTTGCTCAAAGTCAAAGCACAGGAGCATGCATATGCATCTTCGTTGGTCCACATTATCATGACTTCATGCATTGTAGAGAGAAGAGAACAACAGGCAGAAGTACACCGTACCTCAAGACATTTGCCAGCCTAATCAATTCAACGTGCATCTAAACTACGCAGAAAATTAAACTTGATATGATTGAGACATTTGCCAGCCTTGTAATGAATTCCCTGGTCCTGGTCTTGGTCCTATCTACTTGGCATTTACAAAATATACAGAACAAATTGCTGTGCAGGTTTGCATGCCTTTTCTAGAGATCGAGCACGTGATGATGTGACGACCTGATGGTGATTCCAGGGAAATTAAGAGAGGAAAATGCAAGTTGTAGCGTCGAGGAGATAGCCATGGTCCAATATATTAGAGAGCTGTTATTATAGATGTATAAGTTGACATGTAAACACATTAGTATATAATAACATTTAGATGCACTATATATTAAGGCCAAGCTACACTTCAAAGGAGCCAACAAGGAGAGGTAAGACTTAAGTACAGATGTTGTAATAACTAAAGAAAAATTATTACTTTTTATCTAGGAAAGATAACGTCCGATTTTTCTCAAGGCGAAAAATCTGGTATTTCAATTTTCAAATACACACCTAAATAATCCATATGTATTTGGGATATAAAATTTACTAAATCCACATATATGAGGTTGATTTGCGATGGATTGGAGTGAATTGAAGTGCGGCTAAACAAACCCGACATACTCCCTCCGTTTAAACTGATAAGTCGTTTTTACTTTTTTAATAGATACATCCATTTTAGATATAATAATAATAATAATAATAGATGAACTAAAAAAATATTAAATTAAATGTTAAAGTAATTTAGAACGGAGGGAGGACATACATGCCAAAAATGAATGGTTGTGCGTACGTACTTTTCCAGGATGGGAACAAAATTAGACGCGTTATTTGGTACCCTCCAGATCACATGGCAGACCAATAATTCCCAAGCTGCAGGTCCAGATGGATTTATTTGGCGCATCTGCAGAAAAAACACAGGAGGAAATAAAGACCGAAAGAAACACTTTAGTCCACTGTGAAATCTTCATTCAAGTCTGGATTGAGTGCCGGCCGGAGACAGGTCCAGATTCGTAGGGAAAGAGCGTGTGATGCATGAGAAAAATCCAATTTTGGCCTCGCAAGCTCTCTTTCTGGCGGCGGTTTTGCTCACATTTTCCTTTGCGAGAAAAAAAGAAGCCAAAGAACAGTTGGAGCAGGACAATTCCTATTCGTTCTGGGACATATAATACTACACGCAAACAAAGCTTTCTCTCGGTGACGGTTTTGCAAATTCCATGGACTTCTATTCCATTGAGAAATAGCTAGCGAACCTTCTGATCGAGAGGCTATGCATGTTTATTGTTTATGGCCACAATTTGCTGATGAAAATTAGTCCATGTTTTTTTCCAAGGCAGATGACCCAAGACATCCGGAATAAGGTCCAAGAATTCAGTGTTGATGTCTATGTTAGGTTTAAGAATTTATAACCGTTGATATGAAGACCGTACGGAATATGGAAGATGCCAAGACAATTTTTAGGCAATAAGGCGACAGTGTCACCACCATGAATGGCGTGGAAGATTTTTGGAAAATGAATGTTGCAAGAATGAATGGCCAAAAGGTAGATTTTTTTTTTTTGAAGCATATGTATATAATATATAAAAACAATCGAGCATGGGCTGGACAGACACTAGCATAAAAATGATATCCCAACAAATTGCATTATTGTTGGTTTATAATTAATGTGTCAGTCGATTCTCGTATAAATTATCTGATAGTCTCTCCTTTCCAGATTATATATCTAGTGTACAGAAAATAATATATACAAAAACTCGACGGATGGACATGCTCCACGTAGCAAAACAAGTAAACAACATTGTCTTTGCTTGTCGTATGTTGGTGTTATAGTCACAAAGTTTCACCTGTTGGCTCGTGGAACAAGGACAAGGAACATGGTATGCTCCGGTACTCCTTGAGAAAGGGTTTTCCATTGTTGGGATGAAACTTATCCTACGCACTTGGTGATAGTACTTGGTTGGAGGCAATGGCGGCCTTCTTAAGCCTCAACCCCATAGGTGTGGACTTATGTCTTTAGAATTATAAAGTAAGTTTATTTGGCTTATGAGACCGTTAACTTTCCAAACATTTGTGTGCAGTAGTAACTTTGATATGATTCCCCACTTGTATGGGAATGGAAACCAATATTCTTGCATTATCGAAAAAAACAAATATCCGAAATTGCCAATAGCCCTTTAGTTGTGAGATTACTTTTTACTAATTTTAGTTTATTTAATAACAATGTTCGTCCAAATAGTAACTTAGCTCATTTGAATACCATTAAAGCTATACGGTAATACATTGTTCCTGTTTAATAAGTACTTTATATTCTACATATAATTAAGAAGTATTTTTTGAACATTTCACCCCTAATCAATGCCTAAACAACATTTGATCGAGGAAACAAGCCGATGCAAGAACCCAAAGAAAAGAAACCCACCAGAACTATTCCTATTTGTTCGATCGGATACATATAACACGCAAACAGAGCTTTCTCAGTGAAGTTTGGAAATTCCATGCATGGATTCTTATTTATTGAGAGGTAGCTAGTGAACCTTCTGAGAGGTAGCTAGTGAACCTTCTTATATTTATTGGAAATTAGGCACGAGATTGAATTGGAGGCTTTCCAAGGAAGATGACCCAAGGCATCAGGAATTAATGTGGTTCAAGAATTCACTTGCGGTCAATTTAGGCAAGTATGAAGAACAGAATACTGAAGATGCTGCACCAAGACGTTAGGAAGGTGCCACACAGTTAGGCAAATAAGGTGATAGTGACACCACAGGACACTGTACAAGAAACTAGCTAGGGTTGAAGCCTTGAAGGTGTGGATGATCTTGAACATTGATTGCACGGATGAATAACGCAATGGCTGACGAATTCAGTTTTCTGAGCATAAAGGTATAAAACACTCAGGCATGGGCTAGACACAGACCCTAACACAAGAGAATGATATCCAACAAGTTGCATTATTGCTGGTTTCTAATAATGCACTGATCGATATGCTCCTATTAAATACATCCCCCGTTCTAAATGGTAAGATGTTTTGAGTTTTTTAAGATATTATAATGTACTTTAGATGTACACTAGCTAGGTCCTTATATATGGTTAAAACCACGTATCTAGAAAAACCAAAATGACTTATAATTTAGAACGAGAGGGAGCATCTGGTATAAAAGATGTTGTTTACTTGTTAGCATGTCTATAAAGAAAGAATTGAAATTAACAAAAATCATTAGGTCCAAGTTTCAGCTAAATCATAAAGAGCCCTTAATTATCCCAAAACATCCTTAGTTGTGAGATGAAATGAGAGATTACTGCTTTTTTTTAAAAAAAAAAAGGTTTATTCATTTAATAACAATGTTTATCTATGCTTGTCTTTTAAAAGAATTAGTGTTTAGATAGACGCCGATTGCTTGCTTCCTCTTTTTATGAGCTTTAAGCTAGAAATTGTAATAAGAATTGGTTGTGTGCAAATTAACCTATTGTAGAGGCCGGAATACAAATTCCTTTTTTAAAAAAAAATACCCGTTTATGAACGAACTCACGAAATAGGATACGAACCATCATTCATGCATGCTTGTTCTGACCCAGTCAATGCTTTGCTGGCAAAGCTCGTCACCTTGATAGGGACATCCTCTGGCATATCCGGAATTTGGAATTCTTGTCGCAAAGAACAACTTGCCACCACAAGCATCCAGCGCCACTGCCCGAGAAGCTTCATCGATCACACCGTAGCCGCTAGATGTAGCCATGCCATGAGCACTACAGGTATCAGTCCATCAGGTCCATGCCTGCATGGAATGCTTGTCTTGACCGAAGCTTCCTCCTCATCCATGGCAGTAGGTTGAGCTTGCTCCATCACTATATATACGGCACCATCCATGCCAGCCTCTCCATCTCAATTCATCACTCAAACATCACACAAAACCCTACTTGTTACAGCTCCATACTGCATACATACACACAACACTTCACAGCAATCTATCTGCTCCATCGACCGTCTTCAATTCCCAATACACATAATCAACAATGGTGGTTCCCGTGATCGACTTCTCAAAGCTGGACGGCGCCGAGAGGGCGGAAACCCTGGCGCAGATCGCCAATGGCTGCGAGGAGTGGGGGTTCTTCCAGCTCGTGAACCACGGCATCCCACTGGATCTCCTCGAGCGCGTCAAGAAGGTATGCTCCGACACCTACCGCCTCCGGGAGTCCGGGTTCAAGGCGTCGGAGCCGGTGCGCACGCTGGAGGCGCTCGTGGACGCCGAGCGGCGCGGCGAGGAGGTGGCGCCCGTGGACGACCTGGACTGGGAGGACATCTTCTACATCCACGACGGGTCCCAGTGGCCGTCCGACCCGCCGGCGTTCAAGGAGACCATGCGCGAGTACCGCACCGAGTTGCGCAAGCTCGCCGAGCGCGTCATGGAGGCCATGGACGAGAACCTCGGCCTCGCCAGCGGCACCATCAAGGCCGCCTTCTCCGGCGACGGCCGGCACGAGCCGTTCTTCGGCACCAAGGTCAGCCACTACCCGCCGTGCCCGCGCCCGGACCTCATCACGGGCCTGCGCGCGCACACCGACGCCGGCGGCGTCATCCTGCTGTTCCAGGACGACAAGGTCGGCGGGCTCGAGGTGCTCAAGGACGGCCAGTGGACCGACGTGCAGCCGCTCGCGGGCGCCATCGTCGTCAACACCGGTGACCAGATCGAGGTGCTCAGCAACGGCCGGTACCGCAGCGCGTGGCACCGCGTTCTGCCTATGCGCGACGGCAACCGCCGCTCCATCGCCTCCTTCTACAACCCGGCCGACGAGGCCACCATCTCGCCGGTGGCGGTGGCGGTGGCGGCCAGCGGCGGCGGCGAGGCGTACCCCAAGTACGTGTTCGGGGACTACATGGACGTGTACGCCAAGCAGAAGTTCCAGGCCAAGGAGCCCAGGTTCGAAGCCGTCAAGGCGGCGGCGCCAAAGTCATCTCCAGCAGCATAATAAACAAATAGAAAAGGGGGAAACAAATTATTGAAATATTGAAATTTCTAAATAATTATAATTTATTTATTTGATACAACAACTGGAGAAATAATAATATGAGCATTCGAGGTTTCTCACTGGGTTTAACTTATTTAGTGGCATGGTATGAATGCTATATTTTGTTGTATGTAGCAATAAGTTTGTTAAATTGTAATCCTATAGAAAAGATAGAGGTTTGTCAAGTCTTTGGCGTATAGCGAGTATAGAGTTTATCAAGCACATGCACATCCAAGTATTGCGTTTTTCATGTACTTAATGTGATATATAGTGATGATATGTAAAACTTGTATCACAATTGTTCGAATGCAATAAAGAGTGTGTTTGGCAAGACTCCATGTGTAGTGTTCCTTGGTCGGTTCCGAGAGGCACCATAGAACCAAAATGTGACTCCATGTCCTTCTCGTTAAATAGTTCCAAACTCCTCTATTTAACACCCAGATAGCGCTTCTCCTTGAATGCATGTTTGGCGCGTGTCTTCCGACTCCATCAGTATCAAAATTGCGAGCAAAGACGGAGTCAGAGCCGCACCAAACAGGACCAATATGTGACCCCTCCCTCTCTCGACCCACACCCATCTATCTACTTATTGCACTAGTAGTTATCATCTTACATCCGTGGAAAATATGTGATGGAAACCATATATCTTCCATGCAAGCATGATATGAACTCGAAAAAATGTACAATTTTAAGCTTAGCACATCCATAATAATGCATCCACAGCTCCACATATGTAAAAGATGGATGCAAAATCAATGCAGAAAAGTTCATACCACAAAAACGAATGCCATGTGCACTAGAAGACGAATTTTTTTACGATTTTGTCTTTTAGCAGTTTATGTGCACCTAAAATATCGATTTTGTTTTAGAAGTGAGTTTGCTTTCTATTGAATTCATTCATACTAAGAGAGGTATGTTTTTGCCGTTATATACGAGGATGATGAGGATGAGGGAGATTTTACTTTTAGAAGTGGAGTGGAGTAGCTTCTAAGCGATGATGGCATGCGTGGGCCACCATGCATGTCAACTCTTGATGGACCACCATTTGTGCGTGTCCAACTCATTCCGTGTGGGGATGGCGACACTGCCTTTGCCACTTGTGGCGACAAGACAAGAGCACTTTGCACAAGCATATGGAGCTAGCGAAAAAAAGGAATTCATTTGGGTCCACGAGATGCTGATAGCAAAGAGAGTTTTATCCATGTTCACCTACTTACTTTGATGAGCACTTTGTGTTGCAAAGGAAGACACCAAATGCATGTCAAGTAGGAGTATAAATCTTTGTAGTACAACTTAAAAACCATGAGAATATTTGTTTACATTTCGTCTTAATAAAATACAGGTAAACCCGTTCATGAAATAAAAATACATTTTTTTGCATGACCAATAATGTGCTATGGGCATGGGCGTGTTGGAGTCTGTGGGGGTGTTTCTAGGAATGTACCCCACCTCTCTTTTGTTATTTTTTTTAATTTATGTTTTCTCTTTTTAATGTAATATGGAGGACAAATATAAATACCATTGTGAATAATATAAAATAAATGCAGTTATTTGAGCATCTCTAAATATGTCACATCTCGAAGAAAAATCTGTTTCTCATTATATTATTATTTATTCGTTCCCAAATGGAATATATCAGCTATCGGAAGGACTGGTGTCCAATCAAACGAATCAAATACCTTCTCATTTCTTTATACCAAAAAAAAAAAAAGATTGTTCGTTCCCAAATGGATCTTCTTTCTATCACAAGATAGAACACTGATATACAAAAAAAAAAAAAAATCGGTCTTCTTATAAAACGAACAATTTGGCCTGTTTTAGTATACTCCATCCGTCTCACAAAAAAAACGCAGTTCTAGCTTCACAAATTACGTCTAGGTTCAAAGCTACCGTTACGGTTTTTTATGGGATAGAGGGAGTAGTCTCAAAAACAAAATGTGGTGAATGAATTGTTTTACCTGTAATTTACCCTCTCTTAGTAAATTTACATTTTGTCTCAAAAACTAAATTTACATAAAAATACCAAATGTTATGTTATTATTAGATTAGATCCTTCACGAATATACAATAGTATACATATTTTGTGCTGTAAATACCAACAATTTTTCTGTAATTGTAGTAATCAAACTTTAAAAAAAAAAATAAGAAAGAATAAAACTAGTAGACACAAGCGTGTGAAATTTGCACCAGGTAAAAACCTTGATCCTCGTCCTGCGCTATACCACTCCGGATGACTGGACACAGTGTTCGGCGGCCATGGCAACAGGCAACAAACGGCCATGCAGGTCAGCATACATCCAGACGGGTGCCGCCGGCTTTCTCGCAATTTCGCAACAAAAAGGTGCCGGCTTGAATCGATCCAATATCATAATATTCATTCGTCAGATCCACTGCGGCTTTTAGTTTTGGATTCATTAGATTAGAATCGTGCACGCACGTGTTTTAGGGGAGGAGAGGAATAGTGACAAACGATCCATCCAGCATCTGTCACATCTGTGATCTGCGAAACAAAAGGCAGGGGGACGACCGCCGCCCCGCCCCGCCCCTGTGACGAAGTGGTCCACTGTGTGTGGGCGAGGGTTTTCTCCGGCGATCCGCGGCCGCGGGGCGGGCGTACATGGCGGCGGACAAGGCGCCGCCGGCGGCGGACGGGGATCACGAGCCCCGCGGTACCCGCCTCTGTCGGCGCTCGTCGTCTCCGCCATCGCCGCCTCCTCCGCCGTCATCCTCCTCGCCGTCGTCCACTCGGTACAAGATTACGTTTCAATGTTGACCGCCGGGAGGGACCAATATAATAATTGTTTCTTGACGGCGGCGGCGGCTGCCGCGGCGGCCGGCGGCCGGCGGCCGGTTTCTTTCTTTCTTTCTTGACCGCAGGCGTACAACGACGTGCTGTCGCGAACGCGAACGCTACTGGGCCACAACCTGGAGCCAACGCCATGGCACCCATTCCCCACACCAAGGGCCGTCCACCTGCGCGCGCCGCACTACGTTGCGCGCCGTCCATCGCCTGCCTACCGCCGCTCTCGCGTCCACGTCCACCTCCGCCGGATTCCAACCCGCCATCCAACTCCTCCTCGTCGTCGTCGGGCGGCAGTCGGCGGCGTCAGTGCCCGTCCTACTTCGCGTCGATCCACCGTGACCTTGCGCCGTGGCGCGGCGGCTCAGGCCGCGGCGTGACGCGCGGGCTCCTCGACGCGGCGCGGCGTCGCGCGTCCATGCGCGTCACCATCACCGGCGGCGGGACAAGGCTCCACGTCGACCTCTACTACGCGTGCGTGCAGAGCCGCGCGCTCATCACGGTGTGGAGCCTGTTGCAGCTCATGCGACGGTACCCTGGCCGTGTCCCCGACGTCGACCTCATGTTCGACTGCATGGACCGTCCCGCCATCAACCGCACCGAGCACGGCGACGGTGATCCTGCTGCCCCGCCGCCACCGCCGCTCTTCCGATACTGCACCACCAGAGATCACTTCGATATCCCCTTCCCTGATTGGTCCTTCTGGGGCTGGTAAGCGACATACATATACATATACATATATATTTATAAATATATAAGTAGGCCTCATGTAAATGAAGGAGCACTCGATTGAACAATGGATGAAACGCAGGCCGGAGACGAACATCGAGCCATGGAACAAGGAGTTGAAGAGCATCAGAGTGGGTGCGAAGGCGACGAGATGGGTAGACAGGGTGTCGACGGCGTACTGGAAGGGGAACCCAGACGTGGCGTCGCCGCTGCGAGTGGCGCTGCTGGAGTGCAACGACACGGCGGTGTGGCGGGCGTCGATCATGCGTCAGAACTGGGACGACGAGGCCAAGTCCGGCTACACGCACTCGAAGCTGTCGTCACAGTGCACGCACCGGTACAAGATCTACGCGGAAGGGTACGCGTGGTCGGTCAGCCTCAAGTACATCCTCGCCTGCGGATCCATGGCGCTGCTCATCGAGCCGAGGTACCAGGACTTCTTCAGCCGGGGGCTAGAGCCCAAGGTGAACTACTGGCCGGTCACGGCGGCGCCGCCGCCGGGGATGTGTGAGGGCATCAGGGACGCCGTCGACTGGGGCAACGCCAACCCTGAAGAGGCCGAGCGCGTCGGCCGCCGCGGACAGCGGCTCGTGCAGGAGCTCAAGATGCACGCCGTCTACGACTACATGCTGCATTTGCTTACTGAGTACGCTCGACTCGTGGAGTTCAGTCCCGTGGCGCCGCCGTCGCCCGACGCGCAGGAGGCCTGCGAGGCGTCGCTGCTCTGCCTCGCCGACGACAAGCAGCGGCGGTTCCTCGAGGCGTCCAGGACGGAGCCTGCCGTGGGCGAACCCTGTGTGCTGCCGCCGCCGGCGCCGTGATCGATCCAGTGCTGAAACGGCGGCTCTTGCGTCTCTACCTCACTACCTCTCGGCTCTCTAGGATTTATATTTTATATTTTAGATAGACTCAAAGACAGAGCAGAACGAATTGGAGGATCGAATGCTGGATGATGATGGTGCTTGTAGGGACATCACACAAGTTAAGCGTGTCCAGATTTGAGGCCAATTGCAATTCCATTGAATATTTTGTTTCCCAAGCCCTCTGAATTGTATTGTGTATCTTGCCGTCTAGTTTCGCCACTAGGTCACCTTATAGCGATGGATCATGAATAAAAACTTAGCCTCATTCAAATAGGTGGGATAATCTTTAGTTATTAGGTACCTTCAACCCAAGAAACCGGATACTTCTTGAGTTTTATGTATATAATAAAAAATAACCCAAGAAATTATTAGAGCGTGACTACCTTAGCCAAGACAGTGGACATTTGAATGAACAGAGAAAATATTATAAAGAAACTATTCATTATTACAAAAATATGCTTCTATGTATATATAATGTCTATCAGTATAAAACCATCTCATGGTTTCTAATATGACTGCTTTGACTATCTACACCAGTTTAATTTTTTTTAGTATCCAAACAGCCATTTAATCCTGCCCTATCTATCCAAAGATTCCAAACAGCCCTTTTGTCCACAAAGGCCAGACGGGCAGTAAGGAAATCCTGGCGGCGTTCTGCCAACCACATAAACCAACAGGTGACAACACATCTACGTAGAAAACAAAAGCAGGTGCATTCAGACCCAAACCGATACTGCAAATTCCCATAGCATCCACCATTTCATATAGCAAAACAACTCCAAGCATCATCCCATCTCAGTTAACTGAAACAGCGATACAGATATATAGATAAAGCATTGGCATAGAAGGCATGGACAAGTACTTGAGTGCCTCTCCTAATCCTCATATATCTAATGTAGGTCAACACGATTATCCTATTTAACGACCAATTTACAAAATGCGAGCAGCCCGTGCTGTGGCAGGACGCATACGCACTCAAATCACCAAAACGCGCTGCAAATCATGGTAAAAGTTGTTGACGCACCACGACCTTGCAGGAGATTGCCACCCCCGTGGTATCGCACTAGTCTGGGAGTTGTTTTGGACATTTTGCCCTTATCAACCAATCAGGCAAGGTATTTGTACATATTCGCATTGTCCTTGTCGCGCTCAAGTAGTCCCTCGTGATGAGATCCTCAATCCTCTTCTTTATGGCTTTGAAGTCAGGCTGTAGTATCACACAGGGCCAAGTAAGAAAATGAACAGAATACAGCATAGCAAAACCAATGTTTATCCTAGATTAGACAGCCAAGTAAGAAAATGAACAGAATACAGCATAGCAAAACCCATCTTCGTATATGTTTATCCTAGATTAGACAGCCACAGACAAGTTAACAGTTATATTGGTAGATTCAGGTCCTTGGTTTGGTTGCCATTCATATGTAAGAGCCACATAACTCATCAAATTCAATCAAAAAGGGTATGTAATTACTTCTGATGCAACAACAGGAGGAATGTTCCATGGGCAGAAAATGGTAACTGAGTTACTGATACTTAAGGCAGGAACTAAATAAAAATTGTAACAGGACTAAGCTAGGAAGAACTTCTTAGATAGGAGATATACTGTCAGTACCTTAAACATGCGGCTCAGCTGCTCAACACATTCAGCAACCAGCTGTTGATGACCCATAACTTTGCGGCTCTTCATAATGCGCACAATTGATGCATCAATAGCATACCTCCTGTCCTTGTCAACATCTTCAACAACCTTTTTCTTCTCATCCACAGGAGGGAGTGGAATCTGGAAAGAGTGGCAACAAAATGAAATATTAGTAGCATAACAGCAACTGAACTGTTAGGTATTACCAAAGAGCAAAAAGCACAGTGGAAACGAGAAATACCTTAATTCTTCTCATTCTGTCAGTAAATTTTGAATTGAACTCAAAAACGTCATTAGGAGAGATTGATCTATTTGCGGTTCCTTCGTAAGGATCTTGTATTTCGCACAAGAAAGAGAATGGAGCAAGCGCACTACATCATCATCTGACAGGTTTAATTGTGTTACAATCTCAGAATAACTAAGCCTGTCAGATCCATTGAACAGCAGTAGCAATGCAGCCTGTCAAAACAAGACATGTTGTTAAAAACATCAGACAGGTTAATATATGTCACCATTTATTGTGATACAGAAATGATCCAAGATTACCTGATATGTCGTAACAATGAGCTCAATAGGTTTAGCATCAAACTTGGCATTGATGTTGCAGGTTCCCAAGGAATAAATCCATGTCAGCTTCCTATGCTTTGTTCTTGTTTGATAGAACTCCTTGAAAACCTCCACACATTTCACCTAAAAGCGTACATATATATAAAGTCATTTCCCAGAAGATAAACATTGATCTAACATTGTGCTTTTTTGAAATGAGCTAACATGCTCCATAATAGAGTGCAGCGGTTGGTGCCCTTGAAGAGACAGAACAGTTAACTTACCATCTCAGCAGGAAGGTTTATGTCAAAAGTTTTGTAACTTGGCCAGAATCCTGTTGTCAAAACAGTAACAGCCAAGTCTATCCCAGGATTCAAGTCTTGATGCCCAGCTACAAACTCTTCAAACTTAGTTTGGTGATCTCTGGCGACAGTAAGGTCTGTAACCATGCCCTCCATTTTTGAGGTGAACTGCCCGCCACACTGTTGCTTGAGTTTTGTCAGAATACTTCTCTCATGCTCATCATTAGCACTTTTGTCAAAAAGTAATCTTCTTGCTAGTTTCTTCCTGTAAGTCAGTCACATATTAAAAAAACATAACCAAATTCCAAAGGTATTCCCCTTATACACTTGACACAAAAGCATTTTTTTTTTGAGGGAATTGACACAAAAGCATTTAAAAAATACAAACATTAATAATACCATGTAGGATAACAAGCACTCACCTATAGAACTCAGCAAATAGGTCTTTATCACTGATGTATGCTAGCAATCTCACCACCTGGAAACCAGCCACGATTAAATGTAAACCTTCACACATAATTTATCAATAGCAGCAAAATAAAAAAAAAAAAAGTACCTTCTCAAGGGCATCTTCAATGGCTTCATCACTGAGCTTTTCACTGCAACCTTTCTTCAAAATATTGTCACAGAAGGTAGCCAACAACTCAGCACTCGAGCTGCCAGAGACACCTTTGTTACAGAAAACCTCAAAGGCTTCTTTAAGTGCCTGTGGTAAGAATTATATGAAAATGAGACACCATTTGCAATTTTATGGCAACAAAAAATGAAAATGAGATATTTCTGTTGAAGACCTTATGGAAGAGTGTATGTCCCTGGAAACATTCTGTCACATAAGCTACATATTTGTCATGCAGCTCAATGATTTTCCACACGAAGACCTAAAAACAAGAATAAATGTAATGTAACATAACACAAAACAATAACAGATACAAAAACAGAGTACAATCAAGACACACACCTGTTCTTGCATGCCAACCATATCCTTCTTGTCTGGCTGTTAAAAAAAAAGGTAATGAATTGTAAAAAAAATAAAGATAAATCAGAAAACTAATCAGATAAAGCAAGAAAAATCAAACAGCTACATGGCAGAATACCATGCATACAAAGTTGAAATGAAAAGAAAAGGACTGAGAAATGGGAACTACTTAGAAACCTAACATCAAAAATGCAACTATTAATGTTGTTGTTGCAATATATATGAATCAGAAAGTGCATAAAGAAAAATAATTCAAATGCTAAAGAAAAACTGCACCTTCTTATTACTAGCAGAATCTTCTGCTTGCTTCACCAAGGCTGTACCCTCATTTGTAACATGCTGCGGACAAAAAAAAATCAATCAGAACTGCGTATCATGGCTCAAAAGGAATAAAATCAGTGAGCCAAAAGAGAACTGAAGCGCCCTGCAAGGGAAATTAATACCGTTTTGAACATGTTAGAAATAGGCTCCAGACCACGGGTGATTTTGGAGAAGAGCCTGTACATCCTAGAAAGATCCTCAACCTGCAGTAATAGAGGGATGCAGTGAATATTCAATACTGTTAAGAAGTCATGCATTCATTGGATAATAATAACGTTTTCAATCCAACCTTGTCATCACGAAGCAAAGCAGAACATCCTGAATGTTCCTTCTCCAACAACGGGGTTGCATACTGAGCAAGCAATTCATTTTGTACTTTCTGTCAAAATTCAAAATTATAACAATGTAAGGGCCATATACGGGTAAATATGTCGAGCACTATTCAGCAACATTTCAAATTCAAAACTGAAATAGTTGCTGCAGATAAAATTATTAATTGAGAAATACTACAAAACTGGAAAAGTTAAGTTTCCGCGATACCTCCAATAACTTTTGTTAAGCTGCTAATATGCAAATAGTGACCAACTCGCTCCTTCTCCCGCTTCAAACACTCCTCAGCCTTTTGAAAGAAGAATCATCCATTAAGAAATAGCCACATGTAAATAAGGATAGAAAGAGACAAAAACCTTCTCAATTCTAGGTACCTTAATCATGTAATCTGGGCATGAGTCCTCAAGAATCCAGCTTTGAGCCTTCACAGAGTAGTACTCTGTAGTATCCTTGAGCAAGAAATCTTCAAAATCATTCTCATAACACTCCATTTGACCCAACCCGATTTCAACAAAAATATCCAAGACATTCTTCAACAGAGCCCGGTCAATCTGTTCACCCTCACGTTCTTTGTCAATCTGTTAAAAGGGAAAAAAATGTATCAATTCTAAAATAGATGAAGCTTATGGATGTATGCAATCATCAGACTACTGGTCACTAATGCGCAAAAAGTATTAAGAATTGCCACATGGAAGATACAATAGCAGTTTGGTCCTTGCTATATTTCAATATATTCCAGCATGTATAACTTAGGTGGGGGGGGATATGGTCAGAAACATATGTTGGAGATCATATTAATGTCCAAACAGCAAACAAATAAAGAATGGAGCTAGTACATTATCTAAAAAAAAGAATGAGCTAGTATATGTTAACCAACCATTTTACTACAATTAATTAATTAACAAAGAGATGCAAGGTCTCACCAGGGCTATCACTGCATCTTTAACTTGTCCTTTGATCTCTTGATAGATCTGTTACCACAGTTAAACCGATTAGGACATAAGCATTGACAGATGCATTAGTGGAAACAAAACTGGAAATAAGTAATAATTAATTACCAACTCTCGGAAGCAAGTAAGGCCAACTTCTCTAAGCGGGGTAAGTGACCTCCTTGATATGAAGTACCGGTCAAGGTAATAAAAGAAACGCGAAAGCCAGCGAACCATGACTTTGTGGTTTGACCACCTCTGCACTAGCTCCCTCAGCATAAACTCATCATGTTTCTCCCTTAATGAAGGTAGCACCTGCATGAAATTAAGATATAGTGAGGAAACTCTCAGAAGTGACAGAAGGGGGAGAGAAAGCTACCACTGCAATATTTGCAGCATAAAATAAGTTGAATTACTACATTTACAAATTACAATCAAGCATATCCGAATTATATAAGGGTTGACCATCTGTGACAAACTCTCATATGTCCCAAAAAGAATGTCTAAGTCTAACAAAATACAAAGTGAATGAAATAATCCTGGTTTGCTTTCTACCCTTGATAAGCCCATAACAGAAACTACAAGTTCCAACAAAGAGCAAACATAAATAGCAACAGAGATATCACAAGACATCTAATGAATCTACTGGAGCCAACAAAACACCAGGCCCAAATGTACAAATAAATGTGCACAGAACTGTTACAACGCACATCAAGTATAGCTGGACCAATTGTTTCACCAAATCAAGATGCTTACATTCATCTTAAAGAGATTGAAGTATCCTGTACAAATCAAGAGACAACCACACAAGGAAAAGAGAGCGTTACCACTGCAATATTTGCAGCATTAAAAAGTTTTGTGTACTTCTTTTACAAATTACAATCAAACAGATCAGCACAATTCTATATATTACAAGGGTTCAACCATCTATGACAACCAACTGTAATTTCTTTTCCCCAGAAAGAATGTCCATCCACAGAGTGAACCTAACTAGTCATCAGCAAGCAATGTATTGTTTAGAAGAAAACAATGAGAACATCCCCATATACACCAATGGTGTTCTCATCCGAACCTATCAACCAACCAAGCAGTGCGCTAATCCACCAAAGCTAAAAAAACCCATCCAAACTGCCTTATTCCTCTCAAACTAACCCTAATACCACGCCACAGAAACAAAACAATCTAGGTCGAATACAGACATTCATCACGACCAACAGGGATATGAACAGGCGAGCTCACCATAGAGGTGATGTACTCCTCGAACGACTCGCGATACTTGTCGTAGAGCTGCTGCGAGTAGTCGTGCGGGGGCTTCTGCGTGCACATGTTGTATATCGTCCTGCGACAAGGGAACCCAAACCCTAGATCAGAAAACGGATCAAAGCGGATCGAGCCCGGAAACCCTAGAGGCCGACCGCCGCCGCGAAGGAGACCGGCGGCGGCGCGAAGGAGGAAGGAGTAAGGAGGCGTACGTGTAGAGCATCATGTAGTCCTCGGAGCTGAACTGCGGCTCGGGCTTGCCCTCGAGGATGTTCTTCAGCTTGGTGATGCCCTTCTGCATGAACGCCCATCCTTCCTCCAGATCGATTGTCCTACGCTCCTGCCCCCGCCATCGCCGGCCGACGCAGGGGGAGGTAGCGGTGCCGACGCAGGCGGAGGTGGCGGTGCCGACGCGCGGAGGAGCAAACCCCAGCGCCGCCGCTGGGGTTTGGTTGTGCGCTTGGGGAGGGAGGATGGCGGGGGTCCTCGAGAGACGAGACGGAACGGGGGAGGAGAGAGGCGAGCGCGTGGGCGTAAGAAGGGGGCTCGGGGTTCTCTTGTATATCGCCGCGGCGCCGTGGCTGACCGCCTTCCAGTTCCAGGCGGCCACGCTCGCGTGTGATTCAGACTCCTTCTCCGTCGTCCGATCGCGTGGTGGACGGCCCAGATGACGAGCGTCGCGCCAGATGTGGATCCTTGTATGAAATCAAATCAAACTATTACTACTATAACAATAATAATAAATAATAATAAATAGGGTTAGGTTTTTAGTATTCCCTTTTTTTATTTAGGTAGTTCTGGATTTATATACGTTATAATAAACTGTTCTAAATTTGACCATGGCAGTACATTGGCAAAATTCATTTTGAACAATGGTTGATCTAGTAATAGTACAATTTGGTATTGTAGGTACTAAAAATTTTATCTTAACAAAATATTCAGACTTAGATAGTCATATTTAGGACCAACCTAAAGCTAGCTATCTTGACAAAGTAAGGTTGTGTTTATTTAAAGTTCCTCTAATATGTTACCTTACTACCGTATAATGAAATATTAGTGCATCAAGGATTTGTTGTACACAAGCATGGCAAAAGGTACTAGTCGATATGGCTATCCCTGCCATGTGTCCCCACCCAATTCCCACATTGTGCGTGCCCAATCATACATGCCAATGTCAGGGCTTGCTCGTTTGCAAATCAATCCAAGAGGGTTGGGAGGGATTGATGGGGTTTAAATGCGTAGCAAGTAAAAACAAAAATAATCTTAAATCCCTCTTGATGCCCTGTTTGATGTGTGGGGTGTGTAGGTAGTTGGTTATTGTCCCGTATTATCTTCTTAATATAATAATATAATGAAGCATAGCTCTTTTGTGTTTTTGAGAGAGAAAATTTTCCTCCTAATCCCCTTTAACCCCCCATGGACTTGGGAATAACCGAGGCCTTAATGTGTAGCGGGAACTTGCAGGGTTGTTAAATATGGTGTCACCAGATTTGTGCCATGTCGGAGTTAATTCAACACATGGGTGAAATACATGTGCAAAAAGGGAAACAAATCATCCGACCACATGTCCCCGATGTTGTGCGTGTCCACATTGGTTAGCTATCGATGAGCTCACGTTGTACGCGTGTGCCGAGCTACTTGTGGTATTAAAGGCAGTCCCCTGCATAGTTTTTAGAGTAGTTTCCAAGAATATTAAATTATATTGGAGACTCAACTCCTCACATGTATAGTTTTATTAGCAGTTTCTAAGACAAAAGAAAAGTTAATGAACCATGCATTTGGTGCTTATGGAATTAGAGAAGAGACCAATGAAAAACGAGGCAGAGGGTATTTGTGGAGATCAAGGACACAACATACCCTTGGTCGCTAGCACGTGGTTTGGCACTTGAGCCGCAATTGGTTGTACAATTAGGTAGCGAGTAATTAGCTTTGTTTTATGACCCCTCCACAGCTTAGGCTATGTAAGGGAGCACCCCTTGGGCATGTAAACTGATGCTTTCTTCCCTTTTTTATTATTAATCAAAGCTAGAGATTCCGAATCTTTAAAAAAAAAAAACTGAAAAACACATATTCTTACTTCATCCACTTCTTTCTCCATGTGATTCATGTTTTACTTTCACTTAGTTAAATGCCCTCCGAAATTGGCACTGCCATCCCTAGAATTAATCTCATGCCATGAGATTAATTCAAAATGTTTTTTTAGCAGACAAAATGTTTTCTTATATACAAATACAAATGCTCACAAAAACGTCCACTTATATCTCTATAAATCATGCACACACACTCTCTCTCTAGCATATGAACATCTTAAAACCTAGGCCTAGAGTTCAAGATTACGTTGCTGCAGAAAAAAGTTCAAGATCAACGAACACATCAAAATATATCTTGTTACTAACAAGCACGTGAGCTAGAATTAAAAATTAGCCAAAAAAAAGACGATAAGTTGTGGTGTGGGGTTGTAAGTCCTCTCAGCATATAGGTTACATCACAATAAATCAAACAAAGTAAATTATAATTAGGTTTGCTATAATCTTCACGGTAAGCTGCCTTAGGGGTTGTTTGGTTCAAGCCCATCATTTGCCACACCAAAGGTGTGGCGAAATATGGCAATGGCGGCCAGCCACAATCTGTGGCAAAAAAAATAAGTGAAGGTGCTGTGACTGCCTAACATGCATAACCAACCAAACACATGGCTCATGCATGCTGGCGGGCCACAAGTGTGGAGAGGCAGATGGTGGCGATTATCCCAACACCCCCTTACTAATCTATGCTAAGTTTGCCAATTGACAAACTTCTTTGTTGTCTTGAAGGTAAGCCCAAGAAGTGTGCGTATACTTGTGAATTGTAATCGAAGTGCACACGAATACCCACACTACCACCATCTAGCCGCGAATGATCCCAGATCTCTTGCCATTCTCTCATGTCCAAACTGCTTCAATCCATATTGTTTAATTTCTTTTCCCAAATACATACTAATACTTTTAATCCAGTGGAACATCTCCATGTTGTAATGGGGGCCAGCAGTAGTTGAGCTCTGATCAGGTTTAGATGAATCATGCAAAGCAAGAAACGATTTCTCTGTAGCTCATTACGGACGAAGGGAACACCCAATCGTGCGATCCTGTTACCGGTGTACTTCCAGCGCTTGCGCTACTCTCTGTAGCAGGGGGCAATCAAGCTGCAACTGCAAATAGTAACCCACGTAAAGATGATGGCAGCGGTTCGGTTTTACCTGTTCGGATATTATTTGGGTTTACTTGGTTTTGAGGGTTTCGGTTTTGGTCTTCCAGAAATTTTACCCACGGTTTTCATGTTTGGTTTCGGGTTCGGTTTTTAGGTTTGGTTTCGGGTTTAGTTTTTCACCCATGGATATCCAATGGATATCCGAAATAAATCATTTAGAACTAAAACTCATGTTTTATAATATGTTAATAATAACTTATTTACTTAGATTATTAAATTTATTCAAAGTTGACTCATGTTGTCTCTTGTTTATACATGTGAATATGTGTATATATATCTACGGTTACTTCGGTTCGGTTTTCGGGTTATCCGTGGGTTTTGGGGTATCCGTTCGGGTTTCGAATTATCCGTGGACTTAATGTTGGGGTTTGGTTTTTGGTGATGGATTTCCACCCATCCAATTAGTTTCGGTTTTGGTTTCGGGTTTTCATTGTTTTGGGTGCAGTCTGGGACTCCACCCGATCCAACCCGACCCTTTGCCATCCTTAAACCCAGGAATGTTCGTAGCTCGCATGGCAGTAAGGCTACATGTGGAATAAAGCCAAGAGTGAAATACGATTTTAATCCGAAGATTAAGGGTTCGTTTGGGACACTCCGTGCAGCGGATTCTTAGGTAGAATCATCCCTAAGTGCCAAACGTATTTTCCAACGAGAGTGATTCTTTGATACTGTAAAGTGATTCTCTGAAATGAACTAAAAGGCTGAGCTGAAAGAAGTAGCTTCTCTGATGACTACGTGGAGTGTTTCTCCATCCTGATTTTGAGAATTTATGTTAAATAATCAAAGAGAACCACTTTCAGCCACAAAATCGCTCCACCAGAGAATCAGTGAGCACAACTCTACCAAACGGACCCTAAGCTGTAGCGTTTCAGAAATTTGTCATTGATTGCGAAACGCAAGCAGTGGGATCAATGTAAGCAACAAGTAAAGGCAGAAATGGCGCCTGATACAAAAAAAAGAGATAAATGCATTGCTGAGACATGCAAAAACTCAATGATTTCAAACATAAAGGCGTGAGCCAAACATCAAAACTCAATGATTGAAACTGCAGCTATGTCTAAGCAAAAGCATTCGGGCTCAGAAAGGGACTGCCGGAAATGGGTATTTACAATGCCAAATCGAAAAAAAAAAAAAAAACTCACAGCATGGATGAAACAGGCCAGATAACATAGCCCAGTACATGAAAGAAGCTTGCTAATTGTACTTCCTGCTATAATTGATGAACGCAGAAACACACTCACATAGCCGCATATCATCAACTGACACGGAAGGGAAATAACACCATATAAATGCTGTACAAGGTAACAGAGTTGCAGTAGTCCTTCCCTATCGCTCGTTCTCAGGATGTACGGTTGTCTTGCTCACTATGCCCTTGCTAAAATAGTCTGCAATGACAGAAAAGCTGTACTTCGAACCTCTCAATTGCCTGAAAAACAGATCATGGTCCCTAGCGTTTTGTTCTAGCTTCTGCTTTGCCTCCATAACTGATCTATATTCAGGTTTCATTGTCACCAAGGCAGCAAAGGTGGAACGAGTGCATGCACATGAAATGCACAACGGGTAGATCAAGGGTGAAACTGCACGCACTACATTTGCTCAGTTGGAAAACCTTTGTGTTTGTCTTGAGATCTTCTATCTCCCTTTTCATCAACTCTGTCTCCCCCTGAAAAAAAATGGTATTGTTTCACAGCATGTTTTCCTTATCTCAATTGACGTAGACTCATTATTACTATAATTTCAAATATCTACTCATAAATCATGCTACATCTAAGAAAAGTTATGATGTCCAATCTTTTATACACAAGAAATAGAAAAAGATATACTTGAGTGTGCTTCTTATAGGAATGTCAATTTATAGACATGAATACATGATCAATTTGCATTAGGGCATCAAGTGTGTGTAGTGCCGACCTCAACATTAAATCCATTGTGTATAAAACCACTACCAGACCTTTAGGTGGGCTTCTCTTCTAGGAAATAAAAAACTCATGCATCTACCACCACTTCACCCTTTTCTCTGTCTATGTTCCCCGTTGGTTGCAACGCCGCATCATGATCCTCTTCAGCTGTGAGTCGCACAGCGCTACTTCGCTCTTGATTTGTTTATTCGCTATGATCGGGTCTCTAGCTCAATGGTGGGTCACAAGCTTTTTGGCTTAAGATTGATGCTGGTATGTATGAGGGTGAACCCAAACAATCGAGGTCATCCTTAAGACCGATAATCCTGCAGACTCGGATGCCCTTACCAATAGAGCATTGATTCTGTTCAAGTGAAACTCTAATGTTGATAGTTGTTAAGTTCAAGAATTTCATTGCTACCATGGAAACAAAATGTAATCAGATAGTCTTATTTCAATGCCATACTCTGCCTTGAGGGAACTCCCCTGCCTGTCTTGGGAGAGAGGACTACAAAACCCTCTTGGTAGACACAACTTCCTAGTAGCCTAGCACCCTTGTTTGAGCCTAAGTGGGCAGCATATCAACTGGAAGCTCCACCAAACAAGCTATATATTCTACAATATTTGCCCATATTAACCTAACCGCTCTTGACATGAGGGTAATTAGCATATTAGAAAAAATGGTGATGTCCTAAAAAAATGTACGAACAGCTGCTAATGTATGATTACATAAAAAAGAAAAAACTAACACTATCTTAAATAACATTCACAATAGGGCATGGTATGCAAGACAACTGTCAAAATTCAGAGAACTGGGAGAAATGTCCCAATACAAACCCTTTTCCTATCAAAGGAAAACACAGCTAGTGCAGAAATGTGTTTAGGTTCCTCCATACATAGGTTCATCACAAGCAAAGGGGCCTAGTATGAAACTGAGAATAGCTGCTGGATGCTGTGCTACCTCCAGCTGCAGTGTTCAATAACTCACAATTTAGGGGTACAAGGGGGAACAATTTAAAGAACTACATCTGTAGTATCATCTCACAACAAGGTTAAAATAATTTGTTAAAACAAACAGCTTAACACCAATTTCCAAGTACTAATACTAATTTTAAACTGAGTCTGCTTTGTACTATATCTAAAGTATTAATTTTTTCATCTTATATTTGTCAACAAACCAAGCAATACTAATCCCTACTCCTAAATATTATATAAAAAAATGACTAAGCATAGTAATGGGAAATAGATACTGCAATGACTTCACAATTACGAACCTGACACTTATCAATGGATTTTCTATCATCTTCAATTAGCTTTGATTCTTGCTCAAGCTTGCGAGCAATGTAATCTTTGATGACTGAGAGTGTCAAGCATGGGTTTTTTGATAGTGTCTGTAGCAGAATGATGGGAGGCACAACATCCTCCTTCTCAATGTAGGTCAAGACCTCTTTAACTTCTTTACAGCAATCTTCCCCAAGCTCCCCAAAATACTTCAATAGATCACCCCACAGAGAAGGATCCCCTCCTTGAGACGAGTTCCCCAACTTCTTGCAACATGCAATTAAACCTTGATGATCATGTGCTTGCTTGTAACAACAAATAACCTCTTTGTATAGTTTTAGTTTTTCATATAGAAAGAGCAACCCATCTAGTATTACAAAGAATGAGAGCAAGATCAACATCATACAAAGGATCTTCCATCTCAGATGTCCAAGCAGACTTGAGTAACACAAGCCCTTCCCTTCTCCTATCAACAATATTCTTTGCTATTTTAGGAACTTCTTTTCCAAGATCAGCTTTTCCATTTAATCCTGACCTATAGCCATTAGCAGTTTCTTTACCTTTTGTTTCTTTGATATAGTGATTCTCATATTCCTTTTCTTGAGAGATAGACGGGAAGCTCAAATCATTTGAAATATAGAGCGCCAGAAGGGTGTTATGAATTTCTGTTTGCGCAGGTGAGAGTCCGTCACTGCTTTGATATAATTTTCCAGAAATTCCATCAGATATTGTGGGCCGTGCACAAATATATTCACAAAGTCCATTGGGGATGGTATCATAAGCAAGCGCATACTGTTCGAACCTCTTCTCGTTGTAGGATCTCCAACATCTGTACAGAGCCTTAACAGTATTTCAACTGTTTCAGCAGGTCTATGTTCCATGAGAATTTTCCCGTATTCTTTTACAGTAAGACCTGCTTGATTTGCCTCGAGGCCAGATATATATTGCAGTGCCTCGTCATATCTACCAAGATCCTCAAGTAAAATCTTCAAGTACAAGTCATGCCTCCCAGCCTTTTTGGCCACAAACATAGCATGCTCATGATATCCAGCTGTGCGGCACGCCCTTATTGCAGTCTCCACATGAAACTTGATCTCACCTACCCCATCTTCATCTTTTTTTAATGAAATGGTTAAGTTTCTCCACATCTTTCAATTTGGTATAGCAGTTTAACAGAAGGGTCGTGTGGTCTTTGGATGCTAACCCTCGATCATGTAACTTCTTCTCTAAATAATTTGTCAGGTTATAAATGCGCTTTGCATCAAGGAACTTCTGTATAACATACGATGGTTCAAGATGACCAATAGTGTGGATATACTGGGAGATAGCCTCATCATATTCCTGTTTTCCATACAGATGGTTACCATACTTCCACAGCACCTCAGCAGTGGAAGCAGGATCAGCCTGCTGACTTTGTACAAGATTGATTGCAACTGTATAAAGATTTTTCTTGAACAACATATTCTATCAAGCTTACTTTCCATGCTTTCTCTCCAATGCACAGAATCTTTTTGTCCACCATTATGAGAATAATATAATCCCACTCACATACCAAGTGCGAAACATCCCCACAGGCATGCTATGTGCAATCAACCGATTCTTAAGATCATAAATATTAAGAGTGCTCTTCTGTGTCCTCTGATCTTCAATAATGCAGAGTAAATAGCCTCGAAACCAACCTACAAACTTTTTCTCACCATCAAATGCCCAGCAAGGGCCTCTACCATCGACTTCATAGAAATATACAGATTCAGGTCTCCCAAGAATTAAGTCCTGCTCAGTGAACATCAAATATGCAAGGTTTGCAGTTCGGCGTGATACATCTGAATGCATACAAAATGCAAATGTAAGAGGGCAACATAGGCATGACCGTAGTAGTCAAATACTTCATCTATCCCTTTTTAAGTGTTATGGTATCCTTGCTGGTCAAACTTTCTTAAGTTTGACTAGGTTTGTAGAAAATATTAGCAACATTTGTATCTCCAAATAAGTTTATTACAAAAATAAATTCAACGATCTATCTTATGCTACCAATTATGTGCCATAAATATTAATATTTTCTTGTATATATTTGATCAAAGTTAGTAAATATGTTTGACTTCTAAGGAACCAGTGGCGCTGTGGCGGTTGTGGAGCCCGGGCGAGATGCGACATAATACTTGCACATAATATAGAGTATTGGACACAACATCGAATGTGCCTGAAAGATAGGATAGCAAATAGTTGTTCTGCAATTTGAGTGGCTCTACATGCTACACAGCTCCTCTGACCGATTAGCATTTTATTCATAAACCTCAGACCAATTAGCAAATTATGAAACTTGGTTGATGTGCTGACCTAGTGCCTTAGGTGTTGTGTGCTCTTAAGACATCAAAGCTTAGGTAGGAGCCAAAGGTATGGCACCCTGGGCCTCGGCCTGTTCCTTGTCGTTTTCCACGGTATCTCTGTACTGTAGAATGCATATACGTCTGACCCCATGCATTGCAGTTGTGTACTATACTGGTAGTTGGAACAAAAGAGTGAGAAACACAGGAGGCTGCTAACTGAGCCGTGTGTGTGGGTACACGCGCTCGGTAGCTGACAACGGACAAGCGGCAGGTGAGCCTGGCCTCTGGCCCAGGGTGGCCAGGCCTTGGCTCCGCCACTGTCAGGAAGTGATAACGACAGTTAAAAAGGGACGGAGGTAGTACATGCTAAAAAAGTATAATTAGTTGTTCCAACTTCCAACTAAACCAGCTAAGGTTTTCTAAAAAAAAAAAAACCTATACATCATTATTATGGACAAGCCCACTTGACAAGCATCTGTAATCAATTGGGTAGATATATGGTGGACTGAGAGTTCCTTCAGTAACAGGCTAGCAGCTTTGTTTAATAATGACTACAATATACTACAAACTTGTTTGGTCAATGGGCATGCATTACCTCACAAAGGTAGGGTATAACAGGACATAGTTTATGGTAAGAAAACGAAATTGCTACAGTATTTTTGCATGTTGCAGTTTGAGCTTATACTTATGCTACCAAACTAGGCACATGGTCCCTGTTAACAAAACTGTAAGTTGTGAACTGCATCTAGGCTAACAACAAAATCATGACCCATATTGCTATATAGGATCAAATAAAAGGAAAAAATGAGTGCGCCCAAATTCATCCTTACCATACGGTCACTCATTGCTACAGCATTGGTCTGACAACCAATCTGAATGAAAAAAAGAAGAGAATTTACCTTTTCTTGAGGAAATTGATCAGTGAAGGCCTGCAGAATTTGAACACAGAAAGGAGTTGCTGTACTTGATCCTTCTTCTTGTACTTTATCAAGGTCAAAAACCTTTAGACAGATTTCTGATGACTGGTCATCGTCTCCAAGTGTGACAAAAACATTTCTTTGCTGATCAAACAGACCAATATAAGTTATCACAATAAAACTGTAGGTGTAATTAATTATGCTCATTATGTAGGTGTAGTTATCAAAATAAAACTGTACAGTGTGAATAAATGTTTGACACAGCAGTATGGGGCAATATGTAGATCTCAGTTACCAAATGATAAATGGTAACTGATACCCCAATTGAACCAAGTTTTTTTCCCCAGAGTAGGGAATTTGATAGGACAGAATAAACAAAACTGATCTAAAAGTTGGCAAAATCAAATGATCCAACAAGATTTTAGTCCAATTTCAGGAACGACTTCTGGCATTGCTTAAGTACAAGACTGAGGTGGCCATCGAAGATTGGTAAAACTCTCATGGCTTGTCATACCTAGCAGCTGGTTTTCAAGTAGTAAGAAGAATGTAACTTTTGTTTCTGATGCACCCAATCTAGTGAGTTCATGATCTAGTGGTAGGAACCACTAACTAGTGTTCTAACCAGTAAGTTGCATAAATTTGCGAGGTGGGTTGCCGCGAATGCAGCTGCTTCAGATGCGCTAAAAGGGTTGTGGGAGTACCTTGAGCAGCTGGAGGAAGAGGACGGAGGAGGTGTAGGCCTGGAAGCCATAGGAGAGGCGGAACACGCGGTCTAGGAGGCCCACGGTGCCGTCGTCGCACCCCACCCCGGCCGCCCGAGCCAGGTGACGCGGTCCGCGATCTCGGCCGGTACGGCGGCGGCTGACCCCCACCGCCTCCGCCTCCGCCGCCGCGGCCGGCTGGGGTGCAGGAGGGAGAGACGACGACCCAACTCCACTCGCACGTGGGCCTCGCTCGCCACTGGTACATGTCTGATGGGCTTTATTGCCTATTGGGCCTCTCTCAACTTTGCTCGGTCCGCTCAGCCTTCCTCTCCTGCAAGCACAAGCCCAAAAAAAGTCGCTTGCCGCTTCTCGTCCGGAGAAATCTGATCTGGGCAACGGTCAACGTGGATGCTCTGTACCCAGGTCCTATGGAGTACTCATGGCTGTTTGGTTTCAGGAACTTTCTTTAGAGAGTGGGATATTGAGACTATTTTTTTTTTTCTAAAAGTTCCTAAGAGACTAAATATAAGGTGAGATTTTTTTGGACTTTTACTAAAAGTCTCTAGAGAAAGTTCCTAAAAC
The DNA here is from genome assembly GCA_015847255.1 of Hyparrhenia diplandra. Classification (NCBI taxonomy): domain Eukaryota; kingdom Viridiplantae; phylum Streptophyta; class Magnoliopsida; order Poales; family Poaceae; genus Hyparrhenia; species Hyparrhenia diplandra. Next base: position 48,278 of record JADLZK010010606.1, on the reverse strand, counting down.
CAAACACCTCCTAGTTACTTCAGTGTATTTATTAACAATTTCTTCTATTAAAGAATACAAATATAAGTAACATTGTTTCACAATAAAATTGCTACATTTGAACTATTAATATCGATATATCATAATGTTTTAGTTAGATTGTTCTATACACTTAACTAACTGCTAACACATTTCTTGGCAGGGTTTTATTTAATTTAAAATTAATAAACAGTGCCATTGTATTGGAAGGTTGTTTTTTTGTTTTCTTAGAGCCGGCTTGGTTCCCTCGAAGACTAGGGAGTAGAGACCAAATTTTAGTCCCATTTGATCTCTAAATTACCAAACATGAGGACTAAAAGAGAGCGTTCTAATCCACTAGTCTCTCAAGAGGGGCTAATTGGAACACCCTTTATTAAAGTCGATTTCTAGTATTGATTCAGGTCTCCAACCACCCCCCAATGAAATTTTTTTGAGGTAGTTAGCACGTGACTTCTTCCTCTATGTAGATAAAAAAATAAAGACATATATGGCTTCTAGAGTTGGGTTGGTTAGTGGCTGCTGCGAAAACCACATCCAGAAAAAAAAAAAAAAAGAAAAGACCGAGTGTACCAAAGGTCATCTCGCTAGTTCATGACGATGACTGTTACACTTACACAGCGATGTGAAATCCAATGAAATATTTTTGCTAAATATGATAAATTACAATAAATTCCTTGCTAAATATGATAAAATACAATATATTCCAAACACAACTATTATTCTTTGAGGGAAGGAGCAAAAAACAAATACACCGGCACGTAATCACATACATATGCATGGAAAAAGAAAAGTAATTAAGCACAACACATATCACTTTTGCTTCATCATCACTCTTGTTTCTTAGGTGCCTTAGAGCCGACCGGCATGAACTCCGCCACCTTTCTGGTCGCCGGACGCGCGGCGAGGTCCTCCCACCAAGCGTTGACATGCGGGAGCGCCTCGACCAACGTGGCATACTCGGTGGCCATGAAGCAGTGCATGATGGTGAAGTGGGTGAGGTCGGCGAGGCTAAGAAAGTCGCCAGCGAGGTACTTGCTCTGACTTAGCCGCGCCTCATACACCTCGAGCACCTTCTTGAATTTCTCTATGTTCTCGTCGACAACCGCTTGGTTGCGTTCACGGCCAAGGAATGACGCGAAGATGCACTCCACCACGATGGGGATCACCGATGGGGTCAGCTGGTGAGCCTCTACCTCAGTCCACACATCTACCATGGCTGCCTTCTCCACGCTTCCCGCACCCAGCATCTCCGGCTTGTGCTTGCGAAGAACGTGTCTCGCGATCGCACGGGGATTCTGAAAAGTGTACATAACACACTTATAAGTCATAGAATCTAAACAAAATACTACCACTTCCATTCTAAATTATAATTCACTTTTAATTTAACATTTTCTCGTGTAGGTTCGAAAATAAGTGTATGTATGTACTATTAAAATATTAGTGACAAATTTAATAAAACTAATGTGACCATTTAGGTGTTGGTATTTTTTTTTTTTAACAATCTTAGGATAAAATTGTGAATTACTTCATCTGTCTAAAATAAAAAAAAATTCCCGATTAAAAATTCAAATACTCTTTTAACTCAGTATATAGAAAAATACTAATATTTATTATTGCTTTATAAATTAATCATGGGTATTTGTATAGAAAAGCTATTTTAAAACATAAATATTTAGAACCTAGTCGATTTTAAGTTTGGTCCACTTTTTTTGTGGACAGCTAGATAAGATTTCCTTCTCTTTTAATTTGGAAAGCATAAATAGACATGGCACGGCAGATGGATGGATGATGAACTTACCGAAGAGCGTGAGGTCGCCGTCCTCGAGCACCGGCACCTTCCCGAAAGGCTGCAGCAAATTCACGGCGGGTGTGTCAGTCAGCCGTCGTCGATCGGCGAAGTGAAATTGAAAGTGAAAGAAACAAATTCATGGCGGGTCGAGGTACGTACGTTCCTGGCGAGGTGCTCCGGGAGGAGGTTGTCGCCGGCCTGGCGATTCATGGGGACGTGCTCGTATTCGACGCCGGCCTCCTCCAGGGCCAGCAGCGCCCGCGACACGAACGGCGAGATCGCCCACCCGTACACCTTCACCGCCATGGCTTCCTCTGCTCTGCTCTCGCGAGTGCTACTACTACTAGCTCTAGCCTCTAGTTGATCCTTGAGTGCGCGAGGGATCGCCGAGAGAGATCGATGATCAGCACCTAGAAATGGAGGATGTGTGTGCAGCTTCTGCCTGCTGCAGGCTGCTACTTATAGATTATGGAGCTGGAGAGGAGAGGTCAGAGATGACGCTGCTGCTTGGGGGAGAAGAAGAAGAATATTCTAGAAGAGGTGAACTGGTAGTTTTGGTCAACGGGGGTTGAACGCGTGACGTCGTCGCGTATGTAGGCAGGCAGTGGAGGGCAAACGGGTCCGTCACCGTCACCGAAATTGAAAATGATTTCTCAGTCTCACGTCAGTCAGAGACACTTGCATGGAAATTCCTACCTTTGTTTTCTTTGGGTTGTTTAAAACGTTCATCTGAAGCCAAGGGCGATGAGACGGTGATGAGTCGCTTTATGTTGGACAAAGTCCTTCAGTTTGATTACTCTACGAGACCAAGAGTTTGTATGCTCTGAAGCTTCTCTGTTACATCAAAGTTCATCTGTTTGGTTACCATACAAGAGAAGAGTTTATGTGCTTTGAACTAGTATGTGTATTCTATTGTTGAAAGATTATTCATGGTACTAGTTTTCCATATTACAATTTTATTTTTTGATATTCTGATTTTTTGAGTTTTTTTAAATGTTTTTAGTTGGCCAGAATTTATATCTTTGTGTTTTTCAAATAGAACCCAGGGGATTCATTGCGAGGAGAGTTTTTGTTGCCCAGCGGGAGAAGGGTGACTTGTTCATGGAAACCCCACGTGTCGTTTTTCAACCCTGTGTCCAAATATACATGTTCATCGTGCCGTCTTGGCACGGCCCGCCAACCGGCGTGCGTGCGTTGCCGGCACCTCGCCGTGCCTCGCCCGTCCGTCGTCTTGGCCGTGCCGCCTCCCCGCCGTGCTCGTGCGCCCGGCCGGCCCGAGGCACGGCCCGTGGGCCGCCGTGCCGTGCCGCGAGCACGCCGTGCCCGAGGTGGAGTGGAGCGGCCGTGCCGCGCCCGCCGTCTTGGAGCCGGAGGCATGCCCGCACCACGCCGCGCGACCCCGAGAGGAGCGGCCAGTGTGGGGGACGCGGAAGCGCCCCGCCGCGCGAAGAGCACTCGCCGCCGCTTGCCGAAAGATGGAGCCGCCGCCGCCGGTGGGAGTGATCCAGCGCGCGGAAGCCGCCCTGCCGGTGAAGCGCGAGCGGCGTGGCCCGATCCGCCGTGCAGCGCTGCCGGTGAGTGTCGAAGTCGAGTGCCAAGTAGAGTGGGTGGGGACCGGGAGCGGCGGCCGGAGTGGGGAGCCGAGCGCGACTCCGGCGGCGAGATCGTCGCGTGAGACCGGGATGCGGCGTTGGAGTCGGACGAGCAGAGGGTCACGGAGTATGGGACAAGATGAGGCTGGGATGGCCTTTAGGCTTCTCTTAGGGTTAGGAAACATAAGTGTATACTCGTGGGGCTGGGCCAAATTCTTGATCATTTGCAATTCATCGGGCCATCGGGCGTGCCTATGTCGTGCCTCGGGCCAGAGTGGCGGCCCGGGCACGGCAGTCACCCGGGCCGTGCCGTGCCTCGGGCCAGGGTCGTCGGGCCGTGCCGTGCCTCGGGCCGGGCTAAATTCCGTGCCACGGGGCCGTGCTGACGACGGGCCTCGGGCTGCATGCACATATATATGTCCAAATGAGCCCTCATAGTAAGTTAGAAACATCCAAAAACTAGAAAGGACTACTAGGATCTTTTTTGAAGGACTCTGAGAGGAAAACCCTCCACCTAATCTTTTTTCATTAATTAAAAACCTTCAAACGTGTGCCATTATCGGGCCTCTTAGGCTGCCCACGTCATCAAATGAACAGTAACTGCAGTGCCCGAAGCGCTCTCGACCACATGTTCCACGGTGAAAAATATCTCCGCCATCGGTAAAAAAAAAAAAAAAAAAAATTACCGCCTCCCTCTCTCGTTCTCTCCCAAGACCACGACCCCTGCCTCCGCCTCCGCCGCCGCCTCCCACATCCGAAATCCAGGCTCTATTCTCTCCCACGCCGCTAGGGGCGCGAGAGGCGGCGGGCGGCGCGGCCGCGGACGAGGCGGGCGGACGGGCGACGGTTGCGGACGCGGGCGCGCGGCACGAAGGCGCGAGCTGGCCGGCGGTGGCGGAGGCGAGCGCGCGGCGCGGGCGGCCGTCCTCCCCTGGCCCTCTCTCTTTCCCTCCTTCTCCATGTCTCCTCTCCGCACAGCTCCAATGCAGGTAACGTTGACGATTTGCCCTAGGGTTAGGGTTAGGGTTAGGGTTCACTGCTGGTTTCATGTGTGATTTCGTGCTTATGTATCTGCAAGGCTAATGCCTTGGTATTGATTAATTTCTTGATTGATTGCCATCGTTCAGATTCTAAGTCTAATATACCATATATGGAAGGGATATATTCTACCTACATGGTTAGTCAATTGGAGTTGAAAAATGCAGTTTCTTCATATGGGAGTTCAAAAATGCAGTTCCTTGATTGAAACCAACTAATGCCATTTTTTCGATTCCTGTAAGAAAATGTTCAGTGCAGAAAATGCCGTTTCTTACATTCCTGCAACAAACTGTTCTAGATATGGTGCTACGTACGTTGCAAAGCTAACCCATTAAATGATCGCTTCAGCCATTAGTATGTACCCTGCAATAACTAAATTTCTTTGCTGCAACATGCTTAGCCTGAATTATTTACAGGTTTGCTGATTGGCTATTGTGCTACAACATGCAAAGTAGCTATTCTTATGTTATTAAGAAAAACAAGATATTTTTGACTGGGATGATGGAAGCTTCATTAGACAGAGCAATGAATTGATAGTGAGGTTTGTGGCCATCCATGTCATATTGCAGTGTGCAAGAGTTGCCATCTTTCCATATTGAGGCAAGGGAGTGCACATACAGAGTCAATTATGTTTCACTGATGAATGCAAATCGTGTTTGTGTTTAGAAATCAGGCTGGTAGCTGCTGATTCAAATGCACGATTCAAATTTCCCTTTCATTAATATTCTTTCATATGTTTTCGTGCACCCATGTTCCTTGTTTGATTAATGGCTTAGTCTTCCAGTACATGCTTTTGGCTCTGTGATGATTTCATATAGCACTCCACATGTATTGTTTCCCTATTGTTCTTAATTATTCACATTTCCCAGTGCTTTGTTTGTTTGCCCTACTACCCTGCATTATTTACTTATTTGTTTATGGGATTAAATTTTGACTCTTCATGTTGGGACTACAACAATTAAATTAAATGATAGTTAGCAACTATAGGCCTACTTACATGGTGCAGTCATGTGGGTTGAGGCTAGATTAGGCAGCATTAGCCAGGATATTCTTCTCTCATATTTGGTTTCCTTTGCCCTTTTGTCCCAGCACAGCAAAGAGGATGAGGACCAGCTTGATGCAGTGGAGGGAAGAGGCAAATTCTAGCAGGTAGAAGGTAGAACCACATGCCTATATATGCTAACAGTTGTTGTTGGGGGTATAATCTTACTAAATTATTTATGATATATTTGCTACTGCAGGTTGAAGATCTTCCAAACATATGTAGATCCTCTTCTAGAATTAATGGTTGCCTGCAAGTATAAAAAATGTTCCAGGAGGTACTTCTTTACAGCATATCAGTGAAACAGGCATGTCTTTGTTCAAACAGGCAATAGTGCTGCTAGCATGTTGCCTGATTTAAGCATGAGTCTATGTTTCTATAGGAATATAAGATTCAGGGATCCCTTGTATATCTATGTTACTTTACTGGTGAAATATATTAGAAAATTCCATTGAAAAGCATCTTTTTTTATATATATTGTGTACCTCCAGATTGGATGCCATTGTTTCTGCAGTATAGTTGACCATTTGTCTGTACCAATCTCATTTCAACTAGCTTCAGCCTTCTTTATTTACTGGCAGTCTCAGTTCATGAGCTTGGTGTACCAATGTTACTTTACTGGTGAAATATATTAGAAACTTTTCTCCTTCTCAATTTTGTTTATGGCCACTGAATTTTTTGTTTGCTATTTTTTTCTTACACTGGATGGTATTCGGATGTTTGGCATCTGGCCTTTGCTCCTCAGACCTCTCTCCTTGAATTGGTGCCCCCATAACAGCAACACCAACCCAGGTGACAAGGTTTGTGCTGCCAAAAATAGGAAGATGACAGGTAGTTTAGTTTTCTGAGAATGTACATATGTTGTTGGATTGGTTTAGTGGGGATTGAAACTCCTGAAGAATACAGTTTAGCTATAACAAATCAATGATGATCCACTGAAACTCTTGAACAATGCAGTAGTTTAGTGCAGACAAGAAAGTAGCTCTCATGTGGTCATGCAGCCCTGTAAGGCCCCCTTTGGATTGAGGGTGAAATGGAGGAAAATTGTAGGATAGGAATTTTACAGGAATTTATCCTTTCCTGCCCTTTGGTTGGTATAAAATCAAAGGAATTTTTCCATAGGAATGGCATCCTATACCTCGATTCCTCAGGAATTTCACAGGAATGTTTCCATGAGCTCAGACTTCATGGAAAATTTCCTACGGTGACGGCGTGCTACTTCCTCCTCTTCCTCTCGAACGACATGAACGACGAACGGCCGCACCACCTCTGCCAATGCTGCCCGCTCAGCGGCGAGAGAGCCGCGGCCAGGGGACCGGGCCCGAGAGGCGCGGAGGAGGTGGGGCGCCGCCGTACAACCTCGGGCAACCAGATCCGGCGGTGGGTGGCCGTATCCGCTGCCAGGCCTGCTCAGCGCCGAGAAAGAGATCCGATGTGGAGGTGGGGCGGCGCCGTCGGCCTGCCCTGGCGCCCGAGGGCGCACGCAAGGAGAGATCCATCGCGTGGGGAGAGGAGGAGAGGAGGACTGGGCGGCCTGAGATCCATCGCGTGAGAGAGCGGCGCCGCCGCGCTGGTCGCGTGAGCGAGAGAGACGAGGAGGGTCGCGTGAAAGAGCGGATAGGAGAACGATGTTACTTTCCTTCGTTTCTTTTTATATATATTTTATTTTATTTCCTTTCCTTCCTTTCACCTGAAATCGTAACCAAAGGATAGTTTTCTACGGGATAACTTCCTCCGGATTCACAGCAACCCGGCAACTCAAACCTGTACTTTTCCTATTCCTATCCTATATCAACCCTACCAGCCAAAGGGGGCCTAAATGTGCATTTCAGTTTAGGCTTTATTGGTGACCAAAAAGGAGGAGACCCTGAAGCTTTATACAGCCATTAGTAGGGATGATGGCAGATAGCACACTTTAGAGGTAATAGCAAGCCCATGAGATCGGTGTAAAGTTGTAGATAGCGATCTCCAAAGCATGCAACTGATTAGTGTACTGAAGTGGCGTAGACCATTTTTTATGCAGTAGTCTGAGACTGAACGTGTGATTCAGCCTGTGAAAAAATTGAAGTTATCTTCTACATGAATCATATATGATGCAGTGCTTCTATGAATCTATGTCATGTCATTTGTTAATTCTACCTGGTAATTCAGGCTACATTATATCTGAATCATATGTCATGCCCATTCATTCAAAAAATAAAAGAAGAAAATTCCATTTGTGCTCCAACCCTGTTCATCGCTCTTAATATTAAGTTGCATCCTATCTAAGTATACTTGGTTACAGATCACTCTTAATATTAAGCTACATCCTATGAGTATGCTAGGTTACAAGGTGCTATTTCTAGATATCTTGTGATGATGATTTGGTAGCACTATAGTTAGCAGTTCTTCCCTACTAATATCAATCTTATGCATATAAAATTAAATTTATCCACTTTCCACTCGGCGCCAATGGATCGCTGTGCCACCTGGGCAGTTCCATGTTAACTTTTTGACCTCTTTTATACTTTTCTACCAACTGATCCAAATAATATTTTTCTTCCTGTTTCTTACTGTCGTTTTGGACATTTCCTTGTCCTGCAGGTTCACTGGGTCTTTTGGTTCAGCTTAGTTTCCTCCCGTGCCTGCTCGGTCGTCGTTTCTGTACCAGCGTCGTGATGTGCCACAGCTTCCAGGTGGGTTGTAGAGCAACATGATTTTTTCCCCATATGGACATATATACCATATGAGATTTAGAATCGGGACTCTTGCTTTAGTTGATTATTTAAAATTAAAGTGCCAATGGGTACTCCAGCTAAGATTAAAACATTTCTATTCTTTGCACCTTTATCAGAAAGATAATGTCCTGATATGTACTATGCATTCCAAGTTGACATAGTTGTATTGCGATAGCCAACTATGTAAGCTGTATTTTTTACTACTGCATGTGCACATGTACGGAATTGCATGTGCACATGTACCGAATATCTCCCGAAACTGAGCATATAAGCAAGAGAATTTCCTTGGTTAAAAGTGGGATATTACTGGTTCCCATCCTATACATTTTTGCCGTATGAAATACCATTATAGTCCTAGGCCAAAACGTTAAGAAAATATTCAGCATGATATACAAGATGAGATGCTGGTCCCCAACCATGTTAAATGTTAAATATGATTTCGTTTTTATAATACCTTGTTAGATTACATTACAGTCTACTTATCCATAGGTCGTTTTTTGTTATAGTTTGGTTAGACAGGGATCAGAACTGAGCAAGCTCTTGCCAAGGCAGCAGATGAAACATAGTCCCCCTGATTCTTCCGCTGTTTTAGTTCCTCACTTTGCAAGGTATATCTGTTGTTTAAGACTTAACCTCCTTTTTTAAACATCTATTGATGGTTTATTATATATATATTATCCTCCTAGACTTGCATATTTTTCATCTACCAGGAACCACATTTGCCGCTTGAAGATCCCGGGTCAGCAACTTTGCACTGCATCCACAAATATTGTACTGCACGACTTCTCTAAATATATTTCACTTACCATGTCTGATTGTACAAACAGTCATCCCGTCCTGTAATTTGTTGTAAACCACCAACACCACTACCATATGTATTAACAGTTGTATTTCCTTCGTACTGTACATATGTACACATTATTAACAGACCTTTCTACCCTCCGCCGCTTTATATTGAAGGACCGAAACGGCGACCAGAGGGGGGATAAATGGGAGCCTCGATTTTCCTTTTCAATTTTGGGTCATCGGCTCAACCCCCAACCTCAAAAGCGAACTCTTAAAGAAACGAGTGATACACATGCTAACTGGTAGCAAGATATCAAACGCCAAGTGATAGGCACAACGAGTCCAACGAAACAAACGAAGATCAAATCGGAGTTCAATTGATCAAATCACGAAAAGAACCGGAAAAAAGATTTTCACTACAAATTACAGCAGAATCCAAACTAAAGCTCACTGGAAAATAACAAGTCAATCCTGGGCTTCTGAAGTTACAACCTGCAGGCAAAAATGATCACAGACAAAAAAAAATGATCACAGACAAGATCACAGCATATCATCATTTAGAAAATAACTTAGCACACCCAACGATGGTGAAGCTGCTGCTGCTGGTGAACCTGCTGATGAACTGTAAAATAATTCCAAGAACTACTGCAGGCTGGTAAACAGAGATGTTATCTGGGACTGCTCTGCTATGCACTAGGACACCAAACTGACATGCAGTGATTCACGAGAAGTAATCAAGAAAGAGCAAAGCTGTAGCTTGATTCAACAATTCAAGGGATCCAATATCAATTAAACAAATCACTATCAAGCTGAGCACTTGCTAGCTCACGTACACATATAAACTAATGATTACTCACTGTAGAAAGAAAGTGACAGCTCACAAAAATATTTCCTAAAGCAAATACGAGCTGCTCCCTTGGAGAAAATCAACAACGCATACAAATCAAATGAAACTGATGTGACTGCTCTCCTATTGCTGCATGATTTGCGATTTTGACTGAAGAAAAACAGATGAGCAGACAGAAGGATACGGCGATGTGCAGCTCACCAGGCTCGAGTCGATGAACTGGATCTCGAGATCGCGCGGCGACGACGTCAACCAGCTTGTGTCTTGGCGCACTAAGCCCTGCTGCTTGGCCTCCCTGTACTGCCACAAAGACCTAGACACGAACAAGAAAAGCAAGGTCGAAGAACGATACCCTTTCGGATCCGAAATACGAAACTCGGATCGATCTACGAGCCCATGCCAAAAAGATTTTAATCACTAGAAGGATTGGTTCAAAGACACATGTCCTAGCTCGTCGCGGATCAATCAAAAACACCCATGAGCAACACGGCCAAAAGAAATCGGGAAGGGGAGAGGAACGGACGAAGAACAAAGAAGGTTGGGAAAACGAAAAACAACAGCTCAAGGGTACCGCTTTCGGGCACGGGCACGGCTAGTCAAATCTAAAAGCCACCATGGCACAGCCGGTTAGGGGCAGCCCTTCCCCACTCAAATTCGATACAAGATCGGCGGACCTCTCACACCGGAGTCTGGAACCCTAGCTAGAAAATGTGAAAATGAGAGGCAAGGGAGGATGAAGGGGTATGCCTCTGCTAAATAGCCCCAATTCCCTCTACCTAAACTACCCCTAAGATACATGAGTCGATTTTGTAACCCTAAGGCTATTTCGATTAGACTGGGTAATCTTCGATCCGACGGCCACCGCGCCTCCTCATCGGTAGCCTTGCCTCCACGCAACCTCCCGATGCCGCCACGTCTTTGTCCTTCCGTCCGCGGGAACACTTCGGGTTTTGAGGCCCAAACCCGCGAAACCAGCGCCCGTGGTTTTGAGGCCCAAACCACTAAACCCGCGCCGATGGTTTTGAGGGCAAACCACCAAACCTCCTCGACACGTGTCATCGCCGTCTTGACCGCCCGAGTCGCCAAGTCATCCGAACTCCCGCTCTGCGCCGCGCTTCGCCGTCTTGACCCGATCGACACGGTCCCGCCACGTCCTCTTGCATCCGTCGATGTCCCGGATGTCACCACCATGGCTAGCCACTTTCGGCGATCCGGTCCCTCGGTCCAAGCCTCACGTCCGTCCTTCACCTCCATGGTCCGTCGGCCCGGCACGTCCTCCTTGGCCCCTTCACCTCACCGTCAGCTACCATCTCCGAGCTCCACACCTGCACAACACGAACCAAGAGATACGTCTTCGACACACTCCACGTGTGCCGGTGAAACATAACCGAAGCAGAAAAGATAAAAGAAAATAGAAGGAGAATGTTGACTGTTGACAATCACTACATCACAAAACTAAACACATGCGACCTAAATCAACCATGTGTTCGCAATCTCCCCCTTGATGAGTGCATTGTCAACATTCAACACAAAGACAGAATAAGATAGGAGAAAGCACATCCAGGTGAACAAAAGCTAAGACAACCTCACTGGATAGCAAACATGGAGCAAAGACTTGGTTCCCAAAGACATGGGCAAAAGGCTCGACACAACCAAGCTAAACAGACAGCTAGTCCTCAAGAAGAGGTAGAACAGGCTCAACACCACTAGCAAAGCTCCAAACCAAATACTATCACACGCAAGCAGCTAGACCCTCAAGACAGAGGCAAAGGCTCTACACATCTAGCTCAAAGTGCTACTCCCCCTGGACAAATGCAATCACTGTCTTTGTATCTTTCTCCCCCTTGTTGGCACATGCACTAATCAAGCTATGAAATGCAATATGTCACAATGCAAAGCTTCAAGATTATATTCAACCGAATGAGAGAGTGCTCAAAGTGGTACCATAGCAACAAACTACAAGTGCTAGCCAGAGCTCAAGTTAATCAAATGATATGAAATATGACAAAAAGCATTTTGAGCAAATTTCAGTATCTTGCAAAAGGAGGTTCACCATCAAACGTAGCACCTAGCACAAGTAGATAGGAGATCAACTAAGTGCTCAAACATGTAAACCGGGTGAACTACCCCAAAGCGTTTCGGACATCATGCTAGACATTGTTGCACAAACTTGTGTTCATTTTAGTTCGAGTTGCGGCGGTTCACAAGTTACAAGAGAGCATGCGAGTGGTTATCCACATTTGCCTCGCCTTACTAATCAACCATGTCAAGCCTATGCGTGAGCAATGATTAGCTTAAGACAATGGTGCAGGTCAAACACAATGAAGTCCAAGTTCATTCAAGAGTGCAAGTGAAAGCAGTCTCGAACTTCAAAGTGTGGCAAAATGGACCCACTCGATCTTTTCATCACTTTAGCATTAGACTTCATGTTTTAGCATGGTATTATCATGAAAATCTAAGCAAGTGAATGAATCAAAGCATGAGACATAGCTACCAAGCATACACATAAAAGCTCAAAGGATCTCAACATCCTACTCATGATAGAAGCTAGCTCAAGGGTGAACCAAGATTAAGTTTCATCATTCATTAATCAAGTTCACATGTGAAAAAGTCGCCAGACTCATAACATACATCACATGATTAAAAAGAGCTCAAACTAGAAGCACTACCAAGAGCACAAACTCATTCCATTCAATATAAAAGTGAAGCTCATGATATGCAAGTATGATACAAAAGGCAAAAGCAAACCTAAAACTAAATCAGTACATCAACTACAAAGCTACCCCTCAAAAGGGATAACACACGCCCAACTCTCCACGAAGGCCGGGCAAAGCGGACTTGGTCAAGTGGTTTTGTGAAAATGTCCGCAATCTGTTGCTCGTGTACACATGTTGTACATCTATGTCCCCTTTCTCCTCGGTGATCTCTCGGAAATGGTACCTCACCTCTATGTGTTTGGTCCGGGAGTGCGAGCGGGGTTTTTGGCTACGCTCACGGCTCCCATGCTATCACACAACAAGGGTACACGAGAAAAGCTCGGGCCAAAGTCTCTCAAAGTGGCAACCATCCACGGCCCAATTGGGAACAACAAGCAAGCAAAGAAGAACATACTCTGCCTCAACGGTCGGCGAGCGACACCCGGGCGCTTGCGAGGCGACCAAGACACAAGAGAAGTACCAAGAAACCGACAGGTACCGAGGTGGACTTTCTATGCATACGATCACCAAAGATAATCGTAGTCCGAATAACCAGTCAGGGAGAGGGTGGAAGAGGCCGAGTACCATAGGCCAAAGTCAGGGGTAAACTGCAAATACCTGAAGATCCTCTTCACAGCCTGAAAGTGAGAGGTGCGCGGCGAGGATTGAAAGCGTGCGCAAAGGCACACCGCAAACTGGATGTCGGGGCGCGTCGCCGTCAGGTACAGCAGCGAACCGATCATGCTTCTGTACTCCCTTTGATCCACGGCTTCTCCATCCTTGTCCTCGTCCGAGGCGTCGTCGTCGACATGGGCGTCGAAAGAGGCTTGGCCTCACCCATGCGAAAACTTGCGGATCATGTCCTTCGTGTACTTGCCCTGGTGAACGAAGATCCCGTCCTTGGTTTGCTTGATTTGAAGTCCAAGGAAGTAAGTCAACTCGCCCATCATGCTCATCTCGAACTCCCTGCTCATAATCTCTGCAAAACTCGATACCATAGCATGTGAAGAGCCACCAAAGATGATATCATCCACATATATCTGGACTAGGAGGATGTCATTGCCTTTTCTAAGCAGGAACAAAGTCTTGTCTACGGTCCCCATCACAAAACCCTTAGCTAAAAGGAAGGCTTTCAACCTCTCGTACCACGCTCTGGGGGCTTGTTTTAGGCCGTACAAAGCCTTGTACAACTTGTACACATAGTCTGGGTGTTTAGGATGCTCAAACCCCGGGGGCTGCCTCACATATACCTCCTCCTCTATGAACCCATTTAGGAAAGCACTCTTGACATCCATCTGGAAGAGCTTAAAGCCCTTCGAGGCTGCAAAGGCAAGCAAAATCCTAATAGCTTCTATGCGGGCTACAGGAGCGAAGGTTTCCTCATAGTCTATTCCCTCTTTCTGACAAAACCCCTGGGCAACTAATCCGGCTTTGTTTCTCACCACCACACCATCCTCACTCTCTGTTTGTTTTTGAACACCCACTTAGTACCTATGGGATGACACTCGGCCAGAGGTGGGACTAACACCCAAACTTGGTTCCTCTCAAAGTTCTCAGTTCCTCATGCATGGCATTGACCCGGTCCGAATCCGATAATGCGGTGTTAACATCTTTGGGCTCAAGAGTGGAAACAAATGCGAGAATGAGCGAAATGACACATGGCATAAGCTTTGGAACGAGTTACCCTCGATTAAGTCCTCCAATCATGGTCTCACGGGGGTGGCGACGCTTTGAATGTCTTTGAGGCGCCGTCGCGAAGATGTCGCCTCCCCTCGACCGGAGTGGGAACCTCCTCGGTGCATTTGTCTCGCCCGAGGGGGCCGCCCACGGGACCCCGTGAAGTAGTGGTAGTAGGGTCCGGTCCGTGAGCGTCGTCGTCGTCACGAGGGTCGATCCGGGCAAGCGGTGGAGTCGCCGGGATCACCCCAGCCACATCTTCCTGCTCCTCCTCCACAAAGATGCTCTCGCTCCATCTCATCCTTTCCCCGCACACTCAAACACGTAAGAGGAACAAGGCGCGGCCTCATCGAAAGTAACCTCACACGTCTCTACAACGCGGTTAGTCTCAAGGTTTAGAACTCAGTAGGCATGTGAGTGTAAAGCATATCCAAGAAAAATGCCATCTGCTGATCGAGACTCAAACTTGTCGAGATTACCTTGCTTGAGAATGAAGCACTGCATCCAAACACACGGAAGTGACTTACCTTGGGCAATCTCCCAAACCGCAGCTCATATGATGTCTTCTTGGTGAAAGCACGAAGGAAAATGCGGTTGGAGACATGGCACGCCGTGTTGATTGCCTCAGCCCAAAACTTCCTCGAGTCTTGTGTTCATCGAGCATGGTCCTTGCCATCTCCACAAGCGTCCTGTTCTTCCGCTCAACAATTCCATTCTCACTGCGGAACATAAGGGCTAGAAAACGGTGCTCGACACCCAAGTTAGCACAAAAGAGACTCGAACGAGAGTTCTTGAATTACTCGCCATTGTCACTGCGAATCGCTCGAATGGTCGTCTCACGGTAACTTCGTTCTCGATCTCAAAATCGAGATCACGAGCAAAACCGAAAGCCTCATCCTTGCCCTCCATGAAAAAGACCCAAGAGTATCTCGAAAAATCGTCAACGATCACTAGACAATACCACTTCCCACCGACCGACTCACCCGAGATGGACCAACGTGTCCATGTGAAGGATCTCTCCGGGTCTCGAGGTCATAATCCGAAAATGTAACTGGTGGGAAGCGGATACCATCTTCCCGTGACGACGGGGGATGGCAAACCAAATCCTTCTCAAATTTGAGTTTAGGCAATCCTCGGATCGGATCCATTGAACTCAACCTCGCGAGGAGATCGAAGCTCAAGTGACCTAGTCTCCTATGCCACTTCCACAAATCGGAGGAGGACCCGGCCAACAAGCAACAAGATGTGCCAAAGCCTCGAGAAAAATCAGCACGAAAGACTTGCCCAAATGGCACAATCCAAAGAAATGAGATCATCGCGAGAGTCCAAAACTTCGAGAACACCCAACCTTGAAGCGTACCTCATACCCGTCCGCCATGAGCCGAGAGACGGAGCGGGAGATTGAAGTGAAGGTTGGAGACGGCGCCACATCCTTGAGCACAAAGTGGTCATTGATCCCGATTGACCCTCGAGATAGAATCTTCCCTCTCGTCTTTGTCCCCGAAAGTGATGTACTCTTTCGTCTTCATGGGGGTGAGGTCGAGAACCACTTGGAGTTACCTAGGTCATGTGTCGAGAACGGCCGGAGTCAATGAGCCACATGTCCTCCGGCCTTCCAAATGTATCAACGATAGAACATGGGATGAGCATATGGCACAACAGGGGTTAGTAAACTTGGAAGAGTACCGGTGTTGACCATCTTGCCCCAAATATGCATTAGGCAAAACAACCATCCCACGCCCCATCTTACCAAACTGCTTACCACGCACAACAAAGCGTGGTGCACTCCTCTTATCAACCTCAAAGCTCCCAAAGCGAGGATCTACATCCACTCGCGGAGCACGACCACCAAACGGTCTCACAAACCGTGGCCCAAACCTCTGAGACCTCCTACCTTCAAAGCCTAGCAAACCGCCTCTCGAACCGACCGCACACCCCTCTCTCATACATGCCAAGTGGTGGGTGATACATGTCACGGTTCTCAAACTCCACTCGACGCCTAGCATCCCTCTTCCTCCTAAAGCGTAACTCAACCAAGTGACCATCTCTCCGGCAATACTCACAAAGTGATACCTCACCTCTCTCTTGGGTGGTGGTTGGTTCACTCTCTTGGGTGGATGGTTCACTCTTGTTGTGGTCTTGGCCTTAGGAAGGGTTTCCTCAGGGATCCTGGGCAAAGTGTCAAGTGGGTTCTTGAGGTGGTTCGGTTTGGGAAGCCACACTTGTTTGGGAGGTGGAGTCTTAGTTGGCTCTTGGAGAATGCCATCTTGCACAATGGGCTTGGTAGGCTCGGGTGGAGTGATCTTGGTCAATTTGGGAGTGTTGGTTGGTTTCTCACTCGAGCTCAAACCACTACCTTGACCAACCTTGCCATAAATGACTTCTCCCTTCCCACCTATAGCAAAGCCTAAACCCGATGTGTCGGTCCCCCTCTTGAACCGACTCATCATCATGCCAAGCTGCGGCTCTCCACAAGACACCCAACTCGGACAGAGCGAAGATACTTGATCTCCTCTTCGACTCTCCCTTGTCATGCCTACAAGACATGAGCTCCAACTCCAAAGCTTCACACTTAGCACATCCCAAACGGTGCTATCCGAGTTGGCCTTCTCAAAGCACAACAAGCTTGGCGGCCTTCTCTCGCCAACTCGGATCGCAAGTCGGGACAAGACTTGCACGCACTCAACAAAGACCGGCCTAGACTTCAAATCAATGTGCTCATCTAGCAAAGCCGAATACTTGATCGCAAAGACATGATGCTAGACATATGCACAAAGACAAGCATCACACTCCGTCTCATCGGAGACATCGACAAACTTCCTAAGCAACTCTATCTCCGTCACAGCCATTCTCCCACTTCTCCTTGTACTCCTTTCTCTCCCTAGCGGCACGCTTAAGCAACTTCTCTTGACACACAAGCGCATCGCCCAAAGATTCAACCTCATCAGAGAGAGATTCGATTGTAGGAGGTACCTCGGAGGAAGAAGAGTCGTTGCCGTGTGGCTTGGCGCTGTCGGTCACCGCTCCATCGAGGGCCATGGTGCAGAAGCCCCCGAGCTTGGAGTCGGTGAAGAAGCAAAGTCCATTTAGCTTGTCCTCGACCTTGCGCTCGGACTCCTCATCGCTTGAGGAAGATTGCCCGTCCGAAGAGTCGTTGTCGAGGTCGCTGAGGGAGGCAAGGAAGGCGTGCTTGTGCTCCTTGGCACGCTTGAGGTACTTCTTCTTGATCGCCTCCTTGTCGAAGCCCTTCTTGGACTTGTGCTTGCTTGGAGGTGTACTCGCGCTTGTCCTTGCGCTTGTCGGAGTCGTACTTGTTGGAGTAGTACTTCGCCGGAGTACTTGTCCTTGTTCTTCTTGGGGCATGCGGCGGCGAAGTGGTCCTGATCTCCGCACTCGAAGCATCCGCCCTTGGATGGGCCGCCACGCCGACGGTTCAAGCGGTTGTTGTGGAACCGCGAGAATCGGTGATGACTAGTGCAAGCTCATCATCCCCAAGGCTCTCCATCCGCTCCTCTGTCACGCACACCAAGGAAGACAAGGCGAGCAAATGCAGTGATGGGTTAGCGGAAGAACCGGAACCGCCCTTACCCGAGGCGAGCAACATTCATTCGGCGAGATGGGTTCTTCGACCGCTGGATCCGAGCCTCGATCTCGGAAGACTTGAGCTTCTTTGTAGAGCTCGTCGGGTGTGAGGGTGTCGTAGTTGGCGCACTCCATGATCGCGGACACCTTCACATCCCACACCTTCCGATCCGGGCGTACAAGAGCCGCATCGCCTTCTTCGTGCTCGTCCAACCTCTCCGACGGCTTGTTCGCCTCGCTTGTTGCGAGATCGTGCAAACCTAGCAAAGAGAGAATCGATGGACTCGCCATCAAGCTGGATGAGGTTGTTGTACTCTCTCTTGTAGGTCTCGTATAGGCGGGCCTTGACTTGTGGGGTTCCCTCGTGGTAGCTCTCTAGTGTCTTCCACACCTCACGGCGGTCTCACAAGTAGCAACTCTCTCGAACTCGGTGTCTTTGAGGCTAGAGAACAAGACGCTCCTCGCTCGGTTGTTGGCATTGTGTTGGGCTATTTGATCATCACCCACTCGAGCGGCTAGCACTTGGTCGTTCTCATCCTCGACAATCTCCCACACTCTCCAATCTATCCCCATTAGATGTGCTTGCATCTTAATCTTCCAATAGGGATAGTTGGTGCCATCGAACTCGGAGGCTTGCCACCAAAGTGACCAAACCTCTCCATGTCGCCTTACAGCGGATCAAGAACCGATTAAGGTGGATATGACCCTTAACCTGCTCTGATACCAATTGAAGGACCGAAACGGCGACCAGAGGGGGGGTGAATGGGAGCCTCGATTTTCCTTTTCAATTTTGGGTCATCGGCTCAACCCCCAACCTCAAAAGCGAACTCTTAAAGAAACGAGTGATACACATGCTAACGGTAGCAAGATATCAAACGCGAAGTGATAGGCACAACGAGTCCAATGAAACAAACGAAGATCAAATCGGAGTTCAATTGATCAAATCACGAAAGAACCGGGAAAAGATTTCCACTACAAATTACAAATGAGTCCAAACCAAAGCTCACCGGAAAATAACAAGTCAATCCCGGGCTTCGGGTTACAACCGCGCAGGCAAAAATGATCACGCACAAGATCACGAAGATATCATCATTTAGAAAATAACTTAGCACACCCAACGATGGTGAAGGCTGCTGCCTGCTGGTGAACCCGCGATGAATCAGAAAATAATTCCAAGAACTACTTTGCGGTAGTCGGTAAACAGAGATGTTATGCGGGGCTCGCTACGCTATGCACTAGGACACCAAACCGACATGCAAAGATTCACGAGAAGTAATCAAGAAAGAGCAAAGGCGTAGCTTGATTCGACAATTCAAGGGATCCAAGATCAATTAAACAAATCACTACCAAGGCCGAGCACTTGCTAGCTCACGTACACATATAAACTAATGATTACTCATCAGTAGAAAGAAAGTGACACTCACAAAAATATTTCCTAAAGCAAATACGAGCTGCTCCCTTGGAGAAAATCAACAACGCATACAAATCAAATGAAACCGATGTGATCTCTATATTGCTGCATGATTTGCGATTTTGACTGAAGAAAAACAGATGAGCGATTGTAAGGATACGGCGATGTGCGGCTCACCGGGCTCGAGTCGATGAACTGGATCTCGAGATCGCGTAGCCGACGACGTCCAACCAGCTTGTGTCTTGGCGCACTAAGCCCCCGGCCGCTTGGCCTCCCCACTGCACAAAGACCTAGACACGAACAAGAAAAGCAAGGTCGAAGAAGAACGCATACCGCTCGGATCCGAAATACGAAACTTCGGATCGATCTACGAGCCCATGCCAAAAGATTTTAATCACCGGAAGGATTGGTTCAGCACATGTCCTAGCTCGTCGCAGATCAATCAAAAACACCCATGAGCAACACGACCAAAAGAAATCGGGAAGGGGAGAGGAACGGACGAAGAACAAAGAGTTGGGAAAACGAAAAACAACAAACTCAAAGGTACGCCGGGCACGGGCACGACTTAGTCAAATCTAAAAGCCACCATGGCACAGTGCCGGTTAGGGGCAGCCCTTCCCCACTCAAATTCGATACAAGATCGGGGACCTCTCACACCGGAGTCCGGAACCCTAGCTAGAAAATGTGAAAATGAGAGGCAAGGGAGGATGAAGGGGTATGCCTGCGCTAAATAGCCCCAATTCCCTCTCGCCTAAACTACCCCTAAGATACATGAGTCGATTTTTTGTAACCCTAAGGCTATTTCGGTCGACTACGGGTAATCTTCGATCGGACGGCCACCGCGCCTCCTCATCGGTAGCCTTGCCTCCACGCAACCTCCCCCCGATGCCGCCACGTCTTTGCCCTTCCGTCCCCGCCGAACACTTCGGGTTTTGAGGCCCAAACCCGCGAAACCCGCTGTGGTTTTGAGGCCCAAACCACTAAACCCGTGCCGATGGTTTTGAGGGCAAACCACCAAACCTCCTCGACACGTGTCATCGCCGTCTTGACCGCCCGAAATCGCCAAGTCATCCGAACTCCCCGCTCCGCTGCGCGACGCCGCCTTGACCCGATCGACACGGTCCCGCCCACGCCCTCTTGCATCCGTCGATGTCCCGGATGTCGCCCACCATGGCTAGCCACCCGGCGATCCGGTCCCTCGGTCCAAGCCTCACGTCCGTCCTTCACCTCCACGGTCCGTCGGCCCGCAGACGTCCTCCTTGGCCCCTTCACCTCACCGTCGGCTACCATCTCCGAGCTCCACACCCGCACAACACGAACCAAGAGATACGTCTTCGACACACTCCACGTCTGCCGATGAAACATAACCGAAGCGAAAAAGATAAAAGAAAATAGAAGGAGAATGTTAATCGTTGACAATCACTACATCACAAAACTAAACACATGCGACCTAAATCAACCATGTGATCGCAGATATTTAGTATGTAACAAACAGTCCCTATTTCAAGTCCTAAGCGCAAATGCGCGCTTTTCTACTAGTTGGATAAAATAAAGTTTACAAGCGCACGAGTGGTGCAAAGAATACAGCTATCACATCTAAAGAGTAAAACAAAAATACATTAAGCTTACGTTGAGTTTTTGGCTTGCCCAAGGTGGCATTCATGGTGGCCTTTGGTCTTGCCCACTTTGGTCCTCACGGTGGCCTTTTGGCTTGCACTGTGGCCTCTTGGCTTGCCTAGCCAAAAAGCATAAAAGGTGCGGTCTATCCTCCATTTGGTTTTGATCGAGAAAACATAACACATACTCCAAAATCTCAATTCCGTAGCAATTAAGGTCTTCTCCATCTCGTAACTCTACACGCACGGAGGAGCGAGAGGGCAGGTGCCTCCGAAGCCCTTGTCGTTCGAGACCTTGCACGGGGATCAACAATTAGGTGTTTTGGGAGCGTCTATGTGACTGCCCAACCATTGCCACCGTCCGTCATCGTTCTTGGTGGAGAGATTCTCTTCATCTCTTACGACATGACGAAGGAAGTTGGACAAGGTTCTAGAACCTCGGAGCGCATGGTAGAGTATGATTGGTTCATCTCCTTTACGTTTTACATCTTACAGTTTCTACATGTTTCAGTTGTTCATCCATGTTGTTTCGTATGTTGTCATGAGTCTGTTTCATGTGTTCAGTCATGTCATTTCATAAGATGTCTTATGTATGTTCTTGCTAGATTTATATCCTGCATATATGTTTCAGTTTTACAGTCATGTTGTTTCATATGTTGATGTCTATATGTTTCATTTGTTCTGTCACGTCGTTTCATATGTTGTTTTATGTCTGTTGTTGTTATGAGTAGTATGCCTTGCTTTTCTGTTATGCTACATGTATCATGCTTACATACTTTTGATATTCATATGCTTATTGATCACATGTTTAAGATTGTCATGGATATGGTTGATGTCATGATCTCAATAATTAATAATCTTTTATATGTCATCATCATAATGTTAATTTATGGAATTAAAATGACATAGAAATTGCCTAATTGTCTAACAGATTAGACCGAAGGATTAATCATGGTTGGGGTAACCCTCTCTTAATTATTATCTCTAGTACCAATTCCCGGGTAAATTAGGATTACCACTGATAACAACAAACTAACTTAAACAAATTTGATAACCTGTTTTAGTGGTTGACTTGGGCACCAAGATGCTCTCAAGTGTAGGCCGAGATCAACTCCAACAAATAAAAGCTGTTCCATCCATCCTAACATAGGGGCATAAACTCGATGAATGGGGAGATTTAGTAGCCATGATGATGATTGCCCATATTAATTTAACTGGCAATAGAGATTTGTTTATTTGGAGCTTATTACGTCACTATGCATGGTAAATATACGGTTCATTCTATGTATTTTCACGTGACAAATCAGAACACGCCTTTCTCTTAGAAAATGATTTCGAAGTAAAAAAATCCTCTTAAAATTAAGGATTTTCTACGGTATATCCCGCGGATAGTTTTAACAGAGGATAACTTAACTAAGAGGAACTAGAAAAGCAGTCAAAAGTGTTGTTTCTAATGAAACACATGTTTATTTGATCGTCATCATGCCAAGACAAACATGATGATTAGGAGTTGGCAATCGAATTCTGATTTAAAAGAGAAAAATTCTATACATCTTTCATGTAGGCTACTCTGTATGGAACGCATGGACTGCAGTTTTGGAGACTGTTGAAAGATGATTAAATAAATGAGTCTTTTCAGTTAGCGAGCAGAAAATTAGAGAGCACTCTTAGAACCATTCATCTCCCATGGATGAAAATTAGTCATGCATAATTTTTGTATTTTCTATTTTCTCAGCAATATCGTTCAAATGATATAATAATGTCAACCTTGTGTACCAGGACGCATAGCGGGAAGTCTCTGATGGATTAAGTTAAGTTGATTTTTAGATGTACTCCTAGTTGGCACGTGACTTCTTTTTCTGTCTAGACTAAATGGTCAACGGATGGTAAACGAGTGACGTCGTTGCTTACATAGGCGGCAAGTGATCAGGTGCGCCGCATGCAGGCGGCGCGACGGCGCACCTGGTGCCTGGCAGGCCCCTCCCTCTCCAGTGTCTCCATCCTCCTCCTCGTGGGCTTCTTGATGCCTCTTCTGTCGGAATACTTCATATATATGGTCATCGTGTTGAAACACCTCAATTTTAGGATTGTATGTCAGCACTATTTAGGGCGGTACATTGCTACACGTCACCGTCTCATATCTCGTCTCATGCAACTCCATGTAGGATTTTTAATGATGTGGAGGAAAGAGAGAGTGAAAAGAGAACGAGGCCGTTACTTAGCAAAACAACCGTCTCATGAGCTAAAATTTAGGAGTATGAGACAACTTATATACCATTGTATGAGTTATTGTTGTCATGCACCTCACAATCCTATTTTTTCTCTGCCCATAAATTAAGGAATTGCAAGCTACTATGAGACAACTTATAGGAACAACCAATGTACGTCTAGTTTATTAAGTCGTCTCAAATTACCTGTCACTATATGAGACGAGTTTTGAGACAACACCAATGTACCTGCCCTTATGGTACTGTAAAAAAAAATGAGTATATTGTCCCAGTGTTAAACTATATGGTTACTCAATCCTAGAAAAAATAACTTTTTAAGCTGTTAAGATGCTCGGATGGGGCAACTTTTTGGCAATAAGTAAGCTGGCATAAAAATTTGAGACATTTATTCCTTGCATTTCAGACATGGTTGATCAATAAGATTTGGGCATATGAGTCTATCTGTTCTAACATATGAAAGTCAGCTTTGATTTCTCATTCAGATTGTTCATTGCTCGATTCCTATAACCGTGGGGTTGGGCATATGAGTCTATCTGCTCTGCCTTATGAAAGTCAACTTTGATTTCCAAAACATTTAAATCAAGGAATGCTATTGTTGACACCCAAAAATGGCGTGGTTTAAGTCATGGTAAAATTCCAGACTTAGCCAATTCTATGAAGAGCTAACTCTGGAATGTGACCGGACTCACTGGCGCGTCCGGTCCAGCGACCGGTCTTAGCGTCCGGTCGGATCGCGCGCCGCGATCGGTTTGCAGACCTCTCTGTTTAACCAATCGGGACGGCCACGGAGCGTCCGGTCACCCCCCCGAGAGTCCGGTCGGGCAGCCGGGCATTCAGGCCTGCTCCAAGGCATCGACCGGAAGCACCAATGCGTCCCGTCGAGCGACCGGTCCTAGCGTCCGGTCGGGTCGCGTGTCGCGATCGGTTTGCGAACCTTTACGTTAAACCGACCGGACGCAGCGATGGCCGGTCGTCCCGTCGATCTATTCCGTGCGTCCGTCGCCCCGACGCAGCCCCGTGTCCGTACGAGATCCGAACCGATTTGTTTCCAATCGTGTTTAGGTCAGTTTTTGAGGCTTGGAAACGTCCAAGGACGGTTTCCTAAAAGGATAAGACCACCCTCCTCTATATAATAAAGAGGTTCATGGCCGATTTGATCAGATCTACATCCAATCGACAATCAATCTACCTCCTGTCCCGTTTGTAGGTCATCTTCTTCCTTCAACCCCTCTATCCTGCTGTTCGGCGGCGAACTCCGCGTTCTTCGTCAGCGTTCTAGGCGGCCACGCTGGTCCTAGAGCACCCCTCGCGTGCGTCCTCCCGATGGGTCTTCCCGGAGGTGCGTTCGGAGGTTCTTTCAGCCGTCACCGAGCTCCACGCGCCCCTACCGATCCCTAGATCGGTTTGGGCTGCCACGCTGCGGTGCTCGCTGCTTCAAGGTTGTGTGCAACCTTCGTGGGCGTCCAAGGCCCTCCCGGTGTGTCGGTGCGAAGCCCTAAATTCGTGTCAACAGCTATCATGTTTTGTTCCTATCAGATAGCATGAATTTGATTGCCTAAATCAAGGAACGATCAAGATGATAAAACATTTATCTTCCTCATTCAACTGTTTTATATGGTTTGATCAAATGGAAAAAAAAAAAAAGGGTTCACGTACCCTTCGGAGACAAGACCAACACAACCAATGGATGTACACTTACGAAACAATGAAAGAGATAGTTGTGGTGGACTTATCTATCTTTTTTTGATAGACAAGGAGGACTTATCTATCATACACTTATTTTGACATTGTTACTAAATTTGACACATATTTATTTGAATATCACCTGAAATACTATGTTGCTAAGCCACTACTTTTATTTGTCTTCATTTCAACTCACTACTTATGATACTTTTACTACATTGAAACTTTGAGCTTTTAATCTACTATTTTTTCTTACTTTTATAGTGTTGAATTGATTCCCATAGCAACGCAAAGGCATTTACCTAGTCTTATAAATATATCCAGACCTAGTCTTATTTAGGACAAACCTAAAGCTAGCTATCGTTTAGAATGACAAATAATCACTTTTATATTGTGTTTATTTAAAGTATACATGTAATATGTTATATTACTACCATAAGAAATATTAGTTCATCAAGGATTGTTTTACACAAGCATGACAAAGGTATGGGTTGATATGTAAATAATACGTGTATATATAATAGTAGTTCGTTTAATGCGTAAGAAAACTCTTAATGACGATTCTTGACATGTGTCATCACCCGTGCCCCGTCATACCTGCCAATGTCGGGGTTTGTTGGTTTGCAAATCAATTCAACACAGTGAGCAATGTGCATGACCATGTACGCGTACCATGCAGCAAACGTTAATCACACTGCCGGGCAAGTTACCTTTTTCTTTTTTAGCATTCGGGCAAGTTTTTTTTTTTTAAAACAAGAAACAGAGATCGCTTCGAGATAACCCGGAGAGATCCAATAGAAAGGAGGCGGAAGGAGAGTGGAAGCGTTTATGGCGTGTTAAAGTTCCTCCAAAATTAAGTACTTTCTTGTGGAGGCTGTCACGGTGCTCCTTGCCGTCGGCTGATGTTCTACACCATAGACACATTGCCGATAATGACAGGTGTGCTATGTGCGGTGCCCCGGATTCATGGAAACATTCCCTGGTGGATTGTCATTTTGCTAGATGTGTTTGGGCCCTAGAAGACGAGGAGATTGTGGAGCATTTGTGTGAATCAAGTGAAGAGCATCCGAGAATTTGGTTAACAGGGCTTTTTGAAACACTCCCTCATGACACAGCGGTGCGGGTGTCTGTTGCACTTTGGGCGATATGGCATGCAAAGAGGAAGGCAGTGTATGAAAATACCTTCCAAAGTCCCTTGTCAACGCATACTTTTATTAACAGGTACTGCGAGGATTTGAAGGAAACGATCACAAGACAGGACCGAGGGCTTGGTGGGCGTGTCCAGAGCAATCAGCCCAGGCGCCGATGGTTACCACCTCCGCAAGGCTCTGTCAAGGTGAATGTCGACGCAGCTCTGTCGAAAAACCTGAAGATTGCAGCGGTTGCGGCAATAGCAAGAGATCAGGCGGGTAACTTCTTGGGAGCATCAGGGCTGGTGCTCGAAGGGATCTCTGATCCTGAGATAGCTGAGGTTCTAGCGTGCAGAGGAGGCTTGGACTTGGTGTCTGACCTTAACCAGACGTCAGTCAAGCTGGCATCAGATTGTGACAACGTGATCCTAAGCTTGAAAGGTCCAGGGCTTGGACCGTATGACCAGATTGTGCGGGAAATAAAAGCAAGAGAAGGTACCTTCGTCATGTTGGAATTTGCTCATGAATCAAGGAGATCAAATGAAGACGCTCATGTAATTGCTAGATCTCTAGTTTCATCTGCACCAGGCCGGTATGTCCGGTTCTTGACGCCACCGTTTGACGTTTGTAATATCGCAAACCATAATACTTAATAAAGTGGTTTGAGCTCAAAAAAAAAAAGTAGACTAAAGATCTGTGTAGGCTTCCTTTGTGGCGATGTCGACGCGACGCCGCCTCGCAGTCGACGGGATTCCTGTCTGCCGTCCTCATCACAATCTAGTAAAAGTAGTAGTAGTAGTATAGTACTACTAGTAGTACCGAAAGGAAAAGAAAAAAGAAGTATAGTGATGTCTGAGGTTGCATATCATAATGTTTTTAGTTAAATTGTACTATACACTTATCCAAAGTAACTGCTAGCAAATTTCTTGGCATAGAGTTTTACTTAATTTAAAATTAATAAACAGTGCCATTGCATTGGAAACTAAACAGGGGATGGGCGCATGCATGCATGCATATTTTTCAATGATGGCGCACTCTGTCCCTCTGTCACACACTACTGTCGCGCAAATACTCTCTCCCTTTGTCACACACTACTGTCGCGCAAATATTTTGGGTTCGGCTACTGTAGCACTTTTCGTTTGTATTTGTTAATTATTGTCTAACCATAGACTAACTAGGCTCAAAAGATTTGTTTTGCACTTTTCAATCAAACTGTACAATTAGTTTTTGTGTTTAACTATATTTAATACTTTATTTATGCGTTAAAAGATTTGATTTGACGGGTACTGTAACAATTTTGGGATTCACTTTTCATAAAGTGGACACACCCTATGCATGCATGCATGCACGCGATTCCTGCCCATCCCTGTTTAGTTTCTCAATTCTCTCTCCAAAATTCACTATTGACCTATCATATCAAATCTTTTATCTCATGCATGGAATACTAAATGTAAGTAAATAAAAAAAATAATTATATAATTTTGATGTACAGGATGAGCCGAATCTTTTGAGCCTAGTTAGGTCATGGTAGGACAATAATTTCACAAACAAACGAAAAGTGCTACAGTGTCTCATGTGACATTTTTTCCCAAACCGGAATAGAACTTGTAGCACTATAGCATCCCAGCTCCCGTCGCGCCGCATGCATTGGCGCGACGTGGCGGGCCCCGGTCAACGCCAGCCCGCCACCGTGGATGCACCGGTCGCGCCACATGCGGTGGCGCGACATGTGTAAAAATCACGCCACCGGGATTGGCGCGACAAAAAGGGATATCTGGCGTAAATTGTTTCAAAGTAGGGATACATTTGAAATTTGTTTTAAAAAAAGGGCAAAATTTTGAAAAAAATCACCTACTCGGTTATACCTCGGCAAAGCAGCATTGTTCTCGCCTCTCGGCAAAGAAACCAAATAGACCCTATATGAAGCTTGCACATTGCGAAACTTGATGAAACCAATCTAACACGAGAGAACAACTTTTCACAGAAAATAATTGAATAGAAAAACAACTGCCTCAAGTCATTTTTCAAGAACAAAACAAATTTCCATATAGAAGTCCTTCCTATTGGGAAACAAACCACTCATCCAAAATCTGTTCGTCGCTACGTATATATAGACAAGGTCTGCTGATGCCTCATCCTAACAATTGCGCTTATATCTGTCGATGCCTCATCCTTATAATTGTTCTTATATCTGCAATGGTTGGAACTAAAACCTTCATGCATTGTAGTCTTCTGACAAATTGGAACAAATACATTATCATGTGAACTAAACATTATTGGGAATTAAACTACTCCCTCCGTTCCAAATTGTAGTTCACTTTGGCTTTTCTAGATACAATGCTTTTGTTATGCATCTAGTTATACACTATGTCTAGGTGCATAGCAAAACAAATGCATCTAGAAATCCCAAAACGACCTACAATTTGGAACAGAGAAAGTAACATAGTAGCTCACATTACGAACAAAAAACACTCCAAAGGTCACATTTAATTGTCATATGAATTTACTGAAATATCTTTGGGATTAAATTATAGGTCACATTTAATCGTCCTCTGAATTTACTAAAATATCTTTGGGATTAAATTATAGGTCACGCCACTACAGAATCCGCTTCTTTGCCGAGTGCAAAAATATTTGCCGAGAGCAAAACATCGGGCACTCGGCAAAGAGCATCTTTGCCGAGTGCCATATTCAGCGGTCGGTAAAGACTTCTTTGCCGAGTGCCAGACCGTCGGCAATGTTCTATACTCGGCAAACCATATCGTTTCGATGTTGGACATGTTAGATTTCGTTTGGATGTTGGACATGTTGGATATGTGGACTATATGTGTGAATTTGTGGATTATATATGTGAATTTGTGATGTATGTGCATTATATATGTGAATTTGTGATATATGTGGTTTATGTGTATATATGGATGCATTGTGGTATATAGATATGTGTATTTGCAGCAAGAAACAACAAAAATAGCAAAAAAAAAAAAATTCCAGCTTTGGGCATACCGACAGATAAAGCGCCCGACTTTGCCGAAAGTGCAGGCGGCACTCGGCAAAGTGACCATAACTTTGCCGAGTGCTTTTGTTCCAGGCACTCGGCAAAGATAATTTTTTTTTAAAATAAATGATTCGCCGAGTACTGACATGGCACTCGGCAAAGGGTTTTATTTTTAAAAAAATACAAATCTTTGCCGAGTGCCGTGTCGGCACTTCGGCAAAAGGACCGCTCGCTTAACGGTCGACGTTCCCTTTGCCGAGTATTGACACGGCACTTTCGGCGAATGCTTTGCCGAGTGCCCGACATCTGGCACTCGGCAAAGTTTCTTTTGCCGAGTAATTCTTTGCCGAGTGGGCTTTTCCGAGTTGGGCACTCGGCAATGGCTTTTTGCCGAGTGCAAAGGTGCCTTTGCCTAGTGCATCCAAAGACTTGCAAAGCGACCCGATTCCCCTCGTAGTGCGTTTAATTGTCCTCTGAATTTATTGAAATATCTTGGGGATTAAATTATCAAAACTAGGAGGTAAACATACCTGTTGAGGCGACCAATTTTTTGTCTATACTTTAAAAACATTTCACTGAAGAAAAAGTAACAAAATAGTAAATTTAGGGGCCAGAGGAGTTGAGATCTGCTTATATAATAGCTTATTTGGCTTGGAATTTGAGACTCCAAAACTTTTCAAAGTTCACGTACAATCTATTTCAAATTCATAGTGTGAGAGATCAAAATGAATTCCATAGATCACCATGCTAGGTGTACTCTCAAGCCTAATTAAAGTTCTAGAAAATATATATCCTAGCCCAAATATATGCTAAACTATAAATTATTACAATCAATTGAATTCTGAGATCCAAACGGGCCCTAGCCAAAAACCAGTTTTACCCTAAAATAATAAATTCAATAAATAAAAACATTATTTTATGAGTGAAAAAAATTAAAATAAAAAAAGACAAAAGAGAGAAATAATTTTTGCCCTTAGAACGGTTTGGCCCACCAGCGGACCCAAATCATGTTCCTCTCATGAACACGCGAGCAGACCGAAATTGGCCCACTTATGGCCCAGCCTGGCATCGTTAGCGCGGGAGCGACGGTGTGCATCGAGCATTGACCGATTGCTAGGATCGACGACGTACCATTGACATTTGATCAATACTCATGAGAGTCTGAGACGCATCAACTTCTCTAACAATCTTAATTGGAGATGATCAACAAAGTACACGTTGGAAAAATAATAAGGCACAACACACATCGCGTAGTATAGTAATAAGCCTTTTTGCTTCATCATCGATCACTCGTGTTTCTTGGGTGCTCCAGGAGCACCAAGCGGCATGAACTTAGCCACCTTCTTGGCCGCCGGCCGGGCAGCGAGCTCCTCCCACCATGCCCTGACGTGGGGACGCGCCTCCACCAGCGCGGCATACTCGGTGGCCATGAAGTAGTGCAAGATGGTGAAGTGGCTGAGATCCGCGAGGCTGTGGAAGTCGCCGGCGAGGTACCTGCTCTGGCTCAGCCGCGCCTCGTACACCTCCAGCACCTTCTTGAGCTTCTCCACGTTCTCGTCGACGGCCGTCTGGTTGCGCTCGCGGCCGAGGAAGGGCGTGAAGACGCACTCCATCACGATGGCGACCAACGATGGGTGGAGCTGGTGCGCCTCCACCTCCAGCCACACGTCCACCATCGCTGACTTGGCCAGGTTGCCGGCGCCCAGCAGCTCCGGCTTGTGCTTGCGGAAAACGTGCCTCGCGATTGCCCGAGATTCTGCTCGAGAGATTAGAAAATTTCACACGATTAGAACTGACTTAGTGATGTGATGACTAGCCTGAGGTGAGGGGATGGATGAATTTGAATTGATTACCGAAGAGCGTGAGGTCACCGTCCTCGAGCACAGGCACCTGCCCGAATGGCTGCAGCGAGCACAGGATCAATACGTCGTCGATCGGTGTTCAGGGAGCGAGTGAAACCAACAAGAAATTCATGGTGGGTCGAGGGAGGTACGTACGTTCCTGGCGAGGTGCTCCGGGCGGCGGTGATCGGCGTCCTGGTGGCTCATGGGGACGAGCTCGTAGTCGGCACTGGCCTCCTCGAGTGCTAGCAGCGCGCGCGACACGTAGGGCGACATAGCCCACCCGTACACCTTCACGGCCGATGTAGCCGCCGCCATGGCTTCCTCAGCGACCCAACAACGGTGCAGCAGGATGAAGGTGAGCAGCTAGCTAGGAAGGGGTGGATGTTCAGCTTCTGCCTGTTGCAGCTGCTTCTTATAATATAGAGGCAAGGAGAGAGATCACAGGTCAGAGATGACGCTGCTGCTCTTGGTGTAGAAGAAGTGACAGATCGATCCAAGTGGATTAGTATTTGGTCAACACGGGGGTAAATAGAGGTGGAAGGCAGATCAGAAGCCATGGATTTTAGCAAATGAACTAGTAATTCAAATTTTAGTGGAGAAAAATAAATTCTTAATTTTTTCTTTGAACTAGAGTGTATTCATCGGACATATCCAACTTCCAATCGGGGGTAGAGGTGTATGTCTCTGCTTGCGTAGGCAGGCATGCATTCTAGTGGATCGACTATCTAGTGCACTTGAGCAGCAACCAGAAAACAGCTAACATTTTGGCAAGCGTTTTTGTCACTAAAATGAAAAGATTTCACAGATCAGAGACACTTTCCTGGAAATGTCACTCATAGTAACATCCGAAAACCAGCAAGACTACAACTTGATTTATTGTATCTTGGTAGGAACTGGAAATCATCATAGTATATATATTTGCAGGCATCCTGCCTTTCTAAAAAAAAAATATTTGCAGGCATCCTTGCTTCCAACGATAGTGTCAAGGCCAGCCGCCCTAGGACACATCATTGCTAAATTTGGTGAAACCAATCTCAACCAACAAAGAAAGAACAACTGTCCCAAGGTATGTTCAGGAATAAAACAAATTCAGACTGAAGTAGTCGTCTTGATCCTACCTCTGTATCAGGACATATGTGTATCGCAAGCCCACCCTTTGGCTTCCACCGGTGACGGAGCCCGAAATGCAAATATTCTTGGTGAGAGGAGACATCAATGCAGATTTATCAAAATTTGGTCAAATTACATCTTTTAACCTTCAAGGTACAAGTTAGTTTGATTTGTACACTGGACTGTGAAAACGGGCAATAGACAGACTGTAACTATTAAAATTGGATAATTTTGGTCAGAGATGGTTTCCTATATTCTAAAAAGATAATAAATTTATTTTAATTCAGAAAAATCAAACCAAGTACCACTTTTTTTCTTCTAAAAACTGTAATAGGCATGTTTATGGTCTATATATATAGCCATGTGAATCATAAGGGTACCGTCCTCTATGTGAGTACGAACAACATCCTAAAGAATGTATATGTTGCAGCACCACATCCACTACACCACAACACTTAATCAAAGAATCGACTTGCTTGCTAAACTTTTAATTACCATTGGATGGTCGGTTGCTAAAGGATTGTCTCGGGCCGTCCGTTGCTAATTTGAAATACTGACGATGGATGGTCCGTTGTCAGTAAATATTTTGCTTTTGCCTTGCACCGTCCGTTCTATAGATACTTAACAGAGTCCGATGGTCCGTTCTTAAATAAGTTTTCCATTAGCGCGGTGTATTTTTTTCGGCCTTCCCGCTGTGTTTTTGGGCCTTGGCGCGAAATTTTGGCCCAAAATTGACAAAGTTGATCTAAACCCTAAGTCCCATAGCCCACACCCCCATTCACTCTGCTCCCTTCCCTCCCTTGCTCACCCCGCCGCCAGATCCCGCCCACGACGCAACTCCCGCTCGCCCACGCACCGACGCACGAGCACGCCGCCGCATCCCTCCGCCCGCCTCCAGCCCCGCTCGCCCGCCGCCCCCTCCGCCCGCCTCCAGCCCCGCTCGCCCGCCACCCCGACTCCGCCCCCGCGCCCGACTCCAAGCTCCCCGCGCTCTCTGCCCCGTCTCCGCCGGCGTCCAGAGGTCCGCCGCTGCCGGACAGCCCAGCCCCGACATCCATTCACCAGTCCACCTCTCCGACGTCCAGATTGGAAGAGGGAAGGGGTGTCGGTGCCACCAGTAAGGTACGTCTCCCTCTGGTGCTATGTGCAGGCCGGAGATGAGCTCCTATCGACACCAGCTGCGCCACACCCTCGTGGCCCTCTGCCCCTACCTCGCCATGGGAAGTGCTGGCAGTGGAAGGCAAGACGGTGGCCGTCCTCCATGAATCAGGCACCAGCGGTCGTGGATCTGAGTGGAGACATCGACAAGAGGGGACCCTAGGAGCTGCCGTGCTGCTCCTCTTGCCGGTGAGTTCCTAAGTGTGCTGATTGGACTGAGCGTCATCTGTACGTCTGTAAGGATCAATCACTGCTAATCTGACTGGGGTTTGTTTCTCATCCTGGATTGCTGCACCCTTTTTGAGTGTGCCTTTGATTCCATTTCCAGCATGCGCCTAGAACATATGCAAGGCCGTAATAGAGAGGTTAACTTAGTTGTATTATATATGCAGCTTATTTGATACTGAGAGCTTGGCTAATGACTTGGAAACTGAATGTCTTGACAAATAGTTAATTAATTGACTGTAACTCCTGTCCTCATAGAGATTTTTTTCATCTGAATTCCCTACTTAAAGTTATTATTTCTAGATGTTCAGAAAATTCACTTTTGTTCGCATGCTTGCCTGCAAAACATGCCTAATCATGATCAGATATCATCGCTAATTGAATCCAAAATTTTCCGGAATGCTTGTATTTTAAGGCAGTGCCATGTATTTTCGTTTTCTAATTTCATAGCTAAAGAACTAATTCAAGTTATTAATATTGATTCCTGAAGCAGTAATGTGGGTTGCGCAGGTTTAAAAAAAGTGCTAAAAATCTTAAATTGTTGGAGCAGCTTGCTGAGAAACTTGGTGCAGCAGGTTTGACCTTCTATATGATGTTTTTCTTCCTTCTACATACAACTATTTGTATCCTCTGCATCCTTTCCAATTCAACAACAGCCCTTTAGTACCATTCCCTAGCAACCACTGATACTATTGTGCATAATTCTTTTTACATGTTATCTACAATTTAATTTTATTGGGCCATGTAACCTGATGCCAAACCATGTTAACTTTAAGTGTAACCTGATCCCTAGCAACCACTGATACTATTGTGCAAAGTTTCTTCATACAGTAGGCAGTGTGAGACATGCTTGTGCAGCACACAAAATGGTATAAAAATTAAATGTTGCAGTTCCTAGGATGTACTGTAGGAAGATATGGATGCAAGGAAGAGTTATCTTCCTTGAAGGGATTGATGACAATAATGAGTTTTGAAAGTAGATTCTAACTCTGGTGCTTTGTGATGTCACTAGTACTAATAAAACATGTTGGCCCTTATGCAGAAGTGAGATTTTCGTTAATTGATCACAATTTGGCTTGAGCAAAACTGTATCACAAGTTAACTGCAATTGTATCTCTTGCCATGCATCTAAACTAGTAGTTTTTTACACTCGCTCTATTAAAGCTGCAATATAATCGTGTTCTTGTGACTTGTATATAAAGCTCATATTTGATTCTTGTATTCTTTGATTTGCAATATTTTGCACGCCACTCTGAATGTCAAACTGCATTGTATTTGCAGCTTGCAGAAACTTGGATTGTTCCAACTCAAAGTTCTTGCCACTGATCCCCTAGAAGACAACTAGTGCCAAGCCTGCAGAGGTAATTTTAAATAGTAGTTCAATGTAGCTTCAATGATTCTCCAATCTTACATATGCTTGCTGCATTTTATTGTGCTATATCTCAGAGTGGACTGTAGATGTTTAGCCACCAGTTGTGTTTAGTTCCTCTCCACTGCAGCAAACACACAATCCTCTCTTGTTCTCTCTCGAGCCCAAATCCAATTTCAGTAGATTGGAACACCAAAACAGTTCCAGATTATCCTGTCCCTTTATTTTGTTTCTCATTCACCAAATGAACAGGATGAAACAGTGATATCAAATTAAATAGGAAAAACCAGACTGAAAGAACAAGATAACAGCTTCGACAGCCATGCTGACAGCATTATGGCTGTATATACACCTCCCCTCCCTGCCCCAAGAGTGGACCTGCTGTGAACTTTAGGCCAACCGCAGAACACTTTTTTGAGCCTCTTTTAAATTGTATTATGGTGTTATCAGAATCTAAATGTGAGTTCTCACTGTTCTGTTCTAGTCTCCAGATAAAGTAAAGAAAACAATCTTAGTCTGTTCACAAAAGTGAAGCTGGCTGCTCCCTCTCTGTGTTCTGATTTGCAACCAAATGCATTCAGTCTCCACTCAGCTGACTATAATGTCTTGGGAGTTTTTATTTGAACAAGTAGCCCACTAGTACTAGTCAGCCCACTAGTTGGGTCTCTTTATTTCAGAAACTTGGTGCAGCAGTCATTCATATAAAGTTCAAGTATTATTCCCCTCAACCATTGTCACTTGTCATTAATCTAGTTTAGGTAATAACATAGAGATCCAAGATGTTTTTCACACTATTAGATAAACATTCATTCTACACAACCATACTTTAGAGATCCCTTGTTTATGACCTGTGCACCTTTGGAATGTATTGAGTGGACCATGAGATTAAATTTCTTAATAAGCATTGCAACCTTCTGTGTTCCAGATCTTGTGGTACTAGGCAGCATGTTCAGTTTATCTGAAACACTTATTGTTTGATTTTGGATGTTGCAGACCACAATGCACAAGTGATTTTACTCACGACTGTTATGTTGTCTTAATAGGTTTCATGCCATACAAGTGGAAAAGTCAAAAATTTTGGACTCCTAACAAAGAATATGGCTGGTGGCACTCTAGAGGATATCTGTGCTCATGCATTTCTGGCCAGGATAAGTAAAACATTTGGCATGGTACTTTTTTTTTATGGTGTTAAGAGCTACATGTTCAGCACTTAAGTAACAACTATAACAAGAATAATAGAATTATTGTGGACTGTTCATTAAGTATTTAGAATATTACAAGAATATAGGTAGACTGTGAGCTATCTATGCTTGTGGATTGTTCATTAAGTATCCCAGAAAACTTAATGCATATATTTATATTCTGTCATTGGTATACAGCATGGCTGTGAGTTGTGAGTGAGTTACAAAACCCATGAGAAGGCTCATGTGTAATAGGACATGTACCCACCCTATGCAAATTGAAATTACCATGTGTTAGTTAATAGAATGCATATTATTACTTCACAGTATCACAGTATAAGTCTATCCAGGTTTATCTTAAGTCAAAGATTTATAAACATACATATTCATTCTTCCTAGAATTTACCATGTCTGTAGGTGATGGCTTGGACAATTCAGCAAGATGATTCTTTTG
The DNA here is from genome assembly GCA_015847255.1 of Hyparrhenia diplandra. Lineage (NCBI taxonomy): Eukaryota > Viridiplantae > Streptophyta > Magnoliopsida > Poales > Poaceae > Hyparrhenia > Hyparrhenia diplandra. The sequence continues at coordinate 12,090 of JADLZK010010606.1, read as the reverse complement.
TTGCAGTTTGTGGAGTAAAGAGACAGGGTGATTGCTTTGGAGTACAACCTGGTGGTTCTTGTTTTTTCAGACTCCAGCTTGATGGTGCTAGGTTCTATTATTTTTAGACGAAAAACCTGATGGTGCAAGGTTTGATCAATGCTTGATCGCATTTAGTTGATGGCTTTTGAACAATAGGGAAACAATGTTTGATGCCTGTATGGCTTGTATGTTGGTTTGATGTTAACATGCTAGTGACATAATTACATATGTACTCATTTGATATTTGAGAGTATGAATGATGTGGTCATTTGTATATGTCATCCAAAATCTGTACAATATAATTTCAATATTGTATTGGTCCTGTTTTATTTTTTTTGTACCAATTTAGTTGAGCTCGATGGACTGTCAGTTGCTATAAGTCTAATATTGCAATGAACCATCCGTTGCTAAATGCTCTAACTGATTGTCCGTTGCTAAAGTTTTACCATCGAACGGTCCGTGGCTAAAAGAGGGTCCGTGGCTGTATATATTTAACCACGGCTTCATTAGCATCTGCAGAGGTCCGTTGCTATATCTTTTAGCCACGGACTGAAAGTCGCTGTACCCCCATATAGCAACGGACCGAAAGTCGATTAAGGGTTGTGGTGTAGTGATCTCCGATAAGATTTCCGGTGGAGATTTGGTACACATCCGATCGATCAACTGGCCTCTCTCTCTGCAATTTCCCATAACTTTACTGAACTATAGCTTGGAATCCGAATTCACACGCACACACTCGCGGAGCCAACAGGGGGCAATGCCCCCACCCCCAAGATCACATCAGTTTTTTATATAATATATAATTTAATAATCTGCATAAAAATATAATAAAAGCTTTTGTCATCTATATTTTTTTCATGACTTCTAGATAACAAAGTCACACAAATTCACAAATTTTCTTTTGAGTATACCTATACGTATAATAATTTTTGGTTCCATCGTGAGACAGACATAATCGTCTACCACGGAAAGAACAACTTGCATGGTTAAATGTTAAATACTGAATAAATATAGGAAAATAAGAGCTTAGCTCTTGTGCAAATTAAAAATCCAAGTAAATAAGTTACACTCTTTAGCCAGCCAACATGCAGATCAAGAAAACTGTGTTGAACTACATGCTGTCCGGCTATGCTGCGCGCGTGAATTCAAACTCCTCGAGATTAAGATGTAAAACTCTTAGAACCTAGAAGCCGCAAGCAAGGTGGCTTTGGCTGCAGCACACGATGAGGACCGAGCCACGGGCTGAGTTGCCGCTCTCCGTGCCACGAGAGGTTCAAAGTTTCTTTGAGGCATCCACGCATACGGTCCTCGGAGACGGTCGGTCCACCCCCTTCCGGACCGGTCGATGGATCCAGGGAAGGGCGATCAAGCACATTGCGCCAAGCTTGCTCAAACTTCGTCCCCCGCGGGGACATCCGACGAACAACTGCGTGCACAAGGACTACTGAGGGGCGCGCATGGGTACGACTGCATCACTTTGGAGGCATCTCTCGTCCCCCGCTATATGGTGTGGAAATGGACCCAAAGCAGGGGACCTACTCCTCTAGATCGGCCTCTGAGGGGCCCTACACCGGCCGTCCCACCCGATCCCGGGTTGTACTTGGAGTCCGGAGCACTTGGGCGCCGTTCACGAGTCGGGATCTTCCTATGGCTCTCTCCGGAGGAGACACCGATCGCGGGCCGAGGCACCGCCACGGGCTTGATGCGCGCGGCGAGTGCTACCTTTGTGATCAAGACCGGAGACCATCGACCACATCATCACCGCCGCTCCTTCTCCGCACACATCCGGTGGACCATCCCGGCGACGCTTGGGGTTGACGCCTCACGCGGTCGGTGGGGATCCATCCTCGGCCCCGGTGGGAGCGGTGGAGACGGAGGTGGCACGGAGAAAAGAGGAAGGGCGCAGACACCCTCTTCGCCCTGGTGGCATGGGAGCTTTGGAAAGAGAGAAACACGAGATTCTTCCGGAACGAAGCGGCCACTAGCGCGCAATTCCTCGCCAAGATTAAGCAGATCGCCGACTTATGGATAGAGGCAGAGGCGCGCTACCTAGGAGAATTAGCAAGCGGTAATCGCCATGTGTAAAACGACAAGGGAGGCGGTGCCTTATTGTAAATCTTACCCTTCCCAAAACGCGCCCGGTCGCGGCGGTGTAAAAAACTCTTCTTCTTAAATACAAAGATGCGCCAAATCTTTTGCGTATTCGAAAAAAAAAAAAAAAAACCCAGAAGCCAGCTTTGCTTTTCTTAAGGCGAAGAGAGAGAGGGGTAAAACCGTTGGCTGCCTAGAGAGAGAAGAATCCATTTGTTTGCTTTGAAAACCGTTGGCTGCTTCCTAGGCAGCATCGAAACCACTATCTTTCACAGCTCCTTAAGGAGCCGGCCGGCAACCTCTCCCGCCCACCGTGTCAAGCAAACAAGAACTCATCAAGAAGGATGGCGCAGAGCGCGCTGCGGGGACCCTCCGACTACTCCAGCGAGCCCCCTCGCCACCCCTCTCTCCGCATCAACGCCAAGGTCCGGTACATCCCCGATCATCGCCCCCATTCATTCATCGAGCTGAGGTTGCCGTCGCCACGCATGCAGGAGCCATTCAACGCGGAGCCGGCGCGGCGGGACCTGGCGGCGTCCTACATCACCCCGTTGACCTCTTCTTCAAGCGCAACCACGGCCCCATCCCCATCCTCGATGACATCGACAGCTACTACGTGACCATCGGTGGCCTCGTAGGCGGGCCGAGGCGCCTCTCTCTGGATGACATAAGGTCGGTCTGTGGGATGATGTGGGGAATTGGGAATCGTTCAACCATGCATGCACTGCAGTGCTATTTGATTTTGGCTTGCCGGCCTCCTGTTCGACGGTATGCCGTGCCTGGCTGGACAAGTTTTGACTGAATGTCTGATTTAGTTTCGTTTGTTTGTTTGCAGGAAGCTGCCAAAGCACAATGTTACCGCCACCCTGCAGGTGCTCGATCCCTTCTTATTGGTACAGTGGTGTTAATTTTACTGTGAATGAATTGACAGGGCAAATTGGTATGACGCTATTTGGGTACGTAGTTCAGTGTGCAGGGAACAGGAGGACGGAGATGAGCAGGAGCAGGAAGGTGAGGGGCGTTGGATGGGATGTTTGTGCTCTTGGGAATGGTTAGTACGCCTCATCGACGTTCACTCTCAAACTCTAAGCAGTGGCAAGAATCAAGCTTCCATCAGTGTTTTGACGAATTATTTGCCCCTGTATGCTTTCTCTTATTAATCATTGCTGTTATTTATGCAACATATGTTTGATTTCAGCTACTTGGGGAGGAGCTAAATTAGCAGATGTCCTTCAGCTCGTTTGTGTGCCATATCATACTGAAATCACTCCGTCTGGTGGAAAGCATGTTGAGTTCGTCAGTGTTGATCAGTGCCCAGTGAGTTCTCTGAATCTATATACTAGTTGTTCAACAGAGTATGCATGGACTAATAATAAAAAACAGAGTATGCATGGAAGCCTTTATCATATTTATCATTATCATATATAAATAAAAACCATTTTCCCAACAAGGTCAGGAGGAAAAAGGTGGCCCATACAAAGCATCAATTCCTTTGGGCCAGGCAACCAATCCTGCAGCAGACGTGTTGCTTGCTTATGAAATGAATGGCGAGGTAATATGCTTTAATTTACATTCTTCGCTATGGAACCATGTCTGAGTTTATTCATTTGGATATCTGAGAAATTATGAATTCTATGCTGAAAGTATTCACACATGGCGCTCTTCACTATTCCAGTTACATATGCATCTGATTCATATCCCAAATATATTCTGTTCTCAAGGTACTCAAGCGTGATCACGGATACCCTCTCCGTGCCATTGTTCCAGGTGTCATTGGTGCCCGTTCTGTCAAATGGTTAGATAAAATTGAAATAATTGAGGAGGAGTCTAAAGTTCAGTATGCTTTCCTCATGTCTCCTTGTAGTTATTGCCTTTCCTACATTGCTAGAGATGAATGCAACTTATCCGTCATGATCCAGGGTTTCTTCATGCAAAAGATTATAAGATGTTCCCTCCATCAGTCGATTGGGACAATATCGTGTGGTCATCGAGGAAGCCCCAAATGGACTACCCAGTTCAGGTGTCTTATATTTCTTAAAATATGTCTTCCTCAGTTTCGAAATACATTACCAGCACTGAATGTCTGGATCTACTGAGGAAATGGGGTATAACATTGTGGCCATATATTGTTTTACTAGAACCTCAGATTGTAATGGTTGGGCATGTGACATGTCCAAGTTCCTGTCTAATGAACAAACTTTAGGAGCTGCTGTTGGCATATTAAGTAAGGAACACATATTAGTACTGTTACAGATACACACTGAACTACCACAAATGGTCTCATTATTGTTTCAAAATTTTGTGGTCAGATATTCCTTTCTGTAACAGTTATTTTCACTTACAATCACTGAGTAGCTTGCCATATTTGTTGTAGAGAATTTTTCAACTCATTTTCTGAAACTACTATGATATTTCAGTCTGCGGTATGTTCTTTGGAAGATAAGAGTGCTGTCAAACCAGGACAGGTTACATGGACCTCTTAACTCGGCCTCGGCGTGCTTACTCAATGAGTTCCAGTTACCTTTGTGATCTAACACTCGTTATAATCCATCATTACTTTCTTCATCAGGTTACTGTTGTTGGATACGCCCTGTCAGGAGGTGGCAGGGGCATTGAGAGGGTTGACATTTCCCCTGATGGTGGCAAGAGTTGGATCGAGGCACACCGGTACCAAAAGCATGGTGTCCCATATGTGGCTAGTGACATAAGCTGTGATAAGTGGGCATGGGTGCTCTTCAAGGCCGTTGTCAATGTCCAAGGCGACACTGTGATTGTTTCATGTGTTCAGTCATGTCATTTCATAAGATGTCTTATGTATGTTCTTGCTAGATTTATATCCTGCATATATGTTTCAGTTTTACAGTCATGTTGTTTCATATGTTGATGTCTATATGTTTCATTTGTTCTGTCACGTCGTTTCATATGTTGTTTTATGTCTGTTGTTGTTATGAGTAGTATGCCTTGCTTTTCTGTTATGCTACATGTATCATGCTTACATACTTTTGATATTCATATGCTTATTGATCACATGTTTAAGATTGTCATGGATATGGTTGATGTCATGATCTCAATAATTAATAATCTTTTATATGTCATCATCATAATGTTAATTTATGGAATTAAAATGACATGGATATGGTTGATGTCATGATCTCAAGTGTAGGCCGAGATCAACTCCAACAAATAAAAAGCTGTTCCATCCATCCTAACATAGGGGCATAAACTCGATGAATGGGGAGATTTAGTAGCCATGATGATGATTGCCCATATTAATTTAACTGGCAATAGAGATTTGTTTATTTGGAGCTTATTACGTCACTATGCATGGTAAATATACGGTTCATTCTATGTATTTTCACGTGACAAATCAGAACACGCCTTTCTCTTAGAAAATGATTTCGAAGTAAAAAAAATCCTCTTAAAATTAAGGATTTTCTATGGTATATCCAGCGGCGGATAGTTTTAACAGAGGATAACTTAACTAAGAGGAACTAGAAAAACAGTCAAAAGTGTTGTTTCTAATGAAACACATGTTTATTTGATTGTCATCATGCCAAGACAAACATGATGATTAGGAGTTGGCAATCGAATTCTGATTTAAAAGAGAGAAAAAATTCTATACATCTTTCATGCAGGCTACTCTGTATGGAACGCATGGACTGCAGTTTTGGAGACTGTTGAAAGATGATTAAATAAATGAGTCTTTTCAGTTAGCGAGCAGAAAATTAGAGAGCACTCTTAGAACCATTCATCTCCCATGGATGAAAATTAGTCATGCATAATTTTTGTATTTTCTATTTTCTCAGCAATATCGTTCAAATGATATAATAATGTCAACCTTGTGTACCAGGACGCATAGCGGGAAGTCTCTTATGGATTAAGTTAAGTTGATTTTTAGATGTACTCCTAGTTGGCACGTGACTTCTTTTTCTGTCTAGACTAAATGGTCAACGGATGGTAAACGAGTGACGTCGTTGCTTACATAGGCGGCAAGTGATCAGGTGCGCCGCATGCAGGCGGCGCGACGGCGCACCTGGTGCCTGGCAGGCCCCTCCCTCTCCAGTGTCTCCATCCTCCTCCTCGTGGGCTTCTTGATGCCTCTTCTGTCGGAATACTTCATATATATGGTCATCGTGTTGAAACACCTCAATTTTAGGATTGTATGTCAGCACTATTTAGGGCAGGTACATTGCTACACGTCAGCCGTCTCATATCTCGCCTCATGCAACTCCATGTAGGATTTTTGATGATGTGGAGGAAAGAGAGTGAAAAGAGAATGAGGCCGTTACTTAAAAACAACCGTCTCATGAGCTAAAATTTAGGAGTATATGAGACAACTTATATACCATTGTATGAGTTGTTGTTGTCATGCACCTCACAATCCTATTTTTTTTTCTGCCCATAAATTAAGGAATTGCAAGCTACTATGAGATAACTTATAGGAACAACCAATGTACGTCTAGTTTATTAAGTCGTCTCAAAAATACCCGTCACTATATGAGACGAGTTATGAGACAACACCAATGTACCTGCCCTTATGGTGCTTGTAAAAAAATGAGTATATTGTCCCAGTGTTAAACTATATGGTTACTCAATCCTAGAAAAAATAACTTTTAAGCTGTTAATATGCTCGGATGGGGCAACTTTTTGGCAATAAGTAAGCTGGCATAAAAATTTGAGACATTTATTCCTTGCATTTCAGACATGGTTGATCAATAAGATTTGGGCATATGAGTCTATCTGTTCTAACATATGAAAGTCAGCTTTGATTTCTCATTCAGATTGTTCATTGCTCGATTCCTATAACCGTGGGGTTGGGCATATGAGTCTATCTGCTCTGCCTTATGAAAGTCAACTTTGATTTCGAAAACATTTAAATCAAGGAATGCTATTGTTGACACCCAAAAATGGCGTGGTCTAAGTCATGGTAAAATTCGGACTTAGCCAATTCTATGAAGAGCTAACTACGGAATGTGACGGACTCACCAGGCGGCGTCGGTCCAGCGACCGGTCTTAGCGTCCGGTCGGATCGCGCCGCGATCGGTTTGCGCACCTCTACGTTTAATCGATCGGACGCGACCCACCGGGCCGTCCGGTCACCCCGAGAGTCCGGTCGAGCGGTACCGCATTCAGGCTGCTCAAGGCATCGGCCGGAAGCACCAATGCGTCCGTCGGCGGCCGGTCCTAGCGTCGGTCGGGTCGGCGTGTCGCGATCGGTTTGCGGACCTTTACGTTAAACCGGCCGGGACGCAGATGGCCGGTCGGCCGGTCAGCCTATTCCGTGCGTCCGGCCGCCCGACGCAGCCCCGTGTCCGTCACGAGATCCGAACCGATTTGTTTCCAATCGTGTTTAGGTCGGTTTTGAGGCTTGGAAACGTCCAGGGCGGTTTCCTAAAGGATAAGACCACCCTCCTCTATATAATAAAGAGGATCATGGCCGATTTGATCGAGATCTACATCCAATCGACAATCAATCTACCACCGTCCCCGTTTGTAGGTCATCTTCTTCCTTCAACCCCTCTATCCTGCTGTTCGGCGAACTCCGCGTTCTTCGTCGGCGTTCTAGGCGGCCACGCTGGTCCTAGAAGCACCCCTCGCGTGCGTCCTCCCGATGGGTCTTCCGGAGGTGCGTTCGAGGAGGTTCTTTCGGCCGTCACCGAGCTCCACGCGCCCCTACCGATCCCTAGATCGGTTTGGGCTACTGCGCTTTGTGCTCGCTGCTTCAAGGTTGTGTGCAACCTTCGTGGGCGTCAAGGCCCTCCCGGTGTGTCGATCACGAAGCCCTAAATTCGTGTCAACAGCTATCATGTTTTGTTCCTATCAGATAGCATGAATTTGATTGCCTAAATCAAGGAACGATCAAGATGATAAAACATTTATCTTCCTCATTCAACTGTTTTATATGGTTTGATCAAATGGAAAAAAAAAAAGGGTTCACGTACCCTTCGGAGACAAGACCAACACAACCAATGGATGTACACTTACGAAACAATGAATGAAGAGATAGTTGTGGTGGACTTATCTATCTTTTTTGATAGACAAGGAGGACTTATCTATCATACACTTATTTTGACATTGTTACTAAATTTGACACATATTTATTTGAATATCACCTGAAATACTATGTTGCTAAGCCACTACTTTTATTTGTCTTCATTTCAACTCACTACTTATGATACTTTTACTACATTGAAACTTTGAGCTTTTTAATCTACTATTTTTTTCTTACTTTTATAGTGTTGAATTGATTCCCATAGCAACGCAAAGGCATTTACCTAGTCTTATAAATATATCCAGACCTAGTCTTATTTAGGACAAACCTAAAGCTAGCTATCGTTTAGAATGACAAATAATCACTTTTATATTGTGTTTATTTAAAGTATACATGTAATATGTTATATTACTACCATAAGAAATATTAGTTCATCAAGGATTGTTTTTACACGAGCATGACAAAGGTATGGGTTGATATGTAAATAATACGTGTATATATAATAGTAGTTCGTTTAATGCGTAAGAAAACTCTTAATGACGATTCTTGACATGTGTCATCACCCGTGCCCCGTCATACCTGCCAATGTCGGGGTTTGTTGGTTTGCAAATCAATTCAACACAGTGAGCAATGTGCATGACCATGTACGCGTACTATGCAGCAAACGTTAATCACACTGCCGGGCAAGTTACCTTTTTTTTTTTTAGCATTCGGGCAAGTTTTTTTTTTTTTTTAAACAAGAAACAGAGATCGCTTCGAGATAACCCGGAGAGATTCCAATAGAAAGGAGGCGGAAGGAGAGTGGAAGCGTTTATGGCGTGTTAAAGTTCCTCCAAAATTAAGTACTTTCTTGTGGAGGCTGTCACGGTGCTCCTTGCCGTCGGCTGATGTTCTACACCATAGACACATTGCCGATAATGACAGGTGTGCTATGTGCGGTGCCCCGGATTCATGGAAACATTCCTGGTGGATTGTCATTTTGCTAGATGTGTTTGGGCCCTAGAAGACGCGAGGAGATTGTGGAGCATTTGTGTGAATCAAGTGAAGAGCATCCGAGAATTTGGTTAACAGGGGCTTTTTGAAACACTCCCTCATGACACGGCCCAGCGGGTGTCTGTTGCACTTTGGGCGATATGGCATGCAAAGAGGAAGGCGGTGTATGAAAATACCTTCCAAAGTCCCTTGTCAACGCATACTTTTATTAACAGTGCTGCGAGGATTTGAAGGAAGCGATCACAAAGACGGGACCGAGGGCTTGGTGGGCGTGTCGAGCAATCGACCAGGCGCCGATGGTTACCACCTCCGCAAGGCTCTGTCAAGGTGAATGTCGGCGCAGCTCTGTCGAAAAAAACCCAGATTGCGGCGGTTGCGGCAATAGCAAGAGATCGGGCGGGTAACTTCTTGGGAGCATCGGGGCGGTGCTCGAGGGATCTCGATCTGTGATAGGCGAGGTTCTAGCGTGCGAGAGGAGGCTTGGACTTGGTGTCGACCTTAACCGGGCGTCGGTCAAGCTGGCATCAGATTGTGACAACGTGATCCGAAGCTTGAAAGGTCCGGGGGCTTGGGCCGTATGGCCGTGTGCGGAAATAAAAGCAAGAGAAGGTACCTTCGTCATGTTGGAATTTGCTCATGAATCAAGGAGATCAAATGAAGACGCTCATGTAATTGCTAGATCTCTAGTTTCATCTCGCACCAGGCCGGTATGTCCGGTTCTTGACGCCACCGTTTGGCGTTTGTAATATCGCAAACCATAATACTTAATAGGGAGCATATCACTATCGCACACCAACTTTATATCTTGTACACGTCTTGTGCACACTAGCGATCTGGGGCGTCTATCATCCATCCGGTGGCCAGCAGCAGCAGTAGGTAATTTTACAGAAAACCGCCCGCCGGGCCTCGGCCATCTTGCACGAAGCCCCCTCCCCTCCCCACGGGCAGGAATCAGGATGCCTCCATCGCTCGAAGCGGTACGCACCCTCGCGCGGCAGGAATCCCGTGCCCTAGTTCTTGTGGTGGGGCAAGCGCCCCACGGAGGCGCCCCACCATGGAGGCTCGGCGAGGCGGCCCATGGCGAAGGAGCGGCGAGGCGCCCCACGGCGGCCCGGCGAGGCGTTGTTTCTCTGTTCGAGGTTGGCAAGGTGCAGGTCCTGTTGTGGATCCCGTCCAATCGGGTATGGAAGGAGACGTTCAGCTTGTGCAGCATCGTGAGGTTGGCAAGGAAGAGGGGGCGTGTGGCAAAGATCTTGGTTCCAGTGATGGCGTCTGTGCTTGTACTCACAGCCGCTGGCATGTACCTTGTTTGGAGAATGTTCAGAGCTTGTCTTGTGAATGTTCAGAGCGTATAGTACTGTAAATTGTGAATGTTCAGAGCGTAGTACTGTAAATTGTTCCTTCTGTGTATTGGCACATGAATTTGTGGTTCGACCATGACAATGAATAGAATGAAATTGTGCATACTACTGTCAAATGATGTTATTATGAATTTGTCTCTGATTCCAGAACCTGATGTTCAAATTCAGCATGCCTGGTGAATGTTACAGTATTCCATAACCTGATGCATGTCTGATTGGACAAGATGAAGTTGATTCGAAAATAAATGACACAGAAAATTAATGGACTCGGATGACAGTGTTTCAGTCAAGCAGTCAGTACCATAATTTGTCAGTACCATAATGTCTGTACAGCAGGCTCTCAATATCAACTAGCAATACCCCTCGTAAAGTTTATTCAGACAACTTAGCAAGCTGGTCTTTTATTTCTGCTTTGCCGGCATTGCCACTCAACACTTTATTATGTTTAATTCCTTTTCTGAACTTAATATGATACTGTGAGTTGCTCTTTTATTTCTGCTGAACTTCTACTAGCTCTGAACATTCAGATTATCGATGATTTATGGTCACTCATTCACCAGTGAGAATTGATGAACATTCACAGCAGTAAATGTTGCTCTTTCATTTTTGGTAGTAGCATCTAGTACCATGTTTTATGGTTTACAAAGTGTCAAATTTTCATGGTCGGTCATTGGCAAAGAATGTACAGACATTGTCATTACCAAACACAGAATTCTCATTGCCAAACAAATAATGTACAAACATTTTTGATCCATTCTCCATACAATTTTCACTGCCAATACACAGAAGGTACAATTTACAAAGCCATACAACAGGCCATAGCACTGGGCAGCAGTGAACATTCAGAACATTCAGGCCTACGCCAACGCCTACACTGTCAATTGAGTGTCAGCACTGCCAATTTTTATTCTCGATACACAGAAGCTCTTGTTCCAGTTCCCATCCTACTGCTTGTCACCTTCCAACAGATCAACGGCGAGCTGCCTTGGCAAGCACCAAATTGGCCGCACCTGACTGTCAATTGAGTGTCAGCACACAAAAGCATCCTGCTTCAAAGCATCCTGGTGCCCATCAGCTTGCCGCGGAAAGCACCATGCCATAATCTCGGCACCATGCCATAATCTCGAGCTGCCTTGCAAGCACCAAATAAGTCATTAACTCAAATCAAAATTATTGATACAAGAAGCAGCGGTGTACAGAATGGCCTGTATATGAACCCGCAATGTACAGCTTCGTAAGCTGTATCATGCAAAGGGCGGCAGGCCGGCGAGGCGGCGATGGCAGGAGGGGCGGCTATGGCCGGCGGGGTGGCGAGGAACGGCAAGGGCTGGCGGGGCGGCGAGGAACGGCAAGGGCCGCGACGGCGACGACGAACGGCAAGGCCAGAGAGGCGACTCCCCAGCCTGCACGAGCCCGGCTTCCTGTTCGGCGGGGCACCTCCACGAGCCAGGCGAGGAACGGTGGGGCAACCCCCCACCCGGCGGCGGCGCATCTCACATGAACAGGAAGAGTGCAGGGGATGCGGATCCAGCCTCCCGTGTGCTGGCTTGAGGGCAGGGGTGTTAGTGCAAAAACAACATGGAGATGAGGGCCGGCGGGCGGTATTTTGTAAAATTTGCATCCCTCGTTCTC